>PVJO010000830.1:161903-204250 GCA_004026905.1 Hystrix cristata
TAGATAGGGAAAAGGGGGATAAAGAAGGAAGGTTAAAAGAAAAGATGAAAGGGAAAAAAATGGAAAAGTGTAAGTGTAAATAAACTTGTTGCAAATAGAGAGGGGTGGGTGAATGGAAGGGAGGGGAAGGGAAGGGGGGAAAGCCAAGATACATCATGTACAGGTACAAAATAACCATGTTGATTATGTTCATTATGTATACAATGTACCAATACATGTTCTTGGTTAAAAAAAAAAAAAAAGATTCCATCTCACTCCAGAAAGAACCACGTTCATGAAAAAAAATCAACCAATAACAAATGCTGACGGGGCTGTGGGGAAAAAGGAACCCTCCTCCACTGTTGGTGGGAATGTAGTCTGGTCCAGCCACTGTGGAAATCAATATGGAGATTCCTCAAAAAACTACAACTAGAGGTTCCATTTGATCCAACTATTCCCCTACTGGGGATCTTCCCAGAATTAAAATCGTCATATCACAGGGATGTGTGCACAATCATGTTTATAGCAACACAATTTGTAATAGCTAAGTCTTGGAAACAACCTAAATGCCCAGCAACTAATGAATGGCTAAAGAAAATGTGGTTTTTCTACACAATGGAGTACTACACCACCATAAAAAAAGGATAAACCAGAGTCATTTGTATGTAAATGGATGTTCCTTGAAAACATACTAGTAAGTGAAATCAGACACTCATGAGTACACAACGAATTGTTTCTCTGCTATGAGAAACCATAACTGTAAATAAGGACAAAAAGGTGTAATAGATATTATATAAAAGGAAGATAATATACAAAGGAGAGGAGAACTAGAAAGAAAGAAGGGGGAAAAGCAGGAAGGAAAAAAAGAAAAGAAAAGGGAAAGGGAAATCATGGAAAAATAGGAATAAACCTGCTGTAAAAAGGGAGGGAACGGGGGGGAGGGGGAGAAAACCAAGATACATCATGTACAGGTACAAAATAAATGTGATGAATGTGATCATTATATGTACAGTGTACCAATACATGTTCTTGGTTAAAAATAAAAATAAAATAAAATATTGCAAAATTGTAATATGTTATAGTGGCTGAGGAATGGTAGAAAAATAAAATATTGATGTACTTATAAAAATTTTGAGATAATACCTATTTTTAGGCTGACAAATATTGTTTCATTACTTATTTTCTTTTTTTTTTAATTTACCAAGAACATGTATTGGTACATTGTATACATAGTGATCACATTTGTGATTAATTTGTGCCTGTACATGATACATCTTGGTTCCCTCCCTTTTTCCCCACCTTTACCTTCCATTCCCCCTCCCTTCCCTATTTGCAGTAGCTTTATTTACATTTTTCCCCTTTTCCCTTTCTTTTCTTTTTCCTTTCCTTCTTTTCCCCCTCCTCCCTTTCTAATTCTCCTTCCTATTGAATATTATCTTTCTTTTACTTAGTATTTATTATACTTTTTTGTCCTTATTTACACTTATGGTTTCTCATATCAGAGAAACAATTCATATGTACTCATATGTGTCTGATTTATTTCACTTAAGAGTATGTTGATCTAGATTTTCTATTCCTCTTACATCTATGCCCAGTGTAGTTTTTAAGAGGTTTTTTTGGTTTGTTTGTTTGTTTGTTTGTTTGTTTGTTTTTTGGTGCTGGAGATCAAACTCAGGGCCATGCACTTACTAGGCTAGTGCTCTACTACATGAGCTAAATCCCCAACCACCCCACCCCCACCCCCACCAATGTGGTTTTTGAACACACAGACAGACAGGAAGACGATACTAAGATATTGAGATTGCTTTTATCCACAAGAATAAAATAAAAATAATGAATAGTTAAACCATAATGCAAATGCTTTATGAGTATATTCTGATTATGTGACATGATTTAATCCTGACATTCATAAACAATTTGTAGTGTTGTTAAGACTGTTTTGTACTGAAGCTGACCAGACTCAATCTCTGCATCAGTTGTTATTATATATTCTATATTATTTTTGTATGTTCATGCTATTGGTACCAAATGAAAATGGATGTGTATTAATAATAAGAAGTTTTTGCAAAGTTACTTGAAGATGTTTGGAGTGACCCAAAGAAGAAAAAGTACATTAAAAGTAAACTATCAGTTTCTTTGTACTTTCTTCTAAACTCAAAAGGAAATGTGAAAAAATTCTCTTAGGAGAAACAGATTTTAACATGTGTGTGCATCAAAGGGAAAGAAAAAAAGTTTAAATTTACATTGTTTTACCCTTAACCATTCTTAATTTTTTAAAAAAACTTAAATAATGATGTTAAAAAGGCACATAACTTCTATTTGAGAAAAATGTGATTTTTGTCTGTGTGAAACAACGAGAAACAAAAAAATTGTATGTTGCCAATATGCTCACACTGACTGCTATAAATCTAGTTAATTTAATTGTTCTTGTACACAAATAATGGTCATAAAATATTAGCTGCAATACGTTTAGCTACATCTATAGTTTTAACAATGCTTAATATTTAATGTAAATATTCAGTATTAGAGCACTCACTGACAAAGTGAACAGTGCATTATATTTAAACAAAGATTCAACAGTGTGTTTTTTCATATCCTAGCGATTTTCAATTATTCTCTTATGTGGATAGAGAAATAATTGGTAATAAAAATACTGTAGTTTGATTTCCAGTGTTTATTTTATATGTAATCATAACTATTGCTATAGAAAAATTAACCTCCAAACTCAATGGAGTAAAATGACCCTTTAACCAGGCTCAGCGGTTCAGAGTGGACACATCAGGGCGGCTTTGCCTTTCTCCACAGTATCTGGGACTCAGCTGGGCGACATGAAGGCAGGTGGTGACTTGCTGGCTGGAATGACACAAAGTCCCTTCATTCTTGTGTTGAGTGGGTGACGCTGCCTGTCAGCTAACATTACAGCTGGGCTGTCAGCTGCAACACTTCTGCGTGCCTTCTGCATGCGGTCTCTTCATGTGGGCTAGGCGGGGTCCCTTAGCACATGGCAATAGAATTCCAAGAGTGAGAGTCCAAAGAGAACCGGGCAGAAGTTGTATCCCTTTTCATAAACTAGCATCAAAAGTCTTATTGTGTTCAGAGAATATCATTTGTACTAATTTCACTTCCTCCTTCTAAGAACATACAGTGGTAGTCAGATGTTGGTTCAGAATGACCTCTCTGAAAGCTTAATTGGGTTGTACACCGAAGATGGCTTCTCCACACAGCTGACCATCAGAACAAGCGGGCAGCTCCCAGATCAGGTAGGCTGTTGTCTAGAGTGCCCCTGCGTGATCTTTCATACCTGGTGTTTATATTTATAGCTGCATAAACTTTTCTAACTCTGCTAGGCTGAATAATGGCCCTCGAAAAATCTTAATATCCTGATCTCTACAACCCGTGAATATCTCTGACAAATAAAATTTGCAGAAATGTTTAAATGAGGATCTTGATGTGGGGAGATTATCTTGAATTATCTAGGTAGCAGCTAAACATAGTCACAAAGATTCTTCTAAGAGAGTGGCAAGAGATGGAAGATGGAACAAGAAAATAGGATGATGAAGGAAACCCACCAAAAAAACCAAAACAATGGACGAGCAAAAATAGGACCAAAATTCTTCTTTTACCAAGTACATTGAAAGGAAACAGCCAATATTTTCATTGCGATTTCCCATCCATTGTTTGTTAGGGTCTAGGATCATTTTCGGATCACATAGTATTATCTTGTTTTAGCTCCCTTGTACCTTGCATTTACCAGGTGAGTAGTCAAACTGATTTTTTTTAAACTTATAAAATGACAAGAGACATCTAATCATGTCCATTCGGATTTTTTTCATCTTGATTTTTACTATTGCATTTTTAGGAGACCAAATTGGAGAATTCTCCTATGGACAGAAAGTCAAGCTATCATTTTCCAAGTATTATTCACTGTGTATGGAATTTGGTGTGAGATGAGAGATAGCACTTTGCAACTTTCAGTAGTAGAACTGAAGAGCAGATCTATTTTTTATTCATTGATTTTCTGCTAAACATACTCATACGTAACTTTCAGTGTTGGAGACTACTGTGTCCGCAATATGTCACCAATTTTTTCACATAACTTGCTACTGTATAGGGATTATTAATTGCACTACCCCATCAGCTTATGTGGTGGACTTATTGTGGTCAACTAGAGAAGGAACGCCCAGCTGGACTGAGTTGGTGTGATTCTGGGCACAGAAGATCCACCTGAGGATTGTTGCCAACACAACGTGAAGGAGCCTGGGAGCAAAAGATAGCGGCCAGCTGCTTCCCAGGAGAAGCTCTGTTGTGGCTGGTTCTCCGGAAGGAAACTTGGCTGTTCTAGTCATAGGAGCTCGGGTCCTTGCTGTCATCAAGGGTGGCTGATGTTTGCTTCAGGGGAACTCTGGTCTTCATCTCCACTGTGAGTGTCATATCCTGGTTCCAGTATAGATTTCTTTAGCCTTTTAGTCCAGACATGGAGGTCCATGGGACATTGCTGTGGGCAATAAGACCTTTATTGGATCTTTTGGGTCTCCAGTGCACATAAACAGACGTTCTGCACTCTTCCTGCATTTGGGCTGTGTGTGAATGTTGTAATTTATAAATGTTCTGTATTAAATCTGCTGTCTTACAAACTATTGATTCTAGAAAAGTAACTAATACATAAATTGGTACCAGAGAAGTGAGGTCATTGTTATGACATTGCCTGGCCATGTGGCTTAAGAGCCTTGGATTAATTTGGAAAAGTTTTGAGAGACCAGCCAAAGAGGCAGCCCTGGAATGCTCTAAACTTATTATATGGGAGACTCTGGTCAGAGTGTGGAAAACTACAGGAAATGATTGAAATGCTACCAGTTAGGATGAGGCTTGAGAGGCCTCTATTAAGAAAGACTGTATTGGCTGCTGGATCCCAAGCGGTATATGTGTGCTTTGCAGAGGTTGGTCTGCATTTTGCTTATGTTTGGAGATACTGCCTGGAAGGCAGAAGGTTTTCAGTGCAGTCTGGTGTTGAGATGGCAGTACAGTTACTTTTGAGGGCTTTTGGCTGGAATCGAGTGGAGAACCAGCAGGGCGACTTGAAGTGTTTGGCCGGAGGGCAGCTGTAGATTGAAAGGATGAACAGAGGAGAATGTGGTTGTGGAGAAGAAACAGGACAATGGAAAAATGACCTGAGGCCTTTTACCAGAAGGAAAGAGTGTATTTGAGGTGCAGGAGATCCTTTGGGGTGTCTCTTAATGTTGTTGTTCTCTGCTGTTAAAGTTAATGGAAAAAAGGAGTTTTAAATTTGAAGCCATGTTTTTTAATGTGGATGCACTGTATTGGTATATTGTACTTTGTAAACAAATTATTTATTGTTTTAGAATAAGCAAGAGAGACAGAATGGAGTTGTTATACATTCGTATGTATACATGCAATTTTTGGACACCTGTTTGTAATTAGTGTTGAGAATTCTTTGAACGTTTGTTTGTGGTGTGGGAATGAGTGCACTAAAAATTGTATTGTTAATGTAATTCTGATTAGACTAAGATATGTTAACTCTTTACAAATCTGCCACAGGAGACTATGGTTTAAAGAAGTGTGTCTGGTTATCAAGTTGACCAGGGGTGGATTGTGGTGGACTTATTGTGGTCAGTTTAAGCAGGAATGCCCAGCTGGACTGAGTTGATTTGGTTCTGGGCGTAGAGGATCCACCTGAAGGTTATTGCCAATACAGCATTAAGGAGAACAGGAGCAGAAGTTAGAGACTGGCTGTTTCCCAGGAGAAGCTCTGTTGTGGTTGGTTCTGCAGAAGGGAACTCAGCTGTTCTCATCACAGAAGGAGCCCAGAGCCTTGCTGTTGTCAAAGATGGCTGCTGCTTGCTGGGGGTGGGGGGCAGCTCTAGTCTTCATCTTTGCTGCAAGCATCATATCCTGGTTCCAGTATAGATTTCTTTAGCCTTTTAGTGCAGAAAGGTATGTACATGGGACATTGCCATGGGCTCCCAGCCCTTGATTTGATCTTTCGGGTCTCCAGTGCATAGACAGACATTCTGCACTCTTTCTGCATTTGGCCTATGTGTGAATATTATAACTTGTAAATGTTCTGTATTAAATCTCCTCTCTTGCAAACTAATGACTCTAGAAAAGTAAGTAATACAGCTTACATTACATCAAGTGCTTTGTCAGCTGGAACTTTATGACTAAAAGTTTGTATCAGTTTCTAGACAAGCTCTAGTGTATATATTAGAAAATACACAGTAAGTCAGAAGAATGGACAGAAAACAGCTTGTTCTCAATTTTAATGCAGTTAATTAAGAATGAAACGTCTAACATTTTAAATTAGAATGTTTTTTGGCAAGACTTCTAACCTGTTAGCCATTTTAATTTGTAATTGCTTTGATAATTAAAATCACTAATACATTCTGAGTGCTTTCTTTGTCCCAGGCACTCACACATTACATCAAAGAAAACCCTTAGGAAGTTTGAACTTCCCAGTGACCCTCCCTAGTTCATCTAGCTGAGTGGCGGATCCTGGAGTGCATCACTGGACTGGCTTACCCTAGAGTCTAAGCTGTAAAGCACTAGACTGTGTTTCCTGTGATCTCTGGATATAATTTCAAAAACATTTTAAAAGTGTGTTTATTGGTAAAATGGCAGCTTAGGTAAGTAGTAAGAGAGTGCTTACGTTTTTTTCATTTTAGTCTAAAGTTCTGAAAAATATTTATGAACAGGTCACACATCATTTATAACGCATTAATATATTTTGTTTGACCCAAGAAGTGCTAAAATATCAGTATATGGTACTTATACATATAATTGGAATAAGTATTTTTCAAAATATTTTAAAATAAGGACAAATGTGAAATCTGGATTTCTGACTTAATCAGAAGATCTAATGATAAATACAGGAAATTATCACTTAAAAGAGCAATTGACTTTTAATAGTTACATCCGGGAAAGAGATGTGAAAAGATGTCAGATATTTAGTGATTTATTTATACTTTTGAGGTTCAAGGATACCAATGATGTTTCACTTTACATTCTTTTTTTCCTAGATGTACAGACCCTGTATGCATCAGTTAGAAAGTTGGATGTGTTGTTTTATTGTTTTTTTAGTTTTATTTTAATGGTATATTTTAGATACACATAGTGATAACATTAATTATAGGGAATTTGTACCTGGACATGGACTATGTTGCTACTGCTTTTTTTCCTGTTCCCCTCCCCTCCCTTCACTCCCTCCTCCCTCCTTATGTAAAAAAGCTTTGTTTCTATTTTTTTTCCTTCTATTCTGTTTTCTCATGTCCCTCTGTTGCTCCCCCCTTGTTCCCCTTCCTATTTGAACAATTTCTTCCCTTTCCCAATATAATACATTTTAGTCCTTATTTACACTTTCTGCTTCTCACACCAGAGAAACAATGAGGTATTTAAACATGTATGTCCTATGTATTTCACTTAAGAGTGTGGTTTCAAGATGCATCCATTTACCTAGAAGTAGCTCAAGCTTATCGTTCTTTATGGCAGAGTTGTACTCTGTTGTATAAAAATACCACATTTTCTGTGTCCATTCATCAGTTGATGGGCATTTGGGCTGTTTCTACGATTTAGCTATTACAAACTGTGCCGCTATAAACATGGGTATGCATGTATCACCATGGTATGATGTTTTTAATATTTTGGGGAAGATCCCAAGAATAGCTGGGTCAAATGGAATCTCTAGTCCTAGTTTTTTGAGGAATCACCACACTGATTTCTATAGTGTTGCACCAGTCTGCATTCCCACCAACAGTGGAGAAGGGTTGCTTTTCCCCACAGCCCCTCCAGCATTTGTTATTGACTGATTTATTGATAATAGCCATTCTTTCTGGAGTGAGGTGGAATCTCAGGGTTGTTTTAATTTGCATCTCTCAAATGACCAGTGATGTTGAACATTTTTCATGTGTTTATTCGCTGTTTGTACTTCTTCATCTGAGAAGTGTCTATTCAGCTGCCCTCTTTTGGATTGGGTCTTTAAATTTCGGGGGTTTGATTTTTTTGAGTTCTTTATATGTTCAAGATATCAATCCTTTTTCAGAGGGATAGCTGGCAAAACTTTCCCACTCTGTGGATTGTCTTTTCTCACTCTTGGTGGTTTCTTTTGCTGTGCAAAAGTTTTTAAATAAGATGAGATCCCATTTCTTGGTTCTTTGTGATACTTCCTGGACAGTGGTGGTTTTGTCTATAGTCTTTGCCTACACCTCTGTCTTTAAAAGTTCTACCTATTCTATCTTCCAGCAGATTTAGTGTCTGGTTTAATATTTAGATCTTTGATCCACTTTGATTTTAGCTTTGTGCATGGGGAAAGATACGGCTCTAGTTTTAATCTTCGGCATGTGGAGAGCTGGTTTTACTAGCACCACTTGTTAAAGAGGCTGTCTTTCTTCCAGTGAGGGTGTTTAGCCCCTCTGTCAAAATAGGTGATTGAGATGGTTTGGACTTGTTTCTACATCTTCTAATTTTCACTGGTCCTCAGGTCTGTTTTATTTCCAGTACCATGCTGCTTTGCTGTTACAGTAGCTTTGTAATATAATTTCAGGTCAGGGATTGTGATGGTTTTGCATTTGTTGCCCAGAATTGCTTTTGATATTCTAGGTTTCTTCTGGTTCCAACTGAATTTTAGGATTGTTTTCTCTAATTCTGTGAGGTATGCTGTTGATATTTTAATCGAGATTCAGTAAATCTGTATAACAATTTTGGAAGTATGGCTATTTTCACTATACTGGTTCTTCCTACCCAAGAACAAGGGATATTCTTCTATTTTCTAATATCTTCTTCAATCTCCTTTTTCAAAGTACTGTAGTTTTCAATGTATAGATTTTTTACTTCCTTCGTTAGATTGATTCCTGGGTACTTCATTTTTTTTAGATGCTATTGTGAAATGTGCTGTTTTCCTAATTTCTCTTTCAGTGAGTCTGTTTGTGTATAGGACTGCTATTGATTTTTGAGTGTTGACTTTTGCCCAGCTACACTGCTGAATTTGGTTATTAAATCTAGAAGTCTTTTGGTGGAGTTTTTTGGTCCTTTATGCAGAGTATCATGTCATTGGCAAATCATGATAATTTAACTTCTTCCTTTCCTAACTTTATTACTTTCATTTCTTTCTCTTGTCTAATTGCTCTGGTTAATGTTTCCAGAACTATATTGAATGAGACTGGTGATAGTGGACATCCTTGTCTTGTTCTGGATTTTAGAGTGAAAGCTTTCCTTATTGACCATTTAGTATGATGTTGGCTGTTGGTTTGTCATAGATGGTTTTTATCAGATCAAGATAAAGTCCATCTATTCCAATTTTCTGCAGAGTTTTTATCATGAATGGGTGTTGGACTTTGTCAAATGCTTTTTCTGCATCTATCAAAATGATCATATAGTTTTTGTCCTGGGCTTTGTTAATATGGTGTATCACATTTACTGATTTGCATATGTTGAACCATCCCTGCATCCCTGGGTCATAGTGTGTAATCTTGATGATTTGTTGCACTCTGTTCACCAGTATTATTGAGGATTTTTGCATCTATGTTCATTAATGAGGTTGGCCTGTAATTCTCTTTCTTCATTGTATCCTTCTCTGGTTTTGGTATCAGGGTAATGCTTGCTTCAAGGAATGAATTTGGGAGTATTGCTTCCCTTTCAATTTCCTTAAAGAGTTTGAGAAGTAATGACATTAGATCTTCTTTAAACTTCTTATAGAATTCAGCAATGAATCCATCATGATCTAGACTTTTCTTTGTTGGTAGGTTTTTAATTCTTCAATTTCAGTGGATGATATTGGGTTATTTAGAGTTTTTATATCTTCTTGATCCAGTTTTGGTAATTCATATGTATCTAGGAATCTGTCTGTTTCTTCTGTGTTTTTGATCTTATTAGAATAAAGCTTCTCAAAGTAGGCATTGATGGTGATCTTCTGGATTTCTTCAGAATATGTTGTGATTTCACCCTCTTCATTCCTAATTCCATCAATTTGAGTCTTTTCTTTCCTTTTTTGGTAAGTTTAGCTAATCATTTGTCAATTTTATTTAATTTTTCAAAGAACCAACTCTGATTCATTGATTCTTTGTATTGTTTTCTTAGTATCAATTGCATTAATTTTGATTCTGATCTTTATAATGTTCTCCCTCATATGAGCTTTGGGCTTGACTTACAGTTCTTTTTCTAGAAGCTTGAGATTCAACATTAGATTGTTTATTTGAGCTCGCTCTGTTTTTCTGATATGGGCATTCAATGCTATAAATTTCCCTCATAAGACTGCTTTCATTGCATCCCATAAATTTCAGTAAGTTGTACTGGCATTATTGTTCAATTGTAGAAACTATCTGATTTCTTCTTTAATTTTATCTGTGACTAGTTGATTGTTCAGGAGGGTGCTATATAATTTCCATGTGTTTATAAAGTTTTTGTGGTTCTTTTTGCCATTTATTTCCAATTTCAATGCACTATGGTCTGATAATATGCATGGGATCATTTCACTTCCTTTGCATTTACTTAAGCATGTTCTAGGAGCTAGCATGTGGTGTATTTTGGAGAAAGTCCCATGTGCAGCTGGAAAGAATGTGTATTCTGATGTTGCAGGGTGGAATACTTTGTATACACCTACTAAGTCCATTTGTTCAAAAGTTTGGTTTAGTTCTGATATTTCCAGATCAACTTTTTGTCTAGTTGATCTGTCTATTTGTGACAGTGGGTATTGAAGTCCCCATTACAATCATATTAGTGCTTATTTGGTTTTTCATGTCCATTATTATTTGTTGTATATAGTCAGGTGCACTGGTATTTGGTGCATATATATTTACAATTGTCATCTCTTCTTCTTGGATTGTTCCCTTTACAAGGATGTAGTGACCTTCTTTATCTCTCTTAATCAGTCTTGGCTTGAAATCCACTCTGTCTGCAAATAGAATAGCTACCCCTGTTTTTTTCTGGGTTCCTATCACATGAAGTATTGTTTTATATCCTTTGACTTTCAGTTTATGAATTTCTTTTTGAATTAAATGTTTCTTGTATGTGACATATTGTTAGTTCTTGCTTCTTGATCTATTCTGCCAGTCTGATGCTTTTGATTGGTGAGCTGAGACCATTTGCACTGATGGTTATAACTGACATATGTTTACCTATTCTTGTCATGTTTTTTACCTGTTGTTGGCTCCCTATTTTTCCCTGCTGTTTAATTATTTGCCCTGCCTGAAAGATTCATTCTGTTGGGGTTCCTGGGGTTTTAGTCCTCATTTTCTAGAATATTCCTCAGAATATTTTGGAGTGCTAGTTTGGTGGTCATGAATCTCTTCAGGTTTTCTTTGTCATGGACATATCTTACTTCTCCATCAATTTTGAAAGATAGTTTTACAGGGTACATTGATTTGGGCTGAAGGTTCTTTTAGGGCTCAAAATACTTCACTCCAAACTCTCCTTGAGTTGAGGATTTGTGTTGAGAAATCTTCTGTGATTCCGATGGACTTTCCTTTATTGGTTATTTGTTTCTTTAACCACTTTTAATATTCTGTTCTTGTGTTAAATTTCTGGAATCTTGACTGTTATATGCCTTGGGGTAGATTTTTGTTGATCATGGATAACTGAAGTTCTGTATGCCTCACTTATCTGTATGTCAAGTTCCTTTTCCATACTTAGAAAGTTTTCTGCCATTACTTCTGTGAACAGGTTTTGTAATGTCATTTGTATTATCTCCTGCTTTTTCATTGACTCTGATCAATCTTATGTTATTCTTCTTTGTGTCATCTAGCAGCTGTTTGATTGATTTGTCATGGTCCCTTACCATTTTGAAGAACTTTCTTTTCATAATCATTAACCACAATTTTGTCTTCTATATCTGATTTCTGTGTTCACTTTACTGCCTATACTTTCAGTGGAATTTTTAATCTCCTGGACATCCATTTGAATCTGTTTCATGGATTCCATTTCTTGCCTATGTTGAGCATTTATGGTTTCCATAATTCTCTTAAGCCCCTCTCTTTTCTTTTCTTTTTTTTTTTTTCCATCTGTTTCTGCTCTAGAGTCACTAATCACATCTTTCATTCTGGAGATGATTTCTGTTTTGATTTTTTTCTAGAGCCTCATTCATCTGCTTTGTTTTTTCCCATTTCTGCTTCCAAGAGTCTGTGTAGGAGGCTTTCAGAGTGTCCCACCTCATTAACACCTGGGTTTGCTTTTGGCAAGCTGGAGGCCTTGGCTTGCATCTTGTTTGTGTGTCTTCTCATTTTCTATTTTTTCTTTCTTTTTTTTTCTTTTAGTTTAATTCCTGAGTTGATGCTTATGAATTGCATATGGCAGGTAGCTTTTTTGTTAGTTTTGAGAACCCTTTGGAAATGACTACTTCCTCAGAGATGTCTTCTAGGTGTAGCTGGTTTTTGGGTTTTGGTTGTGTTGCAAGGTCCTGCCTCTTCAATTTATCATGGCTGAGAAGTTGCTGTCTACTTGGCCAGCCCCTGGTTCTTTGACCCTGGCTTATAGTGTTTTTTATGATCCTCAGGCAATCTCAGTCTTGGCATACAAGGAAGAACTGATTATAACAGTTTTGTCACATTGGCTAAAGTCTTACAATCAGCAACAGTAGTATCAAATAGCCTAGAAAATGACCAACTGTGATAACTGTCAATCTGCCACCTTTAACCTTATGAACTAGATTTTTAGTTATATAACAATATCTAAAACAAATCAGAAACTTGTATACAGTAAGTATGCCCTCAATATGGAGATTTTACCCTCAGGGGAGAAAATACAAAAGGGATTAGGATAAAAAAAATAGAGAAATAGAGCAAGAGAAAGAGATGAGAAGCAAGGTTGGAGGACAGGGGAAGAACTTTGGGGAACTAGTAAAGAAAATAGAAGGGAAGGAGAGCAGGAAGAAATAAAAACAAGGACAGAACAAAACAATAACAAAAAAAACTAGAATTTCACTTTCATATAAAAACAAGAAAAAAACAAGTAAAAAAGAGAGGAGAGGGGAAGAAAAGCAAAAAAGAGCAACAACAGCAACGGAAAAATATGTCCATTTCCAGGCGTGTCTCTGCTGTCACTGGTAGACAGAGTAGGCAGGCCCAGGTCATTGTTGTTTAATCCCAGCAGTAGATTTATGGCAGGGTAGTGGGTGTTCTCTGGGGGGTTCAACAGCAACGCTTCACCAATTCCACTGAAGTTCAGCCTGTTCACTGTCTGTGGTGTTGAAGCCTGACTTGTTGAGCTAGAGATGTGCTGTTTGTTTCCCACTGACTTGGACTCAGTTCCCTGCTAGATGGAACTTGGTTCCTCGCCCTCCTGCTGACTTGAATTTGAACTCTTCTCCATCTTGCCCTGCCTTGCCCCAGTGCCAAAAGCCACTGGCAGCTTTTCTGAGTTCTGAGCTCAGCCCCTTTCCCAAGATGGTGATCGGCTGATCATCCTTTCCTGGGGGATGTGCGATCCCAGATAACTCACCAGTCACTGCAGTCTGCTGTGTCCGCTGCTCCACTCCACTTGTATGTCTTTCTGTGTAGGTAACTGGTGACGCCAGTAGTCATCATGCGTCTGCAGGCTCAACCTACATCACCCATGTCGAGAACTGCGGCTGCAAGCCAGGACTATGAGCCCAGGCTCTGGGAGAAAGCGCCATCCATCTGCCACCTCCTCCTTCTGCGCTGGTCTTTCCTTTTGCTTTCCCTGTGGGCTTCAACTCTCACTTCAGATCCCTGCTGGGTCCTGGGAACTCACTTCCCTCCTTCTTTTCCTTCATGAATGGTTGTATTCCAGTGTCTGGACAGCAAATCTCAGAGAGGCTTTTTCTCTGCTGCTCACCACTCTGCCATCTTCCTAGAAGTCTTCTGTGTTATCAGTTTTAAACATATGACTGTGAACTGTGATAGCCATATGCCAAATCATCAGTAACATTTGCTTTGAATTAAGAAAGTTTCATTCATCTAATATTTGGGCTTTTTAAAGGTAACTGTAAAACAAAATACTTTGGCTTCACTTTCTACAAATAAAAACAGCTCCATCAGGTGACCATCTGTTACATCAGAAATCAGTACATTCTGTCTAATTTGTCTCTGTTATTTCCAGGGTCAGTTTCCTTCACCTTCAATTACTTAGTCTTAGTGTGATATATAACAGAGTCAAGTGTTGTAGCTATTACCCAGAAAGGCTATTTAATAAGGAGCAATAGAGGGCACATAATAGGCCCTAGCATTCTCTAGCTAAGCTAAGTTGTTTAAGGTTTCAGTCATCTTTAAGATTTAGAATCCCAGATCTAAATCTTCCAAAAAACAACCTATTAAATTTTAGAATGCATGTGCCATAACATCACTTTTGTGACAAATAATAAAATATTTCATATGTTTAGTAAAAGAACTTGGAATAAAATGACAAATTTAAATATTTTAATAGATAAAATCTACTGCTCTCAACAACTCCTACACACACACACACACACACACACACACAGCATACTGTATTTTGCATATGCTGGTTGTCTAAAGTCAGATTTGGAAAGCTCACAAAAGTAATAAAAGGCAGGACAAAGGGCATCTCTAAGTCAACAGGAAGATATGAAATCAGGGTAATAAATTGTAGACTTAATAAATATAAACTAAATTATAAATATTTTAGTACTTACAATATTGTAATAAAACTCTGCCTCACATCGCATCTCCCTTATAAGAACCTTTGGGCCATCATTCAAATCATATTGACTTTTAGTTTATACCTAATTCCAACAATATTGGAAATTTAATTTCTCCAATCACAGCAAGTTATAAGCAGTGATCACAAGTCTACAGATACCTGACGTAGTCCTGCTGTCCTAGTCCTGCTCTTAACAGAAGATTGACCTTGGCAATTGCGATTAGTTCATGTTAAAATGTAGTACAATTCTGACAATTTTTAGTATATAATGTTTGAGAAGCAAAACAAAACCTCAAAACTGTTATAATTCTTTGATTACTTTGAAATACATACATAATCATATTAGAACATTCATTTGTATAATGTATCCCAAAATGCTGGACTTACAAAACAATAATGTGTTTTTTTATTTCTCTGTGTAATATATTTTAGTGTTCTAGATATTAGTTGATTGCTATTTTATGCCTTCCAAATTACAAAAGTCTATTTGTAATCCTTATTTCAGGATTTGTAATCTTAAAGACAAGACAGCTATCACCAAAATTTTAGAGGGTAATGATTCATTGAGCAGTAGTATGTTAACATTCATATTTCTGTGGGGAATACTGAAAGATATATTTTGAGTAGCTCACTGTCAGATCCAGGTTTGAATTACTACAAAAAACACTAAAAAAAAAAAATGAATTAGGAATATTACTCCTCTTAAGAAAGGTACAGTCACGTAATCTGAGTGCCCTGGAAGACTGAGACAGACGATTCCAAGTTCGAGCCCAATCTGCGCAACTTAAGGGCTCAGCAAGACCCTGTCTCAAAGAATAAAGAAAGGACTGGGGGTGTAGCTCAGCACTAAAGCTCTGGGTTCAATCCCTAGTGAAACACACACACACACACACGCACGGACACACAAAAGAAGAAAAAGAAATGTACAGTCAATAATGATACTATTCTGGAAAACTGTTAATGCCTAAAGAGAACACTTTTAACAGCTAAAAACTATTTGTGTTTTTTGCAGTCATTTATACAGAAAATTCAGAACAAAAACATGTTAGGAAGGATGACAGTAGTCATAGTACCCATGATAATTTATAATAATGATCAAAAGTGATCAAAACTAGAAAAAGATTCTACAGAGCCAAGATAAACAGGAAAGTGTACTCTTCTTTAAATAAGTTGGAAGTAGAAGCTTACTTGATGCATGTTTATTCTAAACCTATTATACAAAGATGGTTTTTTTATAAATACAAATATAACAATAAATATAATTGATTATGAACATGTTAGACTCTAATAACATTAAACAATCAGCATAATTTTAAGAAAAAATGTGATAAAAACTGTTGAAAAATGCATGGAGGTAATTTAAAGGGAATATAAAAGTTTTACTAAGCCATATACCTATTTTATAAAATGTTGTAAAATATTCACCCTGACTTATATTGGGTTATTTGTACATTTTTCTTGATATATTTTGTTAAATCAGTAAGAGTCACAAAACACGCTGAATCTCATTACTCTGTGTGTTTTATGGTGATTGACGCAGACTATCAGTGGTAGATTTAATGTCTGTGCCCATCTTAAAGTTCACCTGTTGAAGTCTAACACTCAGGTGATGCATTTGTTTGTGAGGTGCTTTGGTCCCCAGAGTGCAGCCCTCAGGAATGAATTCAGTGCCCTTATGAAAGAGACCCCAGAGATCGTCCTTGCTCTTCCCATCATGTGGAGACACCGGGAAAACATGGTTACCTATGAACCCAGAAGTGTGTCTTCCCCAGACCCTCCCCCGGCTGAAGTCTTGATGTTGGAAGCCAGCTTTCAGAGCTGTGAGAAATACTGAGATCGGTTATAAGCAAAATTAGTAGCAATGTCAAGTAGTAATTTTCATTTTCTCATTGGCCATTAGCAATCCATCATAAAATTCTTGGGGAAATCCTTAATTTTGCTGTAACAGTTCTAAGATGATACTAAAATACAAATAGCGTTGATCACCATGAAGATACATTGAAGGTGGAGAACAGATGACCCCATTGGGAGTAACAGACTTACCTTCTATTACCTGTCCATCCCCTGCCAAGCTCTCCTGACCCTGTTGTCCTTTTTTTTGGATGGGGGTGCTGGGAATCGAACTCAGGACCTTGCACTTGCCCCTACTGTCTTAAATATGAAGTTTTGGGGCTGGGGATGTAGCTCAGTGGTAGAGCACTTAGGAATGCCTTGCAGTCCTAAAGCCTTAGGTTCAATCCCCAGGACCACAAAAAACAGAAAAACAAACAAATATCTCTCCAGAACCCAAGATATTTCTTCCATATCACTGCTGTTCACTGCTACTATTCCTTTTATCTAAAAAGAAGTATCTTTCTTCTACAATGATTACTATTTATTTCATCTTTACGCTACTTGATGTTGGAGGGGTTCTGTTATTTTCACAATTCTACCAGATAGGTATTAATTACCTCCACTTTATAAAGGAAGGGTTATTTGTTTAATTACCTGATAGAATGTAGCTATCAATTTTCAGACCTAGAGCAAATTTATTTGTCTATTAAGTCCTTTAGATAATATTTTATATGTGTAAAGTATTTTGCAATTTCAAGGTTCTACACATTCATATCATTTTATAAGGTCTTCCACAAATAAATCTTTTGTGAACTTTTTACTGATTTTCACTAACAAATCTACTTTAGGGATTCCTTATAGACCACTTCAAGCTTTTTTGTTTGTTCGTTTGTTTCATTTTGCTTTTTCCTTTGCAGTACCTAAGGCCTTTGCACCAAGGTATACACCAAGCTCTTCTTTACTTTGAGACGGGGCTTTGCTAAGTTAGTAATTTGCCTAGGCTCGGCAGCTCACAATCCTCCTGCCTCAGCCTCCCAGAGTGCTGGGATAACAAACTTACATCACCAGGCCCAGTTTAGATGACTTCATCTTGATGTTCATATTATTGACTGTTTTGTCTAATGGAGCTCAGGAGAAAAGAACTAGAGGTAATATTTATGTTACTACTATAAAGATAAACTTACGCTAACAGGATTGCTTAAGCAAGTCTGATTTCATATGCAAGCAGGGCAATTTATCCCCTCAACAGTGTAAATATAGGTAGTACTTAGTGTTCAGATTAAATAGCAAACCTTAGGCTCAAGGATTTTTTTTTTTTAATGACTTTAGGCTGTGGAGCAGCTCGTATTTCAGGTGAAAGGAGATCTTATTGTTTGATTTCCTTCTGCAAACTAACTTCATTACTTGTCAGATCTTCTACTGGAAAATAAAATCATTTCAGTACTTAACTTTTAGCTTATTTTCTTAAATGCCCTAGGCAACACTTCAGTTCATAGTCAAGTCAACATTTTATTGCTTACAATAATGGAAGATAACACTCGTGTGGAGAATATGACATCACGGATAATTGATACTTGTACTTTCAATCAGTAAAATGTGGAGTGTTAGAAGATCGTTGACTATATTTCCTCACCTTGAAAGAACTCATGAATGAGCATAGAGGCGAAAGAGGGATTAAATGAGGAATGAAGACATAAAAGGAAATGAGAAAGAAGAAAGGGAGAGCAAGAGGGAGTGAATCTAGGGAGAGATACAAAATGAATAAAAAGTGAGAAAATGAAGAAGAAAACAAGAATATATTAGGCAAAATGATGTAGGGATGTCATGGAGATTCAGTTACAGCATCACAAATGAAAACTGTGGGAAGTAACAGGGAACTATTCCATATTGTGGTACGTTACACACAGCATAAGTCAGTAGTCACGTGAATAAATAGTAGTAAAATATTCTGGATGCTCATTCATTCATTCATCCTTTGAATATAAGACTTAGTACCTGGCACTAAAACTGGTGCGGAAATGATTCTACAAAATTAAACAGAGACAATATTTTCCTTTTTTATTCAGCTGTATAAATGTCATATACAGCTGACATATATATTTTATGACATTGAACATTTTGTATCTGCAATTATTTTTCTGAAGATTTTCTGAAGATCATTTAAAAATTTTTTCCATCTGAATATTTTCAGCCTGCTTAGGAAGCAAAGTCATACATACTATTTTTGTATGAATTAGGGGACAAACGGGGACTTTTCTTTTTGGATGACTTTTTTAACCTTGGCTTGCAGTTAGTGTGCTTTTCTGTAAAATGGCGTTATTTCCTGCTTGTGTTCGGAACGTGCATTTGAGCCTGCTAAGGTAGCCGCAGACTTTCCAGCGCTGTGGGCTCTGTTTACACTCCCTCCGTAGTCCCTCGTGTTAGAATCTCCTGACTGAGGCACTTTGCTTCGGGCCGGGGTGGTCACCTGGCTTTGTTGTGTGTCAGATGCCGGGAGCTCCTTGGTGTCTCGTGAGGGACTTCCTTTTCACTTAGGACTAGTAAACCATAGTGGCTGTCGCCGATCCCAGCAGTCTGAGAAGCTTGCGGCAAGAGGAGTGCACATTAGAGATCAGCCTGAGTAACCTGTAATTTCTGGCACCGTAAACTGTACGCAATACTCGGCCTTTTCTTGAAGTGACAGTCCGTAGTTTGTAGTAGTCTGTTAATTGTCAACTTTAACTCTCCTGTGTTTTGAGGACCTCTAAACATTCTTGTCCTGGTATCTGTGGGGTCCCTGCCTCCTTGTCCATCCTCTGAGGAATTGTGGCTGGTACACCCAGAACCTGAGTTCCCAAATGGAGCCAGGCCTGAGAGGCGCGGGGTCCCCGCGGGGAGGTGCTGCTGCTCCAGCACGGGGCCCTGGTGCCCTTGGGTGGCCCGGCTCCGGGATCACCTATTTAGATAATTATTGAAGAGTACTATTATGAGGTTAGTCATGCATTTCTTCAAGTATTTTATCTTCATAATTAGGCAAAAAAGCATCACCATCATGACATTTGCAATAAAATGACAGAAAACGTCTTCATGCCATGTAACATATGTAGGACACTGAGCTTCCCTTAATTGGAACCATGTTCTACCTAAGCCCACACTGATACATTTGAATCACATTTGTCTTATTAATGCATCCTTAGAAAACATGCCCAATAAGCTGTATCTAAACATATTTTTTCCACATGGTAATTTAAAATAAAATGCAAAGAATAGTAGTAGTGCAAGCAAAGCCATATTTTTTAAGTTGAAGACCGCATAGGATCATATGAGGAGAGTTTACACACTCTACTCACCCAGCAAAGAGCCAGAACTGGCTTTGTGTTGGCAAAGAAAAGAAGGGCCTGTGCTGATGAAACAAACCACATTACTTAGCACAGTTTAGTTTATAATGTAAATGTGGGCAGATAATGTGGGCTAGAAGCATTATTTCATCCATGGGGCATATGGTAATTATATCCACATTAAAGCACTTCTGCTAATCATGCACACACACACATCTTTGCTGCTGATGGTACCTCTGACACCAAGCAGTTCCTGGCGCATTTGGGCTCATCAGCATATTTCTCTCTGTGTGTACCCCCTACCTAGGGGGCTGCTGCTGCTTTTCTCGAGTGACTTCTCTTCCCCGCTCCTGCTCACTGCACAGAAGATTACAACATAAACACAGCACTAGAACAGAGGTTTGCGGTTTGGGGAAAGAAGTGAGCTTGCCAGGTTTATCAGCTATTGATTTCCCAAGCTTAGTGAGAAGTGGGCAACTTGAGCATGGATGGGGCATGGTCCATGACATAAAGTCTTGCAGCCCAGAGTCGGGGCAGAAACTCAGATGAAGAGCAGACCTCAGGGGCTGGGCTACCCCACAAGCTATCTTAAGGAGGTGAGCTTTTCCTTTAAAATTGCACAGTATTCCTAACTGTCTGTATATGCAGATGCAAAAAGAGGTTAAGAAAGAACAGGCAATTTGCCAAAACTCAAGATTTAAACCCTGGGCCGTCCAGAATTGATGCTTTCTCCACTGGACTCAGAGGCCGTAGATTTGAAAAAATAATTATGATCCACAACATGCAACCTCTAATAGGTTATGCAAAGTAAAATTGGTATTTTTGAAACATTATAACACTACCGTGTGAGCTGAAATTAAAAATTCCTCTGTTGTAGTTGTCTGTTTCTAAAGTCCTGGATAAAGGCACTGAATGTGGGCTCTTTAAATTCTATTTCCATGTGGTTCTCTCTTCCCTGATGCTCTGCACCAATACATGGCAGCCCGATGGGAAGTTTGGTGTTGATTCTCCCTCACTGCCGCCTTAGAGGAAGATATCTTAATATGCTGTTTATAAAACAAATACCCCTGAGCCTCATATACACTCACTAGTGTTTTAGGCTTTTCCTGCCTAAAGAGTCAACTGAAGTTACATTTGCTGTGCTTATTTTGATGCCCTCCCAGATCCCTGAGGGGCTTAAAGAGATTAAGTCCTTGCTATAGCCAGATTGTTGGCATTTCATGCTCCATTACTCAGCCTTCTGCAGGGGCTGAGAGTTGAGCTGGCAGAACTATAGCCAGGGAGCAAGTGGTGTAGATACAAGTCCATTTCTGATACTCTCCAGCATTGAATGTGTCAGAGTGATCCTGAATAGGAAACATGTGCTTTCTGGGAAAAGTGATATGGAAGACTCCATACGTTAGACGCGGCTCAGTGTTTTGTTTGGCCATTAGAGGATTAAAGGCCAGGTGATTTTCATAAGCACCGTGCCATGTGCCCCTTCTCAAACAAAATGCTAACAATAAATTTTCCTGGTGGAGTTGGAAGACAGGTCTTTTGCATTTCTGCATGTTCTAGGAGCAGAGGCTCTCACTTCCTTTGTTCTGGAACATCATTTCAAGAATGTTACTTTAGCGGCTTTGGAAGGGAGGAATACTGCAGAGTCCCTCTCCAGAGTAAAGGGAAGGGTTGATTACTATTCAGTGTAATAAAAACAATGTCTCCTTCTAGAACTAAGGAATGTGAGTTTGGAGCACATTAAAAAATATTTGGGTTCCCTAATCTTAGGACTCACTTTTCATAACACCAGCTAACATATGTGCAGGTATGAGGGTGACCTTCTTCAAACTGTCCCGTGGGGTTTAGACTCAGGAGTCAGAGCAAACATGCTGATACTCTGGATATTGTTATCGCTGCAAATAATAAATTGTCTTTTATCCCTGATACAGGAGCCTCCAAATCCACAAAACCAACAGGCTAATTTGTTATCTGGCAACTAGTGTAAAACTTCAGGCCCTGCGAGGTTCTTGACGTAGTTTTCAGTCCTTCAGGGCTGATGTGTTTATATGTTAAAGTGTGTGTGTGTGTGTGTGTGTGTGTGTATTCATCTAAACATGTATATATATGTTTGATCTTCATGATTTTTCCATTAGCTACTTACAAAGACAGAATTTTGGAACTACATTGATTTTCTGTAAAAGTGCATTTATCTCTATAGGAACACTTACTACAAATCATCATAACAATAACTAGTCTTTGTTCTTCAAAGAGAAGGAAACAGTTGACCTTTCTGTCAAAATTACATAGCAAAGTAAGTACCTTTAAATCATGCATTATCAAATTCATTAACATTTTAAGCCATATGCCTTTATAATTGCCTTAAGAAATAATACAGTGTATAGATAGGAAGTATAATGATAATAAATATAATCCCCACAGATCCAGAACATTTTGCAACCTTAAAAACTTTTTGTGGAATGGAAGAAGATATTACAGAGTAAGGACCATGAAAGACAACATCTATTCCCACGCTGTAAGGAGCAGCTGAATCCTTGTCTGTAAAATCACTGAAAGCAGTTTCCCAAGTTCTCTAACACTATCTGCAGAAAAAAAGAAACCACTTCCTGGAAGTAGCCCATCCTAATATTTGACAGACAAATTTGTGTAAGTTCTCCATTGCACTGGAGAAATACTTGTTTATATGAATTTCACACCTGATTCTGCTTCTGAGGGAACCACATTCCTAATATAGATTCTAGTATCACTGCTGGCCTTTATCACTTTGGTGACTTTTGAATATTAATACTTCACTGACCAGCTTGTGCATCTGTAAAATGGGCAGAGCGATGGGTGATGGGCGAATAAAATGAGCTTTAATGAATAGAAAGTTCCCAGGAGATGGGGATACAGACGTTTCTCACCTTCATTTCATGTCATGCTTGCGGGTGACAGGATTGCCCTGTCCTGATAGGGTACGCATCATTCTGCAATCTACCTCATTCCACTTCTGGGTATACTCACCCAAGTTCACATTAACGGTCCTGGTTTTCATACTTGGTTGCAGTGTGTTCTGGTTTTTTTTTGAAGACTTATAACAGTTCTGTATGGAAAATGGGGGTCTTTTCTCCAATCTAATTGGTTAACAAGACCTCCACCTGTGAAAACCTTTGTTATATTTCTAAGATTGAAAAAAAAAAAAAGAAACTTTCTTGATTACTGAAGTTAGGTTTATATTGTTCCAACCATATATCAACCATGTACTGGATACTGAAAATCTCATCAATTCTTCATACTTCACTATATTTTTCATTTATTTCAAATATTCCAAAAAATCTCTATTTGTGCCATTAATTTCTTACACTCTTTTCGAAGATGTGTCCTCAATAAACACTCATTTGCAAAATATATATGCATCGTACCACATTAATGTTACATACACTCTAAAATATATACAGCTATCAATCTTAAGAGAGTTGAAGAACACTATTAAAGTTTTCATTTGTTAACTATTACTAATGACAGATGTAAACTGTAATTTCAAATGTCTCGATAAATTCAGATTGCTGTGGCCGTTGTCTCAGATCTGATTAGATCCTGATTGTCCCTGTTTTGTAACATTGTTGGAAAGTGGTAGCAACAGGAACCAGAGTCAGAATTACTGTTTTCCATGTAGGTTGTTTTTGCTTGCATTGGTGATATTATTGTTCATTCATAATTTTCTCCCGTGGATGTTTTAAGGCATGAGTTGATTTTGGAAAACAGAGTAATCAGATCTAGAAAATGATCCATCCATCGGCTTAACTATAATGCCTGGCAATAGAAAACAAGTGTGTGAGTGAGGATGTCACAGACAATCCCCTCTGTGTCATGGAACTGTCACTTAGTGTGACATGTGACCTCCTGACATCCAGTCTGAGGAATGGAAGTAGTATCAATCACTGTGCTGAAAATCAATGAGGATTTGTTTTTCTAGTTCAAAATGACTATCCAAAGAAATTGTAATATTCCCAGTTGCAATTCCAACAATGTTTCTTAAGTCTAAGTTTGTTCTATGAATCTGTGTTGTACTGTATTACTCAGAAGTCCCTGCTTAAAGATGTGATAGGCTTTGTGCAGACTTTCATCTTCTATAGGAAGAAAAATGTCTGGCCAGCAGTTACTCCAGCTTTTAAGGGGGAGACCATATATGCTGAGGCTACCTCTAAAAATTAGGAGCTGCACATCTTACAGCTGCAAGCCAGTGAGTGGCATGCATACATCATTAAGCCTTACCAAAGCAGACAACCAGATGTTTCAAGCTAACAAATGAACTCCTAGGGATCAGAGCTATGGAAGCCATCTACATTTGCAAAGTGTGCTGCAGATATACTAGCCCTCTCATCTTGTAACTGAAGGAATACACTTGTTATGATAGGACACACCGCACAGTGAGAAACCAGAAAACTAGATGATTTCTAGGATGTCTCGGTGTGGGGTTTCTCTCAGCAGCTCTTACTTTCTCAAGTGCCCCTCTGAGTGCAGCAATTTATAGCATGTGTTAATTCAGTAGTTGCTGAGCAAAGATGAACATGATCTCCCTGGGTGCTGAAGATCCAGATTGTTTCTCAAAGGAATACATTAATTGTTGTCATATTTTTGTCAGCTGTGAACCATGATTAATTGGGGAGATCTAAATTTCTGCATGTCATATGTCACACATTTCTTTGCTTCCCATCTGTTTTGTCCAAAATATTGACCAACGAGTTCCACTTCTTGCATTCTGTCAAAGCCGGAGTCAATGGCTCACTAGGGCGGGGAGAAACAATAATGACAGTGGAAATGATGACACAGAAGCAAATAGGAAAAACAACGATTTGGGAAAGAGGCAAGTTGTGAAGAGTGGTGTGCCATGGACAGGAACCTAATTACCGTGATTAATGTAAACATTCTGTGTCATAATATGAGCTAAGATCAGTAATATCAACAAAAATGAAAAATGGAATAGGGGGATGGGGGGGATTAAAAAAAAGAAAAAGGAACCAGCTGTGGTATGTACATGTGGCCATTCCCCAAGATGACTAATAGAAGTTTTTGTTTTGGTTTAATTTTTTAAATTTTATTTTAATGGCACATTTTAAATGTACATAGTGATAACATTCATCATAGGGCATTTGTACCTGTACATAGTATATCTTGTTGCTTCTTTTTTTCCCTGTTCCCCTCCCTTCATCCCCCCCCCCATTTACAAAAGCTTTGTTTCCATTTTTTCCTTCCATTTCTTATTTCTCTTGTCCCTCTGTTCCTTGCCGCCTCCCTTGTTCCCTTTCCCATTTAGAAGTTTTAAAAGAAGTCTTCATTAAGTTCTCTTCTCTTTAGTAATATGAAAAATGCAAAGATGTTCTGTTGTTTCTAACCAATTTACATAAAGACTCTGAGTCCCATACCCTGTACATTACTTCACTGCTAATAGAATTTGACAACTGATTGGCTAAATAATATTAGTAGAAATAAATATTGATACATAGAGAATAGTGGGACTATGACCTTTGATGTGAACCCTCTTAACAGAATGGAATCTTTTCTTTTTTCTTTTGGAAACAAGAAAACAATCCCACATTATCCAGCAGATTATGCATGGAGCATTACTGTCCAGCCCAGTGTTTTGGAGGTTTCTATTCATTTATTACTTTTAACTAACCACCATCAAACATTTCTACACAAAAAATCCTTACTAAGCCACCTAAATCCTTTTTGGAAAATGGAAGGGTTATAAAAAATGCTCCAGTTCACAGCTCTATCTTGATGTTTATTGTTCCTAGATGTACCTGGTGCAAGGGAGCCCTGAGGCCAAAGCCTGCCAGTGAATGAGCTGATGCTATGGTAGAGGCTTTGGGTTTTGCTAGATAACTGTGGTATTTTTAGAGTTGGTGGTGACCCCCATAAGATGTAACAGGTATAATCCTCAAAAATAAAACTGTTATCTCATGGGTTTTTTGTTCATTTTGTTTAATCACATTTGGCATTTGTACTGAAACAGCAAAGAAATAGTGAAATTACTTCTCAGGATTGGAATAAGATAATCAAAGTAAGTACAGAGTTAATAAACAAGTTGATAGAATTGCTCCTTAAGGGGGATTTTACTTGAACAACACAGAAGCCTTTCAGTGATTCTGACTTCCTGCGCAGGTAGATGAACAGGTTACATCTGGTGACGGGCTTCCAGCTGGAAGACAGGACGAGCTCTGGACCACATGAGTCACTTCACCACAGTGAAAATCAGTAACTCAGATTTCATTAGGCCCAGCCTCTTAGATTTAAGAAACTTCCTGTTATTTTAAATGTGTTGTCTGTAGGTGGAAAAGATAAACAGTGTTTCCACCTGAGGAAAGGGCGGGTTTCCCTGTGGGAATAGATTCACCCAGAGCTGTGCCTCAGGGTCAGCCATCGCCCCTCCCACAGCCTGTACATTATAGGAAAGATAAATTCAACTTCCCAGAGCAAAATACACCCTAGAATAAGTAAGATCTGAACAACTTCGCCCTTTTTTTCCCCATAGCCTTTGGAAAAGTTTTTAAAGTGGAAGAGAGATGATAAGAAATTAAGGTCAGGAAGCAGTCTTTAGTCAATTCGTTCAATATGTTTTTATTGAATGTACATTTTTTGAATGTACATTTTGTACCAGATGCTATTATCCAAGCCTAGTACCTAACTTTATATTGTACATAAACATAAAAAACTGCATGTTTTTAATTTATAATGAATATTTCTGAACCATACCTGCCAGTTTGAGAGATGATTGCTCTTTTTTGATTGTTTGTTTATATGTTTTCTAAGCATTTCTCACCATTTCTCAAATCACATTACATATGTGATGCTGCTTGGGGCCTTTTAGTCACCAATACAACATCCTGTGCCTGGAACAGTCTGCATTTGAGATGTCCTCGTCATGAGATTGCACATAGATATCCAATTGTTCTGAAAAGTTTGGTGAAAGACGGTCCTGCCTCCATTGAATGTCTTTTGCACTTTATTGACAGTCAGCTGTTTCTAGATGGTTGGGTCTATTTCTTTGACTTTGTATTTTCTTCTGTTTGGTCTATTTGTCTAGTACCTGCGTCAAACTATTCTGTCTTGACTAGCTTGAAACACAGTTCTTTTTGTTCTGTCTTCAATACTGTTTTTGCTATTCTTGATCACCTGAATTTCTATACAAGTTTCCTAATTAGCTTGTCAATTTCTTTTTTTTTAACCTGCCCAAATTTGTGTCCTGATTGTATTAAATCTATAGAAGAATTTGCTAAGAATTTACATTTCCACAATATTCTAACCCATGAACATTCTTAGGTCTTTATTTTTTATTTAGTCTTTTAAAATTTTTCTCAACAGTATTTTGTAGTTTTCAGATCCTGTACACATCTTTTATTATATTTATCCCAAAGTATTTAATCTTTTCAATGCTGTTTTAAGTAATTTTGTTTCATTCTATTTCAATTTCTGATCATTTATTTCTATCATCTGGAAATATGGTTGCATTTTGTATAGTGATCTTTATCCTTCAACCTTGACAAATTTATTCTTTAGTAGATGCTTTGGAAGAGTCCATCAGATTGTCTAGATAGTGTTGAATAGAAGTGGTGAAAGCCGACATCCTCTTATTCCTTGTCTCATGCAAAAGGTGGTTTGTTTTTCAACATGAAGAGCTACATTAGCTATAGATTCTTGCTTATGGTCTTTAACAGGTAGAGACAGTTTTTCTGTTCCTAATTTGATGTGAATTTTATCAGATAATGTTGAATATTTTCAAATGCTTTTTCTGTGTCAACTGAGATAATCATGTAATTTTTCTTTTCTCTTTTTTAACTGCATTTTTTATTAGTACATATTTGTCATGCATATTGATCACATTCATTATAGGGAATTTGTACCTATAGTAATATATCTTAATTCTTTTTTCCCTATTTCCTTCCCTGCCCTTCAAACCTTCCTCCCCTCCCCTTTTGCAAAAGCTTCGTTTCCATTTTTTCCCTTCCATTCTGTTTTTTTCCTTTTGCCTTCTTCTCCTTCTCCCTCCCTCTCCCTTGTTCCCCTTCCCATGTGAACATTTCCTTCCTACTTCCCAAAATCTATCATCCATTTTAGTCCTTATCTATGCTTTTGGTTTCTCATACATTGTTAATATGATGAATTACACTGATTTATTTTCAATTAAAACCAATCATGAATTCCTTAGGACCAGTCCTACCTCCTGACTATGAAGTTTGGGAAATGTAAGAGGAAAAGTATCCACCATTAGAGACCTGTATCAGCTAAATTGAAAGCTGAAGCACACTGACATATTGGCAGCTATAGAAGAGCCTGCTGATTACAGAGAGACAGATTCAGGAGATATAGCAAAGAGTTAGAGTAGTAGACTTCAAGGCCTAGCATTGGCCATGATGAGTGCTTGAGCTACATACAGGACTGGAATGCTCAGAGCATATGAAGGTTTATTAATCAGCTTTTCATCACTGCGACCAAATTCCTGAGGAAAATAGAGAAGGAAAGATGTCTTATTTTCGTTCAGTTTCAGAAGTTTCAGTCCATGGTCAGTGGGTTCCATTGCTGTAGCCGTGGTGAGCCAGAAATCATAGTGGAAGGGTGTGGTGAAGAAGAGATGCTCAGCTTATAACAGCCGAGAAGCAGTGCGAGATGGGAAGAGCCCAAGAAGAAGGAGCCAGGACCAGATACACCCTCAGGCCAGTCCTACTTCCCAACAGCACGTTCAGCTCTGAATTCATCAATAGAGTAGTTCACTTATGAGCACTGCTGCACTGGTGATCTAGCCTCAATACATGAGTCTTCAGAGGACACTTCATATCAGCAGGGGGAGAGACTATGATCGAGTATTAAGCCACTTAGAGAAGGTACACTACAGGCATTGACCGAGCAGCAAGTAGACTCAATCGCCATGTTCTGAGACTGGGAGTCGAAAGCATAACATTTGACTACTGCATGTGGTCTGAACAGGTTCAGGCACCATGGTCCACATTTGTGCAGACTCCTAGGATGAAGCAAATCCCAAAGATCGTGGTCTCTGTCACAGCCTAGGCTAGAGATGGTCACAAAGCCTGAAGCCCGATATGGCAGCTGTTGAATATGAAGTACTAAACTCCTAGTCCTGTGTTTAAGGACACCATCTCTATAGCCTCCACCCAATCCTCCCCCTCTTATTGCTGCTATTCCATCCCTGACTCTTACCTTAGCTTCTAGGATATGCCTCTATCCTAGGATATGCGGCACAATTCCCAGAAGCCAAATGTCTTCCAGTCTGCTCCTCGATCCCCACACTGGCCTCTGCCGCCTAGTCGTAACTCTGATGGTGCTTAGGTGCTCACTGCACTGTAAACAGGAAGACTAAACATGTCTTCAGACTTTTGCAATGGGCTATTCCACTTACTGAAAACTTCTTCACCATTGCTCTGTTCTCCCCTCCCACTAGGGACCTCCCTGCATTAGAAATTGCTTTAAGATCATCCATTCCCACTGAAGTTAATTTGTTATATCCAATTGTACTCAAAGACAGAAATCACATTGCAAAACATAAAGGTCTTTTGAGACATTGTTCTTTGGACAATCTGACACTGATCTTTTCCATCTCTAACACAGGATAGACATACAGTCCATGATATTATACTTATGTTTGTTTACCCTTACATCTGAACAGATATATTTAACTTATACTGAAGAATTAACAAGATAGACTACAATAAAATGGACTAGTTTAACTTCCACTTCAATCACTGTCATTTCTGTACAATATAGAGATGGGCAGAGAAGAGAAGTCTGACGATCCCTAATGAGTATGCTCTATGTTCTCGATTAAATGATTCTCTAGATACAACACAATTCAAATGCTACACACCACAGTTCTACTGCAGCAAGTAACCCTTTAGGGCTAATGGACCAGTTTGGATTTCTTGAATTCTTAAAAAGGCAGGTGATCTTCAAAACTTCCAGTTGTATTTGCAAATATTTTAAAATTAGTACACAGGAATTAAATTATGATTATTTAAAAACTGTGAAACTTGTCAACCAGAATAAACAGAAGTTCCTAATTTGTATATATGCTAATTGATGGTTCAGCAGGAAATCTTGGGCAGGTGTGTGCTGAAGCTTGCCCCCTGCTATGGACAGCTGTAATTACTCAACTCATGCAGAATGACTTCAGCACTCAAGTTGCTCTAGAGCTCAAGATACTATGTTTTCTTTTGACTTTCCATATTATAAATAATTGCTTAAGGTGCTCTTTTCTCCCTACTAATTAATTGCTAAATTAAGTCAAAAGTTTTGACTTTAGCCATTAGAATTTTCTTAGAAATGGTTAAGAGCTTCTCCTTTAAATATTGCATGGTAAATTCTCCTTACCCAAATCCTCAAAGCTGTAAAATCCATTGTCATATAGCACATGGAACGTATATTACAAATAAATTAGGTCAAAATCTTTAGGCCAGATCTTAAGAATTGCTTTAAAAGATACTTTTAAACCCATGGTTCTCTGTTTGAAATACTATAGTGAAATTCATATTAAGGCCATAATTTTTCCAGAGATAAGAACTTAGGAAAATGGTTAAGAGTTACTTAAAACTCTCTCAGAACATTTCTGTATAAGGTTTGCGCACACACAAACATGCACATTGCTAGATGCATCTTTGCAAATTTTAAATAGGATGAAGTCTTACATATTGAGCTGAGAATAAACATTTTGGAAAAATGCATGAGATATGTTTTCTTTTATATTATTGGCTCTTTTCAACATTGTCTTTTCAACAATCTCAGATTTCAGGGTGGTTCTAAGAAAGGCTTATCAAGGCCAGTGGAGAAACTTTCACCCAAAATGCCCATCTGAGGGGGCTGGAGGCTCACTGGAATTAGTTATTTCTTGGTGTATAACATACTATCTAAAGCTTGAAATAATTTCTAAATGTTGAAAACAGTAACGAAAATTATTATTTCTCACATATTTGTGGCTAGGCTGAGGTAGTTCTGTTAGACTTGTGGGGCCTCAATTGTGATGCCATATTCGGTTGACGAGTTGGTTGATGATTATATTCTGTGGAAACAGTTGACTTTGTCTGCAACAAGGCTGGACTCTTTCCCCTCATGATGGGAGGGTACCATAAGATACACCCTAATGTGCAAGTGATTATGAAATGTCCGTGGTAGTCACTTTTTCCTCTTTTTTTTTTTTCTCTCTGGCACTGGGGACTAAACTCAGAGCCTCGCACATGCTAGGCAACCGCTCTAATATTAAGTTACAGCTTTCTTTTTAATATTTTATTTTGAGACAAAATCTCAATAAGTTGCCCAGGTTATCCTTCAACTTGTGATTCTTCTGCGTTAGCCTCCTGAGTGCCTGGGATTATACTACAAATGCCTGACAGTCATGGTCACTGACATGTGTAAATTTTGCCTAGCTGTGGTACTCAGTTATGTAATCAAACACCAAGTTAGGTACGTCCGGAAGCTATTCTGTGGATGGGGTTAAAGTGAAGGAAATTGCCCCTGATAATGGGCGTGGTTCTTATTGAATCAGTTGAAGGCTTTAAAGCAAAACAAACTCTCCTAGAGAAAAAGAAATTCTGCCTGTAGACTGTAGCATTAACACCTGGCTAAGTTTCCAGTCTTGTCAGGCCCATAGTCGTATAAGCCAATTACTGAAAATAATATCCTGTTAATATACATATTTTTCCTTTTTCCAGGAGCCCTGCCGGATACATTGGGGAACAACAAAAGGGAGCAACTGCTGAGAAGCATGATGCTTCGAGGTCAGTAATGTAACGGTCTGCCACTGTTCGCTTGTGTGTCCTGTTATTTTCATCCCCCAAGATGAAGCTTCCAAGATGGCAGTAGGTAGGCAATGGATGTATTAGGGAAATTACCTGTGAAAGGTGGAGGAGACTGAGCCAGAGAAGGCACTGAGAGCCTGCAACTGTGATCTGGCTTTCTGATACCTGTGGAAGAAATTGGAAGGAGAATTAAGTACAAGGAATCTCAGATTTCAGGGTGGTTCTAAGAAAGGTTTATTGAGGCCAGTGGAGAAACTTTCACCCAAAATGCCCATCTGAGGGGGCTGGAGGCTCACTGGAAGGAACTGCATGTGTTCTCCATGCGTACCCCTGAGTGGGCAGAAGCAGGGCCTCCCTTGAGAGGAGTGACGGACTCAGAGAGGCCATAGCTAGAGCCTTCCATAGTGGCTGCTCTGTGTGTGGTTGCCCTAGTCGCTCTGTATTCAAAATACATTCATACTCTGCCAAGAACTCTAAAGTCTCATGGATCATGGCATCAGGTGAGAGTTCATAATCAGGATCTATGTCCTCTAGCTGTGACTGATAGATACTTCTTAGATGTAGGTAGTTCTCTGTATCCAGAGATCTGAACAACAACAACAAAACCCAAGTCATTTGTTCCCATTCACCTAATATGAAATGCTAAGACACAAGAAATGCTCCCCTTCAGAGAGGAGACATGGCTATATGGTTCTCCCGGGGAATGGAGTGTGTGTTTCTCCCCCGTAGACAGCCATTGCACTTGGCACAATCGAGCAGCTACTCAAAGAATCTGAAAAATAACTGGTGGGGCATTGGGGAAGATTAGAATTCAAATCTAAAAAAATCAGTGGTAAATATTCTTTTTTTCTTTCTGGTATTCCCAGTAACCTAGAAGTGGGCAACAGAGGCCAAATAGAAGCCTTCTAGTTCTCGTACAAAAAATAGGAAAGAAAATGTATAATATTAGGACAGAATATGGGAATTATTCCTTTTTTCCCTTTATTTTCAAAACATTCAACATCTGTGTTAGGGGTTTAGCTCAGTGGTGTAGTGCTTGCCTAGCAAGCGCAAGGCCTTGAGTTCGATCCCCAGCACACCCCCCAGAAAGAGAAAACCTTACTTCTAATATTTTCTACTGCAAACATTCAACTCTAAATAATCCTGTGATAGGAGGCCAAGAAAGAAAACAGACCTGCAGGAGCCAAAACATTCTGCCTGTGCAGCAGTACTGCCATAGCAAGAGGATGGGTCCAGCCCCCACTGTCTTTGTCCACTGTCCTGCTGCTTGGCCTTGGATGTAGAGGAAGTTGTAGATGCACACAGCAGGGCAGGATACTGAAGCCCCATCCCAGATTTATAGCTGGAGGAGTACTACAGAACTGCAGATATAAGGAGTACTATAGAACATAAGTATAATACCAGAAATAAGGTGGAGAATAGCAACCTTATCAAGCCACTTGTGAACTATTGCACCTACCCTAAACTTGTGCATACATAGATGTGACACAGCACCACCAAGATCCAAAACTGGCTGCTGAGGGGCACATATGTACGGTGGATCCTGATAGACTATCAAGGATTTGAAGTCTGAATTGACACTGGAACCACAGCATACAGAAAACAGGATAGAATTTATGAGCCAAACCCAATCAATTCAGCTGCCGGCTAAAACAAAGATATCGACACTCTCCACAATATTGAAATAAAACCCCAAATCTCATAATACTCAAAACATCCAGGGTACAATCCAAAATTACCAGGCAAACAATAACCAGGAAAATCTTAATCAACATGGGAAAAGAAAATGAGCTGATCCCAAAGGCCAACATGACACAGATGTTGGAATTATCTTATAGCAAGGAATAATGAACACTCCAGAAGGCAATAGAAAAATAGAAATTCTCTGCAAAGAAATAGAATATGTAAAGAAAAATCAAATAATATTTTATTTTACTTTTTTTTTCTTCTTTAATGGGTCTCACTATGCAGTTCACACTGGCCTTGAATACATTACATAGCCCAGGCTGGCTGGCCTCGAACTCTTGGTGATCTGCCTGCCTCAGCCTCCCTGGTGCTGGGATTACAACTGTGTGCCACAATGCCTATCTCCAATAAAATTTTAGAACTCAAAACACAGTAATTAAAAGTAAAAACAATGGAATGGACTCAATAGCAGAATGGTGAGAGAAAACAAACAAACAAAAAACAGTGAACCTGAAAATAGATCAATAGAAATTACCTTTTGAGCATAGAAAGCAAAAAGATTTACAAAAATATCAAGAGAGTCCTTGAGCTCAGCCTTCCACGCAGGTTCAGGTCATGGCCAAAATGTAGACAATTTCTTTGAAAGAATGAGAGACGCAGAGGAATTAGTTCAGTTTCCGTTAAACATCTTCATGAGCTTGGCCATGATTGTCTACATTCATTGCTATCAGCTCTGTGGTTTTCTGAACTCTGACCAGAACTTTACACCATTCTGAGGTTTCTCTGGCCCACATCAACAAACCTTTCTAAATTCTTCCTGTAGATCCTTCCAAAGGCGTCTGAACCACGTGGGCAGGTAGAGTCACAATGGCAACCTCATTTCTCTGGTGCCATTTTTCTGTATTAGCTTTCTAATTGTTAGGATCGAATACCTAACACTAACAACTTAAAAGAGAAGACGTTTACTTTTGGTGTCATATCTAAGAAATCATTGTCACATTCAATGTTGCAATGTTTCCTTGCCATAGTTTCTTTTAGTTTTAGTTTCACGTGTTATATGTGGGTCTTTAAATCATTTTTAGTGGAATTTTTTTACACAGCCCTTCCTCCTTGTGAAGATATGGTCTACAACCCCCAGTGAGGATTATTTGAAATTATGCAAAATCCTTGACCTTGTATGTACTATCGTCAAAATGTAGACAAGTTGTTTGTCTTTCCAAATTCCCTCTTACTGTAGATCTTAGTACCCTCAACATAGTTTTTTTCTTTCCATTTTGAGAGCTTTCATCTTTTCACATAAAGGAGGGACTTTATGGTTTCTTTGGGCATATCATTACTCTTGAACTTTGCACTATTATCAAGTAAAATAAGGGTGACCTAAACAGAAGCACAGCAAAACTGCAATAGTATGATAACCTAGATGGCTATTAAGGGACCACTGGATAAGGAGTGAATACACTGTGAACATGCTGAACAAAGGGATGATTCGTGTTCTCAGTGGGAGGGGGCAAGATGGTGCAAGGTTTCATCATGCTACCCAGAATAGCATGCAATTTAAAATTGAGGAATTAGTTCTGGAATTTTTCATTTAATATTTTCAAATTGGGTTGACCCTGGGTACATGAAACCATGGACTATGAAATCACAAAACGGTGGTCTACTGCATGCCGTGAGGTAAGGATTCCATGCCGTTCTTTTGCATATGGACATCTAATTTTCCTATCATCATTTGTCCAGGAGATTCTTTCCCAAATGTACAATCTTGGTACCCTTGTTGAAGACCATTCAGTGATATAAATGAGAGTTTACTTGCAGGTTATACATTCTGCTCCACTTGTCTACACATCTGTTTTTATGCCAATAACATTTTTTATTACTTAACTTTGTAATACGTTTTAAAATCAGAAAGTATGGTTCTAGCTTTGTCCTTTCTTGGGACTGTTTTGGCTTGCAGGACTTAAATTTTGAGTTCTTTTCATCCTAGTGGCTCTGTGCCATCCATATACTCATACACTCCCTCTCTCTCAGGATCGCTATAAGCAATAATCTATAATCTTTGTATTCAGTTCAGACAATTAGGGGTAAGATCGATAGCTTAGAAAAGCCATAAGCACTTTTTCTTAGTATAAAATAAATTCACTCAACTCAACTACTTAGTCTAATACTCTAATCAACCTTTTCTTTCCATATTGAGAGCTTTCATCTTTTCACATAAAGGAAGCAACAACATGAAATTTGTTTGCTCCAATTTCATATTTTATAAGCATAGCAGAAAGGATCAACTTAATCTCCTGCATATCATAATTTGAGTACAGGAACAAAACCAACTTACACTCTCAAAACACAGATAACGGCAAAGCTGGAGACTACACCGAAGTCACCCAACAGCTGAAATGACACTAGAAGTGGGCTCCAGCTGCTGAAAGTGATATTGAGTTACACTTGACACTGTTTTATTTTCTGAAGAGAGCTGTGTACTATATTTATTAGATGGAAAATGAGTTGCAAACATCTATCTTGTTATTAGAAAGTAAGGTACAGAGAGAATTTTCTACATTTCAGTACAACTATACTTAAGTCAAAAGTAATAATTTCTATGAAATTTAATTTGGGGGCTTATTTACTACATGTAATATTGCATAAAAAGACCTATCAGTTTGCCAACTGAAAAATATTACAGTTAAAATTGGTATTGCTCTCCATCCTCATCTCTTTATGTTTCTACTTGGCATAAGAATTATATAGTTTTCTTCCATCAAAAAAAAGTTAATTTCAGTCCTCCAGATGTTAATATTTTAGAAAAGAAGAAAAAACAGCATTTGGGTCTATGTACTGTACGTCCCATTTTTATAAGCTGTTTTTATCAAATATTAATGCATAAAAAAGACGCATATCAATTCAATAATTAATTCTAATATTAGATTCATTCAGTTTTCAATAGTTAGGAATGTATCCTTGATCTCAAAGCCCCTGGAATCCTTTTAAAAGAATCTCTTTTGCTTTTAGTTGTGTATCTGCAACCACCTTGGGTCAGCCAGGTCTATACAAAGGAGGGTCCTGGATTATGCCTACAATGGCAGGCTTTATCAGATTTACACATGGTGATGATGAATTTCATATGTTAGAGGTAAAACAATGCATTTCTTTTTGAATATGGACTCTAAGCCCAGTCAGACAGCCAAACAAGGCTGCATAAGACTGAAAGGCAGGACAGATTTATCATCACAGACTGCAAAGCAGCTCAGTATTATCAGAAAGGATGAAAAATGAGAAATTTTAACATTATTTGTTTATCCAAAACACATCTAAAATTTTCATATAATCACATGAGAATGAAGAAAAAAGATATGTCATCCAATAGTAAGTAAAAGATGTCCAAGAAATTAAGGAAAAAATCATTACTAGATATTCTCTTTAAAAGTTAAAACATCAAAAAGGGAAGCAATGGATGATTCAAGTATCCATTCTGACCTGGGATTCTTTTCATTTTAATATTGCTTCCATGAGACAAATGGGTATTTTTTAACTTTCTATAATTAATTCATATAAATATTCAATTTTTTAAAGAAAGTGCTATTTCAAATGAACTGCTGCATTGATTATGATCAAGATTAAATAGTCCTACATTCTTTACCAATATTAAGGATATGAATCACTGACATCTAAAAAGTTGGCTTTTTTGTGACTAGTCTGCCTGGGTACAAGGAATAAAATCTTGAATTGCTCTAATGTCAGCATGACTAAGCGGCTAAATGCACTATCAAATATTTAATAACTAAATGTTTTAATTTTAGGTTACAGAATATAGTGTGCAAAGAAATATAAACATTTATTTCAGTATTGTGTGCAGCATTTTTAAGGGCAGCAAAGAAACCTGAGCACTGGCTCAGAGGCACCATTTCTGTGTGATAGTTGTTGCACTCCATACTATTTCATGGATAAGTAACCTGGAATGGCTTGACATGAGCCACACAGAATGCTCCACATTGAAGGCTTTTTAAAAACAATTATCCAAAACTTGCACAAACTTACAGACCATTACACAAGTTTACAGATCATAATACATTGTGCAATTTGCATTTAACAAGCAATGTAAACAACCACATAGATGCAGTATTAAGTTGCAACTACATAAAGTTGACCGTAGTACATAGTGTACGTATTACTGTTTTACATTTGGGTTATTAAGGTCTTGTTTCAAGGATATCTTTATTCCTCTGAATTCCCATTACCCTCCCCCTTTGCCTTATTCTTGTTCCCTTAGACCTTTTGCCTATTGGGTGGCACTGTCCCCTTTTCTTTTTGTATCTATTTTTTACCATTTTCTTTACTTGTAATTTGCCTCACTCAAATGAGGGATACCATATGGTATTTAAGCTTGCGAGTCTGGTTTATTTCACTCAACATTATGTTTTCCAGACTCATCCATTTTCCTATAAATGACTCTAATTTGTCCTTCTTTATAGCTGAGTCGTATTCCATCACATACAGACAGCACATTTTGTTTATCCAGTTATCTGTTGATGGACTTACAAGCTGCTTCAAGAATTTAGCTATTACGAATTGTGCTGCTATAAACATGGGTATGCAAGTATTGCTGTAGTATGACGTATTTAGCTCTTTGGGAAAGATACGTAGCAGGGTAATGGCTGGGTCATATGGGATTTCTACTTTCACGCTTTTGAGAAATCTCCATACTGATTCCCGTAATGGTTGTACTAATTTGCATTCCCACTAACAATGCAGGAGAGTTCCTTTTTCACCGCAGCCACACCAGCATTTGTTATTGTTTGATTTCCTAGTGATTGCCATTCTTTCTGGGGTAAGATAGAATTTTAGTGCTGTTTTAATTTGCATTTCTCTAATACCCAAAGATGTTGAACTTTTTTTTATATATTTGTTGGCCATTTGTATTTCTTCCACTGTGAAGTGTCTGTTCATTTCTCTAGCATTTTCTTGACAGGATCATTAATTTTAGGTGGCTTAGTTTTTTTGAGTTCTTTGTATATTCTAGATATTAGTCCTTTGTCTAAGGAGTAGCTGGCAAAAAATATTTTCCCATGCTGTAGGTTTTCTCTTCACTCTACGAATTGACTCTTCTGCTGTACAGAAGCTCTTCAGTATAATCCCATTTGTAAATTCTCATTTCTATTTCCTCTGCCATTGAGTTTGTATTTAGAAAGTCTTTTCCTACTCCTATGTCAAGTGTTTTACCTATTTTTCTTCCAGAAGGTTTAATGTTACTGTTTTAATGTTTAGATCTTTTATCTGTTTGATTTTAATTTAGTATATGGTAAGAGCTATGGGTCCAGTTTCATTCTTCTACAAACAGATAACCAGTTTTCCTAACACCATTTGTTGAATAGGCTATCTTTCCTCCAACATATGCTTTTGGATCCTTTGTCAAAGATCTTATATTTGAATATGTCCGGGGAAATTTCTATGTCCTCAATTCTGTTCCATTGGTCCGTGTATCTGTTTTTGTTCCAGTACCATGCTGTTTTTATTACTATTGCTTTGTAGTACAGCTTGAAGTCTGGGATTGCTATGCCACCTGCTTTGGTATTGAAGACTTTTTTTATTCTTTCATAGACCTAATCAGCAACCTGAGGTGGTAGCAGTTTCAAGTGCAAACCTGTCAAGGCTGAGAAAGCTCTGCAGGATTAGGGCCTCTGCTGATTCTGAGAAGTCAAAGCTAAATGAATGCACCATTTCTAACTCAACTACTTAGAGGTGCAGGATAATCATGATTATTGTTTGTGTCAGGGATACCTCACAAGATTGAGACAACACCAGAATAATGAAATATCATTTAAAAAGCAACGGTACCTAAGACATCAGCCATTTATTACCTCAAATTGTATCTGTGAAGGTTTTGCTTATAGATGCTACTATACATCTGACTTCATTGATTTTTAGTGATGTTTCTTTTCCCACGTTACTTTAGGTATATCCAGGAAAGAGATAAAGGTTATGGAAAGTGCTCGCTCTCATTGTCCTGGGACTGGCTTGGCTCAACATTAGTGATTATTGTGGTTTAGACCTAAAATGTCCCCCAAAAGTTTCATTTGTTTGGAAAGTGATTGGATCATGGGGGTGCTATACTCATCACCGGATTCATCTCTGGATGAACTCATTACTAAATGTGCTGTTAGGAGATGAGTCACTGAGGGCATGACCTGGAAGGGGATGTTGCTGTCCCCAGCGCCTCTGGTCTCTCTGCTTTCAGGCTGCCATGAGTTGAGCAGCTGTCCTCTCCCAGGCCCTTCCGGAGGCCACTTCTGCCTTGGAGCCAGCAGACTGTGGACTGAACCTCTGAAAACTGTAAACCAAAATAATCCTCTCCTCCTTTAAGTTACAGGTGTCAGGTATTTTGTCCCCGCAATAGACAGTGATTAACAGTGCTATTTTCCAGATCTAGCAATATTTACATGTACAAACTATAACACCATGAGGCCTGGGGGCAATGCAATTATATTTTCTTCTTTCACTAAAAACAGCATTAAAGCATTCATTGGGATTTTACTCTAGAACGGTACTAATTCAGTTCTATAGTAAAATAAAATGTGAACACCAAGTCTGGTGGTGATTTATGTACATTTATTATACATTTGCAATAAAATAAAAATGTGATTGGCATTCTGTTACATTTACAAGTGTTCTATTTATATACATAAAATAAACCTTAATATTAATGGTAAGACTTTAAGGGGTTTTTTTTTGTTTTGTTTTGTTTTTTTCAGACAGGCTCTTGCTGCGTAGCCCACACTTGCCTGGAACTCACATTCCTCCGGCCTCAGCCTTCTATGTGATGGGATTTCAGGTATGCACCACCATGCCCAGCTCAAACCTTAGGGTTTTAAAGAAGCACATTTCCACCTTACCTATCTACCTCCATATATGTCCAACTCAAAATGAGAATGTTTCATAAGAAACATTTAGATTTGTGAAGAAAATAATTATTTTTAGTATCTGTGCTTCCCTTCCAGCTTTAGGAGAGTAGTAGCACATGAAACCTAATACATAAACTAAGGCTCTAAGGTGCTCTGTGATCCATGTCTGCAGTCAGCCAGTGCTGTGGCTGCAATAGGTCAGAAGAGCTTTGTGCAAAGAAATGCACTTGCATGGACAAGCACTGCATAAAAGTGACCCACTTCAGACAGACACATGTACTCACAGAGATCAGAAGAAATACATTTCTTGAAAATAGCATTTTTAACTACCCTGTGGAACCCCAAGAATGAATCATCAACAAATACATTTATGGGGTTAGGGATTTAGCTCAGTGGTAGAGAGCTTGTCTAGCAAGTGCAAGGCCCTGAGTTCAATTCCCAGCACCAAAAAAAATAAAGTTCTTCTCTGTAGTCAAGTGACAATAAAAAGAAAGAAAAATATAAGCCAGTGATTGTAATATATGAATATCTGAAACACTAAAAGAAAAATATAGTAATTATAAAAGGATATCTTTTTTTTTTAATCTGAACCTACACATATTGTTAAATGCCTCATAAAAAGTATTTAACTATGACTTCGTGGTTGTCAGAGTTTGGCCCTTTCCAGAGAAAGTACCTGAGCTAAAATGCTTCACAGCAGGAAAGAGAAACATCATCTTTTCAAATGGGTACCTGCATTCTAGCTTGCCTGTATTCTCATCCATGACTATTTGTTTTTGATTTGTCAATCAAACCTAAAAACATTCTCCTCCGTGTTATAACCAAACAATTCAAAAGTGAGAGTACACAAATACTAATATATCTGCAACCATTTATAAATTATCATCTTTTGGATAAAAGGTTACAGCATACAGATAGTCTTTTAAGGACTTGGCTTCAGTCGTCGGAAAGAGAGACGATGGTGCTCCAGTCGGCCTCCTACCCCTCCTCTAAGGATCTGCCTGTCCAAGCCCACAGCAAGGTAAGAGCCAACACGTCTCCTTGGCCAGTTTACTCTGAAGCAGCATGGTGATTAATCCCATGGTTCTAAGGGCAGTTTCCCCAGAAGTCCAATGACTTACAGCTCTCACTGAGATTATCCAAGATTCACATTTGCCCTCCTGTAGAGCTTCACACTCAACATATTGTTAGGGCACAAGGCATCCCATACAGAGGGGACAGCACCCAAAACAATAGGCAGGGTATATTTAAATTATAAACATTACTGTACTTTACAGCTGTTCTTTTATATTCAAATGATACCAAGCATACTATCATGATAAACTGAAGACACTTTAGATCTAAAAACATATTATTGAAACAAGTAACAGTGCAAAACAGGACCAAAATGTATTCTTATAAAATATAGTCTCTAATTTCAGACACAAAATACTATATATAATCATACTTATATCTTCTAAATTATAATTTCAGGATTTATATTTTTAAAAGTTAGCTCTGGTGAGTTTTAAATTTAGTATTTTTACTGACTTTAAACATATCTATATTGAATCTGTTTCTTTTTAAAACTAAAAGTAGACAGCAGTATAATCTAAAATGAGAATTTTTAAGGTCAAAGGACTATGTCTTCAGGTAACTTTTCTCCTTAACCTGCCCTAACCAAATAACTTCCTTAAAATTGCACTTCCTCTCTTTTCAGCAAGTTCCAATTAGAGGAGTTCATGATTTGTCTTTCAATTTAACTGTTTCTGGCTCTAGGTCAGTGGTGGCGAACCTACAGCACGTGTGCCGCAGCAGGCTGTTGGTATCACCGATAGCTCTAAGAGATTTGCCATCTCTGCTCTAGGTTGACAACACTATAAAATGCATCATATCATCTCCCCAGGTAAGCTGTTCATTGTATGTTGCTGTCCAGTATTTTATCGAAATATAATCTAAAAGAAGAAATTATGCTCTTACTTCCATTTCAATCATAACAACTGCCAGGTTTTTATTTTTTATACTGCATTCCTAATTATGTGGGGTGACTGAGGATAATTCAAAAGCGTTTCAGAATCACCTACTGCCAAGATTCTGGAAAACATCTTTCGCAAAATGGAACGTTAATGCTCCAAGGACTCTATTATACTCACGCAGTATCTACTGTGTGCTTTTATGGAATGAGAAGGTAAAAGCTATGTTCATCATAACTAATGTGATGTGTAATGTAATGCCACACTATTGTCCTGGCATCT
>PVJO010000831.1:0-204039 GCA_004026905.1 Hystrix cristata
CCTTTTCATTTTTTATTTAGCTACTAACTAGGTCATTAAGTTGCCTAGGAAGGGCTTAAACATGTGATCCTTTGGCCTCAGGCTCCAGGAGGACTGAGATTACAGGCATATGGCTCTACACCTGGCTCTTTGTCTCAATCTTAGCCATCTTTCGTGGTCTATTTCAGGTGGGACACTCACACTTGGCTATATGGTTTTTATCAGTCCCCTGTCTGCATAAATTAACTCATGCCTGTGAGAAGGTTTTACATTGTCTTTTATAACCGTGCATTTCTGTTGGCTTGTCAGCTGAGAAGCTGTGCTTCATTCTCATAGCAAGTTCTTTAGTTATACTGAGGAGTGATATTTATTCCATATTCTCACGGATGACATTTGTGGTGTCCGGGGCCTTTCTTTGGTAAAAAAAAAAAAAAAAGAATAGTCACATGTTCCAGCCTTGCCCATCTAGTCCCAGCAAATGAGAACGTACAGGACAGGTGACACAGCTGGGGTCATGTCATTTGCTATCCTTCTCCCTGTTTTGGTTTTCTGTATAGACATTATCATAAATAATTTTACATAATAATTTCTATATTGGTTTAGTGTATGGTTTCCTCACCAGAATATGAATTTCATGAGGGCAAGAGATTCATCTGTCTTGTTCTATACAGTATATTCTATGCCCTGAGCAATGTGTAGCATTTCGTATGTGCTTAATATTTAATAAATAAATTTAAACAATCAGCACACCAGTCCAGGATGATTGCAGGGACTGCTCAGAAAAGGCCTGCTTGTCTCTGGGGCTGACAGGCAGGCAGAATGTAAGTGTAAACTGGGAGTGGTCACATAGTAAATGCTGCCTGGAATTAAGGTGCTGTGGGCAAGGGAGTCAGCCGAATACGGGTTTCTGACCACGTGATTTGAACTCTTGGATCCTGCTTGGCCTGGAACTACTAATGCCAGTGAAATTTGCAGTTTGTGAAGCAGTATATTCTCCCTTTCTCAAAACATTTTTCCCCCTTAAGCCAGTTTCAGTAATTGCATTTTAAGTCCTAATATACAGCTTTTTAGCATACTCTTCTTTCCATACAGTGAATAGAAAGATCATAGGTTTGGAAAGTTTTTGACTCCTCTGTAAGACCACAAGGTGAAGGTAAGGACTCTGCCATACTTATTTTTACAATTCGCTTAGAATTGACTCTGTGATTTCCTGTAGTCAACTGATAAACATATGATTGACACCTGTTGAATTAAAGTAGCATCTTCTTCATCTGAAAATCTGAAATAGAATTACGTGCATAATGCTTCGAAGAAAGATATTGATATTCCTGAACAAACTGTTTGCCGTATGAGCAGGGCCAATTTCTTAATGTTCTGGACAACAGTTCTCAAGCACTTAATATATTTACACTAACATAATAACACCTTAATTACATTAGAATTCTGGATAAGCATCTATAAAGGAATTTGATAAAATTTGTCTTTTTATCAAAAGTCCTAGAAAAATGCCTAAAACATCTTGTTTTTGAGTTTATAACTTGATCTGAGTGCTTCTTTTTTGGGCACTATATTAAGAAATAGAAGATGATTCTACTTGTTTAAGAAGAGGCATGATGTGTTTTCAGATTTGAGGATTCATATAATCCTAATAATTTGTGAATGATATTTTCATATTTTGGGGCTTTTATTTTTTCCTAAGAAATTCACCAAGTTAACACATTCTCTCGCACTCTGTCTTCCACGTGGTTGGCAATGCCTACAGGCCTGTACATGGAATGCTCTCCCTGGGCGAGAAATCAGCAATTCTGCTCTTCAGAGCTAATGATATTAAATGAATTGAAATAAACATCTAAAGATACAAGGTCGTCTGTTATAGTATATCAGCATTTTAGAAAGAAGAGTACAAAGACCCTCTATTTTTCTTTGTACTTCTTTGATGGAAATACAAACTTTAATATTCTTGTACGTGACTGTATTATCAATTCTTGACATAATTCCCCTTTGAACATGTAGGCATATATTCCTGAACCTGTGTTCTTGTGGAGAGGTCGGGGAAATGTTTGACTCAGAAGGAGATTAGAAACCACTAGGTGCAATGCATAGCACAGAACTAGGGTGGGCAAGACGTCCCATCTAGGTTAAAACCTGGAGAAGGGAATTGTGTTTCTTTGTATCCTGCACACAGTTTGTCTGAGACATTCGGGGATCCATAATTTTGGTCCATAGAGGAAGAAAGAGAATCTACCTACCATTCTTGAAGCAGAATAACATGTTATAAAACCTAGAGAATAATTTTTTGTCTTATTCTTTGATACTAAGTAGATTTGAAACCATTCATTGACAATCCTTAAGGCCAAAATTTTGGGAGTTAAATTTTACTGATATATCTTTTGTTGCCTGCCAAGACTGTTTTTTCCTTATTTCAGAGCTCTACAGGGTAGGAGAACAGTGGCTCAATACCTTCTTTATAATCTAAATTCATTAATGTGGAAACCTCTCAGACTTATTTTCCCCTCTAGGTTAAGTAGCCTTAACTCTTCTGAAAACTCCCAGCATTAATTTTTTTTCCCTAATTGCTTTTCTCTGGATATTCTCCAGTTCCTCCAAGTGCCTCTTTTAAAGGTGTAAAAATTCATTGCAGCAGGCTTTCCTGGACAATAACAATTCCATTTTGTACTCTGGTTGACAGAATAACAACCAGAGTTGTTATTCTAATATTATGGTAATACGAGAGTTGAGGGACCCCTCACTTGTTTTCTCCCTACTCAATTGGGAGTTTAAATACTAGCAGTGTTTCCAAGTTTTCAAGCCTGTAGTTTCACATTGACTGAGAAAATTCTTAAATGAAAGCAAAAGCTTTTAACATTGTCCTTTAGTCCTTGTAACATGAGAGGCAATTTCCCAAGTCTAGCAAACACATCTGTAGCCTGGTGACCCAATGTCAGGTGCCACAGGTCAAACTCATTTAATACCATGAAGCTGGTCAAGTACCAACCACCTGTTGTAAGTGTTCCATATGTTTTTTATCCTAGACGGAATGACCAACCAGAAGCAGCTGTGGGTAATTTTATTAGCCCAAACAAACTGGAAGCAAAAGGGAAAAAATAGAATAATTAAAATCCTTAATGTAATCCAGTACGGTCTCCTTAATAAGCTACACAGCACCCAGATGACCAGTATGCATAGGTATTTGCCAATATTATCACACCATCAGTGAAGTGAAAAATGGCTATGCATGTTATGATTAACCCTAAATGCAGAAAACTTGAGGACTGATTAATTCAAGTAGATCAGTGATTCTGGGAACTGTGGATCATTTCATGGAAAATGACCAAGTGAACTCACTATTAGCTCACCTGTGTGCTTGGTGTATGACAGAGGACAGACATGGTAAAGTATGAGGCGGAGAGAGATAACAAGTCTGTGTCCTCATAGAAAACTGAGGGCAGAAGTGTAAGCTATCAAGTCAGGGTATATTTCTTGAATTTGTGGTCAAAGAAATGTTCCACCATCGACTACTGCAGGTATTCCTTAAATTCCAGAACACTAAAAGTAAAAAGAAAAATAGGTACAAACAAAAATTATAATACCCAAACCAGAAATAATAGTGTATTTGAATAGCAAAAACTTCCCCATTCCTGTACGTATATCATGTGGCAGCATGACTTTGCTGGTTTTCTCATGTGGTGGGCTTGATTTCTGCAATCACAAAATCTGGGCTCGTCCGTGGGACTCACAAGGCAGAGGACTGAAAAGTCCAAGTACACTGGAACGCAACCTCTCTCAGTGCTGGAAACTCTGAGAGCTCCATAAGGAAGTCTGAGGTAGCCTCCAGGAAGAGGAACAGCCTCGTGTGGGGAGAAAGTGAAACATTTTAGCTATCCTGGCCACAGCTCCAGACTGAGCAAGCCCAAACTAGGCCATCAAGTCCCGAGAGAAACCACCCCAAGCCAGAACTGTCAAGCAACCAACAGATGTGAGACATAATAAATTACTTGTGCTCTAAGTCACAGAGTCAGTAGCAAAGGTCAATTGATATATAATGAAATAAATAATTCTGTAACTAAAGTTCAACTATAAGATGTGATACGTGATGTGCTCATTGGAGCAATCATTCAAAGTTGAGGTCAGTGTGGAAAAGCTTCCAAAACAATGAGGTTTTGGTGGTTCTGTTCATATTTGACAGGGATCGTTTTCTGTTGCATCTTCATCACCAGACCATCTGCAAATCCTGGTCAGTTCATGTTTAGAATCCTGCAAACATTTTCACACATATCTTCCATCTACTTTTGTTCATAATTCAAATTAGTATGCTTAGAGTCATTTAAATTCTCTGAGGGAAAAAAACTAAGTATCAATATTTTTTAGATTGTTCCCATGAAGTATTTCAATTTGGAATCTAAATATACAGTGTGGAAATTTTAAAATAAAGTGTATCTGCCAATTCTTTGAGTCACCTCCTCTCAAAAGGTGGAGACTGTGTTCTAATTAGATGGTGAACAACTATGTCCTTTCACCATCTGCCAGCATCAACTCATCAGTCTCACGCATGGGCATCTCGGAAGGTTCTCCAGCCCAACTCCAAAACTATAGCCCCAACCACCTTCACAATAATGTGAAGGCCTCCAGACAGATCCTCCCACCTAAATTGTTCCTGAATTCCTAACCCTGAGAAACTCTGAGATTCCAAATATTTCTTGCTGTATTAAGCTACAAAGTCTCAAAGTAGTTTCTTCACAGTAATAAAAGACTACTCCACATAATAAGAAAGGATAAAATTTACACCATACTTTTAAAAATAAAGAATATCAATCAAGCAATCTTATTTACCACTAACAGCTATATCCAAAAAGTTATAGTTTTTTAACTGCAGAGTCTAAATGTGGACCCATACTCATTTTTAAATTCAGTCTTTGGGCTTCCTGACTCTTTTCAGTGTAAATCAGAGTTAATCAATCTACCATTATCCAAGTCATTTAAGGAAATTCTGGCATGCACGGTAGTACACTCCTTTTTTTTCCATCATCAGCCAAGTGTTGTTATTTTATTCCATTAATATACTTATTATCTATTTTTGTTTCTATGTTTCAGTTCCTTTTGTGTTTAAAATGTGGTCTGATATATCTGGGGGATGTTTAGAAATTTAAGCCCTCGATCTGCCAATAAACTAATCTTTCAAAAGGCATATGTACTGAGTTCGATCCCCGGCACCACAAAAAAAAAAAAAAAAGAAAAAGGCATATGTACAGGATATCATCTAAATGCTTTTGCTTGATGCACAATAATCTGGCCCTGGATATCTTTACAATAACATATTTGGTCCCTGGCCCACACAACTTATAATCTAGTTGATTACAGTTCTCCAATCAAGCTGGTTTGTTTCACACTTCTAATAGACCTCTGCTTGGAATGCTGTTTACCTTTTTCATTGCTTCAGTACTTACTGTGGGCAGAGATTTACTTCTACTCTTTAATTGCTGAATGTAGGTTTGTTCTTGAATGGAACTTATAACCTGGAAAAGGGGTCGACTAAATGATCCCAAACAGAAAATCACAAGGTACAACTCCCATAAACAAAAATTCCATAAGAAAGACATTTATATAATTAAATCTTCAGCACAATTGCTGTCAAATGCCAGCAGAAATAAGAATCATTCAGAGAGCTTGGTAATATACAAGTACCTGGACTCTGTAACTGGAGATTCTGAGTTCATTAGTCTGAGGGCTGACGAATGATTTTTTAATAAAGAAGTTCTTCCAGGGCATTGTGAACTCAATAGAAGTTCAGTTGGTTTTTATTATTTAGGACAGGCAGACAAGGGTGATTGAGTTGTTAAGCCAAACAATAGAGTCAAAATCCAGGGAGAATCCTTTCTCAGTGGCAAAAATTAACTGAACAATTAGAAAGTTGGAGTAGTTATACAAATATTAGACACAACAGACTTTAAAAGACTTTACTGCTTGATATAAGGAGGAACATTTTGTAACTATTAAATGGTCAATTCATCAGGAATACAAAATGATTAAAAACATGTGTGCCCATGACAGCACAAAACTAAAATAAAAAAGCAAAATACAAGCAAAAAGTTAATAAATTCATTGTTGCTGAAATTAAATATGCTTATTCCTCAAAAGATATTATCATGAGGATAAAAAGACAACCAATGCTGTGGAAAAATATTTTGCAAATTATGTATCTAATAAAGGACTTATCTAGACTGTATCAAGAACTCTTTTAACTCAGTAATAAAAACACAACACAATTAAAACAGGGCCAAGGCATCAACAGTGGAATGGATAAAAAAATGTGGTTTTTTTTAATACAATAGAGTACTACTCAGCCATAAAGAATGATAAGCTTGAGGTATTTCTAGGTAAATGAATGGATCTTGAGACCATACTCTTAAGTGAAATAAATTGGACACACATGTTTAAATACTGCATAGTTTCTCTGGTGTGAGAAACTGAAAGTATAAATAAAGACTATAATGTGTTATATTGGGAAAGGGAAGAAGATGTTCAGTGGGAAAGGGAACAAGGGAGGAGGAAAGCAACAGAAGCACAAGAGAAATAAGAAATGGAAGGAAAAAATGGAAACAAACTTTTGTAAATAAGGAGGGAGGAAGGGGTGAAGGGAGGGGAGGGGAATGGGAAAAAAGAAGCAGCAAGATATGTCATGTACAGATACAAATCCCCTATGATGAATATTATAATTATGTACATCTAAAAGGTACCATTAAAATAAATTATTAAAAAAAAAACAAGGCCAAGGATCTGGATAGACATTTCTCTAAAGAAGTTATGCAAATAGCCAACATGCACATGAGAAGTACATTTCCAAAGAAGATATATAAATGGTCAATAGGCACAATTTGCAAAGATACGTACAATATCATCAAAGGACAGCTAATAAATTAAATTGCTAAATTATTTTAATTATTAAATGAAATAATTAAGTTATCATAAATAGTACTTCACATGAACTAGGATGGCTTTAATCAAAATGTCAGCTAATAACAAGGATGTGGAAAAATAAGAACTCTTGAATACTGCTGGTGGGAATGTAAAAAATGGAGTCTTTTTGGGGAATAAGCTGGCACTTTTTTAAAAAAACATTAAACGAAGAGTTATTGTATAATCCCAAATACCACTCCTAGGCATATTTCAAAGAGAAATGAAAATATACCTTCATAAAAACTCGTACATGAAGTTGGGCCTGTTGGCGCACACCCGTAATCCCAGCACTCAGGAGGCCAAAGCAGGAAGATTGCTGTGAGTTTAAGGCCAGCCTGGACTACATAGCAAGAGCCTGTCTCAAAAAAAGACACCCCAAATCAAACCAAAACAAAGCAACAATAAAAAAAAACCTTGTACATGTTTATAGGTGCACTATTCAAAATAGTCAAAGGGTGAAACAATCCCAAATGTGTACCAACTGACTAATTGGAAAACAGAATGTGATAGATCCATACGATGGATTATTCCCCTCTAAAAGGTAACTAAAGAAATACTAATACATGCTATAATATGAATGATTCTTGAACATATATGCTAAGTGAAAGAAGTCAGACACCAAAGACCATACATTATATGATGCCTTTAGCATGAAATGTCCAGAATAGGTAAAACGCGGAGACATGAAGTAGCTCAGTGGTGGCTCAGGAGATGGGTAGAGGATGGAGTGAACAGGAGGGTCTTGGGTTAGTAGCTCAAAGTATTACTGGAGCAGCTTGTTTTTGAGGTGGTAAGACTTTTTAAAACTGTCATAGTCTGTGTGAACATACCAAAACCATTGAATTATACACTTCAAATGGGTAGATGATGTGTATGTTAATTGTATTTTAATGGAACTATTACAAACAAACTGAAATACTGACAACTTGCTTTCAGACTATTAAAGTGTACTGTATAAATACAAAAGCTTTTATCTGTGAATGTTAATTTCTCTTTTTGTATTTCATGTTTGATTTGTGTGAGAGCGTACATACCCTTAGCGTCAAGAATGACATTCCTCATTGTTAGGCTTGTAAGCGTGGAGCTGCGCAAAGCAGAGCAGGCTGTGGATACGATCGACCGTGTGCACTTTTAACTAAGACATTGAAAGTTATAAGGCCAAAGAAATCTAAATCACTAGCTAACCAAAACCCAAATTGAAAAATTATAGCCTTTTCCCCTGAAAAATAAAATAAAAGAGAGATGATTTCTGAACTTTGGGGGCAAAAATCTCAGGATGCAGATAATGATGTTATAGAAAACGGAGTAAAACGTGAGCACCAACAAGTCAGCCCCACTGTCCAAATCGTCCCAACCAGGACATTTTCCTGGAATTTCCCCAAGTCTTTTTCTCTGCGTGATTTTTTTCTTTTCCTTTACCTTTTACATATGACTATCATTAAAGATTATTAAGTATTCTTGAATAAAGTACTAAAAGATGATTAGTTTTTAACATTGGCTTCTTAGATTTTTCTCCTCTGATTCATAGTTTATCGTTTATTTTTATCTACAAATTAAATTTTTTATCTTAATATAATTTTTAACCTTAATTGGATTTTCCATCTTTATCAAAGTATAATTGACCAAGAGAAATTACAAACATCTAAGGAGAACGGCTTGATGTTTTGATATACGTGTACCTGGGGAAATTAATTCACAAACACGTGGAGCAGTTTTCTGTGGACATGACTTCCCTTGGTGCACTTGCCTGAGTGTGGTTAAATTTTCCACTTTGAGTCCCTGCTGGACCAGGGATACTTTAAATCAGTACCAGATCTAGCGAAGAAGGAGATGAGGCTGGAAGGACGAGCAGACTTGGCTCCGGGAGCCCTTGGGAGAAGGGGAAGGGAAAGGTCGGGGGAGAGGGGGAGAAGGGCGTGATGGAGTGAGGCCCAGCAGACAGTGCTGTGCTTGTGCTTTCTTTAACTTTTCCTTGTGTTTTGCTGATGGAAATACCTCCCTTTACTTACCTCCCACTTTCTCCCATTCTCTTGGGCCTGTGCTAGAAATTTCTTGGCAAGGTAGATCAGTGGGAGTAGAAATCCTGGGGAATGTTCCTGAGGGTCATAGTGTTCTAGTGAGGAGGGTGAGATATAGGCCGAGATCCTGTGCTTAAGAGTTGCAAATAGGTGCCTTCCCTGGGACGCAGGAAGAGCCCTGACTTCCAATTCAGACAGCAGGAGCAGGGCCTAAGAGACTATCTGAAAGCCAATCTTTGTTCCAGTCATAGCTCTAACACTGTACAGTACTATCTATGTCATCTCGTGCAAATCATTAATTCCTCTGAAATCAATTTTCTTTAACTATGAAGTGGGGATAATAGTAAGATCTACCTAATACGGTTGCTATGAGAATTGAATATGGTTCTGTATATAAAGCACTACTAGTGCCTGACATAATTCAGCAGTCAATAAATGATGCCCATTATTTTACTATGTTCAGGTGGCCCACATGCAGCGCATGGGGAGTGAGACTTCAAACCTTATTTTTTCCTTTAAGCTGAGCAACAAATGCTGAAAATTTGTTGGTCATCTGAATGTCCTGGCTATCTTGTCATCTGGAATAGTCACTTGGAAGTATTTTGAATCTCATGAAGAGTTTTGAAAGTCTTGGTAAAAGCTCGTTTTAGATTTTTTTCAAATGAAATTACAGCTGCGAATGGATAGGCTACCCTTTCCCACCACTTTTTGAATAGTTCCAAAAAATCTCCTTTGTGCTACTTAGATTTTTTTGAAACTTTTTGGAGTTTTATATAAATGACATAGTAATATGTGCATTCCATTTTTTTGTTTTTTTCACATAATAGACTAATTTTGAGATTCATCCATATTTTTATGTGCACCACTTGCCCATTTTTATTGCAAGTATTACTCAATTGTACAAATGTGCTACAGTTTGTTTTTCCACTTTCGTGTTGGTGCGCATTTGAGTTGTTTCAAGTTTCAGTAATGATAAATGAAACTGCTGTGAACATTCATGTGCAGATCTTGGTATGGCTGTAGGCGTCTGCGTCTTTTGGGAAAGTATCCATGAAAAGAGTGGCCAGATCATAGAGTAGGTGAACATTTTACCCTAAAAGAAACTGAAAAACTGTGTGCCAAAGCGTTTGTACAAATTTACATACCTACCAAGAGCATGTAAGGGTTCAAGTTCAACTATATTATTTGCCAAAACTTGATATCACCAGTCGTTTAATCTTAGTCATGCTAACATATCTGTGGTGGTATGTTATTATTTTAAATTTGCATTTCCTGAATAATTAATGATGTTGGATATCATATCATATATTTAGTGGTCATCATTTTAACATCTTTAGTGAAATATCCACAAAATAAATATTTTGTCTATGTTCTCATTGGATTGTTTTGTTATGGCTGTTTTGAGGATTACATATATGTAAATATAAATATGTATATGCAAAATATATAATATATATTAGATACAAGTAATTTATCAGATATATGATTTCTAAATATTTTCTCCCAGTATGTGGCTTATATTTTTGTTCTTTCAATAATGTACTTTGAAAATCAGAAATTTTACATCTGAATGAAATGAAATGTATGAATTTCTCTTTTAAGATCCTTCTTTTGTTGTTGTATCAAAGAAATATTCACCTAACTTAAAGTCAAAATGATTTTCTCCTACATTTTCTTCTAGAAATTTTACAGTTTAAGCTATTAAAATAATTTCTTGTACTTAGGCCCACGATTCTTTTTGAATTAAAATCTTAAATAGACTTTATTTTTTAGAGCAGTTTTAGGTTGACAGCCAAACCGAGTGGGAGATGGAAGTTACCGGTATAACCTGCTTCTTCACCACATGCACAGCCCGCCCACTGTCAACATCCTGCATGGTACAGCACAGCATGTTTGTTACAACCGATGAACTTACAGATACATCATTATCACCCGAACCATAGTTTACATTAGAATGCACTGTTGGTGTTGTGCATTTTGTGGGTTTGAACAATTTTATAATGATATATATTTATCATTATACTATTGGTACCTTGGTTCACGAACTTAATTCATTCCACGATTCTGGAAAAGATGGCCACATTTGTGTTCATGTGAGAAAGAAGGCCACGGTCGTGTTCATCACCTGATGCAGAGTTTGCAAACAAGAACTAAGTTTTGCCAGGCACTTCTGTTTGCAAGCCGAACTGTCTGCAAACAGAAGCATTCATGAACTCCACTGTAGCGTACAAAGTAGTTTCAATACCCTAAAAATGATCTATGCCCTAACTGCATCTTTTCCTTCTGTATAATCCTTGTAAGACACTGATCTTTTTACTGTCTCCACAGTATTGCCAGAATGTCAGAGCAATGGAATCACACAGTAGGTAGCCTTTTCAGATCAGCTTGCTTCAGTTAGTAATACCCATTTGCGCTTCTGCCATGCATTTGCAAAGCTTGATCACCCATTCCATTTCAATTTAATGATAAATATTTCACTGTCTTCTCATATTACATTTTATTTATCCACTCACTTAACGAAGGGCATCTTGGTTGCTTCCAAATTCTGGCAAGTCTGAACAAAGCTTCTACAAACACTTGCGGTCAACTTTTTTGGATCATCTGGTACAAAAAGTGTATTTAGTTTTGTATCAAGCTGCCGCACTATATCCAAAATGACTGCACTCTTTTGCATGCCCAACAGAAGTGTCTGAGAGTTCTTGCTCCTCCACATTACCAGATTTGGTATTGTCATTGTCACAGCCTCTTGAATAACTGGGATTACAGGTGTGCACCTCTGTACCCTGCAGGCATCTGCATTCTTGATGTCAATCTCTTGGAAAGCCAGTCACTGATTTCTGCCTGGGATGAAGAATACAGGTGGTGAAACACTTTAGTGTTTGGTATATGAGACTGTACATGTTTCTGGTCTCTGCTATTTGTCTGGCTTGAAATGCCCTCTACCAGCTTGACATCTGCTGAGGTATGATCCCTTTCTTTTCATTTCACTCAGCCCTATCTTCCAATTGACCTTTGACTGCTGACTTCTATATTCTTTTTGGTTCCAGACTGTCTGCTTGGCCTGACCCCGTGCTTAATTCTTGACCTTCTTGTGACTCTTAGGGACCATGGCCTGAACTCTAGGCTGACTGCTGTCCACAGTTTAGCTAGAAGATGGAAGCCTTTAGAGTAAATTAATTCTCAAAGGGAGGAGAATATATATTAATATAAGTACAAGTCCCTGGGTCAAACCTTGCAAAATGCTCAAAGTAGAGGAAAAAAAAACAAAGAAAATAAAAAGGGAATTAACTGTACAGATAAAAGCAAAGTGTGCAAAAGAGAGTAAATATTTTCATAAAGAAGAGATTAATCAACTGAACGATATTCTACAGAAGTACACAAAATCAAGAGTGAGTCAAGTCCACTGGATTACACAGACAGGAAGTCATTGGTGACCTTTAATTGCACCCTGGAATTTCTTGGTAGGTAATGTTGGTACCAGCTTGAATGTGCTTCTTTGCCATTAAAAGAGGAGACAAGGCCAACATAAAAAAATGAATGTATATTTCTAAAAGTTAAACTTTTCAAAGAAGTGTTTTGGCTTACTCCCCCTGGAGGTAAGAAGAAGGAGGGTGTGAAGGGGGAAGTGGTAGATGGGACTATAGAGAAAAGAAAGATTTAGGACTTCTAGTCTTTTTCTTTGTCTATTTTCCCTCTCTTCTTCCCTCTTACAACAGACCCAAATGGCAGAGAAGCATTAGGACATGCTCTGGGTTGAGGGACTATGCTCTGGGTAAGGAAAGTAGTTTTGTTTGCTGTGAATAAAAAATAGTTCTCTGTTCACCCATGTCAAACTCTGACTTATTGCTCTGAAAGGCTAGCAGCATTTGGAGATCTGCTGTGTTCCACTTCATTCAATGATCTCAGCCCCTTCAGATGGTTTATATGACAGAATGGTCTCGTGCAGCTCTTTCAAAAGTTCAAATTTGAGCTTAAGATGCTGAAACTGGCAGTGAGATGTGATTGAGCATGTCAGAAGGACAAAGATAGTCTTGTGTTTCTACAACAGCCAGGGTTTAAAAGAGTTTATTTCAGGAAGAAATACATATTAAATGGATACATTTAAAATATATATATTCACTTGTAATATACACACAGTATGTATATAATTTCTTTGCTTTCATTTTAATAAAAATACTCCTTGATATGTAAGAGGATGACTTTTTAAAAGCCAATTGTGTTTGGGCAAACACATCTTCATTTATGTAACTGAAAATGTATTTGATTAAAATTGTAATGACTTGGTTTATAGATTGCTTTGTAGTTTATGTATACACATGTATAGACATTTAAGATCTGGACTAGGAGAGAACATACTAGTTTTGGGGACCTTGGTTGATTGTATGCCACAATTCAAGGTTAGCAGGTGGTCTAGTGAAGTATAAAAGGCTCGCCAAACAAAGAATTTTATTTCCTGGTTGGTGCCTGCAGGGAGGAATTATGAAAGAAAAACAGAAATCTGACAGCCAAAGAGAGTTCAGAATTTTGAAATGAATTGTTTTTATTGATTTTAAAAAGGTATGCAAATTAATTATAACTCACAAACAAACCTAAGCTTTTGAAAATGATAGATTATTTTAAACAATAATAACTGGTGAAAAAATGGTTCATTATATTCTACAAGAAATTATAGCTACGGCTCAATAGAATGGTGTAACTCTATTTTATCATAGATGACAGATTTTGTAAGAAACCAAATAAGTATACGATTTGAAAGAAAGAATTGTATATTGCTTATTTACTTTTTCTATGGCACAAGCTGTTAACGAATAGATCAATCAAAAGAACAAATCTTAAAGGAATGACAGCACGCCAGACTTGAAGGTGTTTTGTGCCACAGATTCTGGCTTCTAATTATTTCTAAAGAGGAAAGACTATCCACCTCAAGCTAAATAAAATCTTCATTTTAGTGTGCAGAGTAAATAAACACTGCGTGCCCCTTGCATTTCTGAAATTAATAGTTACTTGGAGCCACAAAAGCCCATGTTTGTTTCCTTATGTTCATAGGTGATTTCACTAAGCAGACACTCTTGTTAATGCTACATTCACAGAACTAGAAGGTCAAAGTTGGTCAGTGAGCCAAGAAATACCATATCAGGGTTTCTTTCCCTTCCAATTGAAAAAGGTATAAATTGTGGAATTAGTGTATTGATTGAAGGCTACAACTTCAAGCAATCAGTTTTTCTGGCTTGACAAGATTATTTTATCCTACTTTTCTTTTATTATTATGTGTAGTATTTGAGTCATCCTTCAGGCAGATGAAGTGACAGCTTGATTTAACTCAATAAAATCTACCAGTTAGGTAACCTACTGAGCTGAACAAAAGACAAAAACGACGGCAAGGGGCAGTGCACTGTGAGTCTACGCAAGCAGAGGAGCCCGGAAAAGAAGGAAATATTAACAGAAATTATGCTCTAATCAATGAATTTCTATAGAAGCTTGAGAGAAATTTGTAAAGACTTCTCGCTGAGCAATTGAGCAGATAATGCCTTTGCTTTAAAACAAAACACAATAAACAGATCTTTAAAACTAGACTACATGAACAAAAAACAATGCCTCTATAATGGCTGTGCTTTTGTATAATTGCAGCAAGTATAATAATCTTTAATTTCTTGGTGTACTTGAGATGAAAATGCTGCATGATTGATTTGGGTTAGTTTGGAAATTAAAACTATAATTTGTGTATCTTTCATTGAACCTAACCTTTGCTTTTTCACATCATATCCAATGGATGTCTTTCATGATTTCTTCAAATTAGAGTATTTTAACCTTTACAAATAATACCAATCCAAATTTTCCTGAGAAATTTGAATACATAAACTATAGTAGATATTTTATTTGCAGAACTAGAAAGAAACACCACACTTTAAAATGTTAACTTAATGGGATCGATGTGTCTTTAGATCTAAAAGTGTTCATTGCTTTTTGATTACATATAAAGCTTTGATTGCTTAAAATGAGAATAGCCCCAAATATAATTTAGCACAGGGTGCTATGTTTTAACTAAGTGATATTCTCAGTTCACAAACTTAATTCTTGCCACGATTCTGGTCACAAACCAAACTGCACGAGAATTGATCAGATTCAATAGTTAGGTTCAATGTCGACCTTATAGGGAAGTTTGATTTGGTTCTCGTCCAGTTAGGTTTGTGATCAGAAATGTGGAAAGAATTAAATTCATGAACCGAGGCACCACTATAAGTAGTTATTTTTCTAATCAAATATGCCAAGCTCATTACCTGTTCAGTGAGTTTCAGGTTCTGGTTTCCTTTCCTCATTTCCAGCTACCGCACCTCCTAGAGTTCTCAAATCGCTGCCACATGCATTTCATCTGGTGGTTTTAGTTATAGTCGGTGGGAGAGACAATGAGGACTTATTTCATGATGGTGGGAATTGAAACCTGTTAAAGAAGTCTCAGGAGTATATGCGTTAAAATAACCTGAGTCTGGGACGTACCTCAAAGTACTCCGGGTTGGAAAACATGAAAAGAGAAATGCCGAGGCCCGGTCAATTACCTTCCATCGCCCCAGCAGGCAATCATCCCCAAGTGAGGAGACTGAGGAAGTAGGTCTGAAAACAACATCGTTGAAAAACTGTGACAGTGGCCTCCATTTAACTTTATTAAAAGCTGCCAAACATTTCTCACTGTGATTGAAATAGTTTATATACCATCAAGTGATACCTGAGCATTCTAGTTGTTCCATATCCCCATCAAGTTTTGTTATTGTCATCAATTTTAATTTTAGCCATGTAAATGGTGTAAAATGTATCTCCTTGTTTGAATTTGAATTTCACTGATGACTAGTGATTTAGGAAACTTTTCGATGTGCTCGTTGGTCATTCTTATGTCTTCTCTGTGATATGTCTATTTGACAGGTAAAAATAGTGTCTGGGTTTTATTATACTTGAACTGGAACACAAAGTTAAGAATCTAATAAAGACATGAGACTACTTTAATAAAAGCAGATTAGCCCTAAAAAGAGAAGTATAGAAAGAGGCTACTAGAGAGGTAGTACTGCAGGGAGGATAAGCCATGTGAATTTGGGGAAAATATTTAAATTCTTTGTGCCTCGATTTCCTCCTTGTAGAATAAGAGCCATAGAAATTCTGATCTCACACAGTTGTTGTAAGGATGAAAAAACATTATTTGGAAAGCATTCAGAATTGTGCTTGGTCTATTTTGTATGCTCTGCAAGTTTGCCTCAAAATAATATGTAAAAAGCGGAATTAAATTTCTGAATGTGTCTCTTTCCAGGAACTGTTCTTTGGTGCTTTTACATCACAACTGAGTGATCACAGAAGTATAGTTTTTCTTATGTTGGATTACGATATTGAATAAGCTATTCTCGGGCATACTATCTTTGAGTGCCTCTAAGGCAACTCAGTGGAGTTACCAGGTAGATAATTTGATAACTAAGTCTGGAGTTCGAGGCAAGCATTTTAAGAAGGATGGTGAACACGTTTTAGCAGATGCTGCCAGAGCCTCCCTTACACCCTTGGGCCTTGCTATTCTCAGCGTGCCTAACAACTTTCAGCTGTAGATATCCACACCTTTGTACCTAAAGATTGTTTCCAAAAGCAAAGAAAGCACTCTGCCAAAGCGTAAACCAGACCAGAAATGCTGAGAACCAAATTAGCATAACCCTCCCGTTCAGTGCTCCTTAACAAACGAATGAAGTCCCTGCATGATGATCGTTAGCTCCTTAGGTGGAAAAAGCGCTAAAGTGAGTGATCGTACTGTTTCTATAAGTTTTCTCTTGGAACTCAATTGCAGTGGTAGTTTTAAAAAAATAATAACACGCTTTGGCTTCCCTTTTTTTTTTTTTGCCACTTCTCACTCACTTATTAATGTTCTCTCTAATACCTCAATTAACTATTTGCCTTTGAATCCTGGTCTGAGGGTCAGAATTGGGAAAAATTCCAAGCTATTGGACCTAAAATTTGAGATGAGGGCCATGCTGACCATTAAAGTTTGCATTAGTGACACTGACAAGAAAGGTTTCAGTAGAATGTTTGGGGTGGATATTTTATTAGATTGTTGTCAAAAGAGGTAAGTAAAAATTAAAGTAGGAATTTCAGTTATGCATTATTTTAGGGAGTGTTGAAAGAGAGGTAAGCAGAACATTGAATATAAAATTGGGAAGGAATGGAAAATAAATATTATGAAATGCAAGAGAATATGTGAAAAAGAAAGATTATAATGATTGATCAACGCCTATAAAAGGAGGAGGAATGGAAGACAGAAATCAGTCAAATGAAGTGGGTGTGGGATTGATGTGTCAAAAGCCCCAAGGAGTCGCAGAATTTCTGGAGGCAGGAGTTTGAAAGAAGTAGGCTGGAAATATAAAAAGCTGTGCTCAGAAGAGTGAGATGCCTGCAATGGAGATTACGAAGAAGGAATAAAAGCATTATCAGAAACATAAGTATTTTAGGGTTACAGGCCACACAGTCCCTTTTACACATACTCAATGACGAGGAACAGCCACAGATACAAGACTCGCTACTCAAATTGTGATCAAGTAAGACTCTGGTTCATCACAACAAGTGACTAAGCAATGATAGCAGGTTGGAGAATATGAGATTAATATGAAAAAGTTAATTTTTTCCCTATATACAAACAATGAACAAGTGGAATTTAAAATTAAAAAAAATACTATTTACATTGGCACCTCTACAAAATGAAGTACTTATGCATAAATTAATGAAATATGTACAAGAACTATATGAAGAAAATGACAAAATTCTGATGAAAGAAATCACAAGAAACTAAGTGGGGAGATTCGACATGTTCACAGATAGGTAGACTCTATATTATTAAATTCTTCTTAACTGGATCTATAGACTCAATAAAACACCAATCAAAATAACAGAAAGTTATTTTATGTACCTCAAAAAACTGATTCTAAAGTTTATATAAAGAGAAAAAAATATCTAGAATGTCAACACAATATTGAAGGAGAAGAGCAAATTTAGAAGACTGATACTATTTGACTTCAAGTTTTACTGTAAAGCTACAGCAATGAAAACTATTATACTGGCAAAAGAACAGACAAACACATCAATAGAATGGAATAGAGAGTTTGGAGATAAACTGAAATGGACAGTCTATTGATTTTTGGTAAAAGAGTGAGGCAATGCAATGGAGAGAAGATAATCTTTCCAACAAATGGTGCTGAAACAACTGCGGATATTGACAGAAGAAAGGAGGAAGGAAAGAAAAAAAAGGAAGAAAAGAAAAGGCACACAGACCTTATGCTTTTAACAAATGTTAACTGTAAATGGATCACAGACCTAAATGTAAAATGCAAAACTACAAATTATAGCACAGTTAAAAGATAACATAAGAGAAAATCTAAATAACCTCAGGTATGGCAGTGTTTTTTGGGATAGAACACTAAACCATGAAAGAAAGAAATTGGTAAGCTGGACTTTGTTAAAAATAAATTTTCTGCTTTGGGTAAGACATTCTTGAGAGATTGAAAAGAAAAACCACAGACTGGGAGAAAACACTTGGAAAAGACTTATTATGTTAAATACACAGAAAATTGCTATGTTAAGTATACAGAAAACTCTTAAAATTCAACAATAAGAAAATGAACAATCCAGTTAAAAAGCCAACTAAGACCTTAACAAATATGTCACCAAAGAAGATACACAGATTGATAGTGGGCATATGAAATATATCCTGCATTTTATGCTGTTATGAACATGGAAATTAAAACAAGGTACCATTATACAGCTATTAAAATGTCTAAACCCCACCACCACCACATGCTGGTAAGTAAGTGGAGCAACAGAAACTCTCATTTGTTACTAAAGGGAATATAACATGTCGGTTTTCTACAAAACTATAACTTACTCTTATTACAATGGGCCAGCAATCATGCTCTGTCTTAGTCCATTCAGGCTGCTATACCCGAAATATCACAGATTGGGTGGCCAAATTTATTCTGCTCTGTTTCAGAGGCTGCATAGCGAGGGTCTAAAATACCAGCAGATGCTGGGTCTTGAGACGCACAGCCATCTTTTTTACTGTGTCCTTAACATGACAGAAGTGGCAAGGGATTTATCCGAGGTCTCTTTTGTAAGGTCACTAATCCTGTTTGTAAAGGCTTGCTCTTACAGCCTAATGCCCTACCAAAGGTTCAACATCCCAATACCATCACCCTAGGACTTTAGATCTCAACATATGAGTTTTGAGGGAATACAAATATTCAATCCATTCCACATTCCTTAACATTTATCCACAGGAGTCAAAAATTTATGTCCATAATGGTTGTATTAGTTTACATTCCCGCCAACAATGTAAAGGGTTATTTTTCCCTCCACAGCCTTGCCAACATTTGTTATTATCTGATTTCTTGATGATAGCCATTCATTCTGGAGTAAGATAGAATCTCAGTGCTGTTTTAATTTGCATTTATCTAATGACAGGCATGTTCAGCACTTTTTCATATAGTTATTGGTCATCTGTGCTTCTTCCAAAGTGTGTGTTCATTGATTGGGTCCTTTAATTTGGTGTGGTCTAATTTATTGAGTTCTTTGTATATTCTAGGTATCAGCCTTTTGTCTGAGAAATAGGCGGCAAACTTTTTTTCCATTCTGTAGTTTGTTGCTTTACTTTGCTGGTTGTTTCCTTTGCTATGCAGAAGCTTTTTAATTTAATATGATCCCATTTGTTGGTTCTTGATGTTATTTCTTGTGCAATTTCTTTTCTTTTCAGAATGACTCAAGAATGTGATCATTATGTACTGCCAACATATATTAATAAAAAATAAAAATTAGAAAACTCATTTTCCATATAAAACTTATGTCCGCACAACTTTGCACACAGATGTTTGTAGCAGAAATTTGTAATTGACAAAACTTGAAAGCAGTTAAGATGTTCTTCAGTAAGTGAGTGGATATATCAACTGTGCTACATCCAGACCATGTTATTACTTAATTGTAAAAAGAAAATGCGCTATTGAGCTATAAAAAGATGTGTAGGAAATTCAAGTGCATATTACTAGGTGAAAGAAGCCAGTCAGAATAACCTGTGTACTTTATTATTCCAACTCTAATGCTCCATAGAAAGATAAATCTATGGGGAAGCTAAAATGATCAATGGTTGGAGGGGGTAAGGGATGTGGAGATATCAATAAACACAGCCCAGTGTTAGGGCACTAGAACTACACTGTATGATACTATATTGTTATCTATAACTATATTGCAAATATATGTTATTATAAATTTGTTCAAATCCACAGAATATGCAGCAGAAAGAATGAGCCTTAAAGTAAACTATGGTTTGGGTAGTGATGCATCAATGAAGGTGTATTCATTGCAAGGGGAGTTTGTGCTGTATGGGGCTGGGGAATACAGAAAATTTCTGCCCTTTCTGCTTAATTGCGCTGTGAACCTTAAAGTGTTCTAGAAACCGAATTTTGTTAGGAAACAAAACAAAATAGACGAGTAGCTGGCCCCTGGGTGCAATTTTTCTGCCCTTGTTCTAGAGTGAGTCACCATAGTAAGAAGAAAGACATTCTCAATGTGGAAGTCAAGGAATAAGGAATCTGAGTGTTAAAATAACTATGTATATGGCTGCTGACATTCCTCAGAGCCAGGAAGATAATTAAGAGTCTGGTGTTCACGTGATTAACGAAGGAAAGGGAATGGTCCTGGTGTTAGTAAATAACTCCACAAGGAGAGATGAAGCCTCTTTCTTTTCCAACACACAGAAAGTTCCAAGTATTCTGAGTATCCAGGATTCGAGTATTGTTGAGATGGTATACAAAGTCAGAGCATGTTTGTTAAGGATTAAAGAAATGTGGCAGTACAACAAAGGAGTCGAATTTATTTTAAAGCAAAATTCTGTATGGTTGTGAATTGTTTGTCCTGCAGTAGACCTGTCTTTCTATGTCTGTGAAGTTAACATTCACGACCCGTGATTGCTTGGCAAATACTGATGTTGGATGTGGTTGGGAACAGGCTGGCGGTGGGCATAGTAGTGTTAATTCTTAATAAATTAGTTATACTATTGTTCTTTCTTCATGTTTCACTTTAATTTCACTTTATTTGGTTAAATGTGAAACCTACTAACTTAAATAATTCTCTAAGATCACTACTAAACTTCCTATTTGTGTTGAATAATAAAGCTAGCCTCTCCCTATTCTGTCAGCAGCTTGGTGATTGGCTGGCAATATATGTCTCTCTTAACAGCCTCTGGTGTGTGGAAATGTGTCTGCTTGTCACAGCGAAGTCAGCCACAGCTGGTTAGGTACTGTGGGGGCAGGCAAAGGACAAGAGCCACTTAGAAGAGTTTTCCTTTCCAAATGATTACTCATAACCGTAGATTGTAACATTAAGATGCCTGAGACTATAGAGTAATATTTTTATCAACCTGTACTCTATCTACCCATCGCTTCTTTACCATTTAAAATTCCTGATATTCTTTGTCAGAATCACTTCATAATCTCTTGGAATTATAGCTTGGTAAATTGCTTGTTTAGAATTTAAGTGAAAGCATTTATAAATACATATAGTTTCCTAGTATTCTTCACTAGATGTCATTTACTTTGACTAAATTTACTTAAACCATTTTAACCTTTCAGAGAAAGTCCAGGAGATTTTTTTTTCTTCTTTTTAAAAATACTCAGCTGACATTCTGATTTACCAAAAGGACACCACCATTTTTCTGAAATGCATCTGTTCAGAATCAGAAGAAAAGAAAATCAAGGCTCTCATTTTCTTTTCTTTCACTAGTTGTTCTTTTACGTCAAGGAATTTGGGGAATTATGCCATAAATATCTTAAATTCCATAATCTTAATCCATAATGCGCTAAATGTTACCAATGCTATACCAAATGTCACTCAGTATCAAAATAGTCATTGCTTTTCTTTTATGTGCTTTCAAATCTATCTGGTTGAGTGCTTCTCTCGTTGCTATGGCCTGAAAGAACCCCCAAATTCACATGTTAAAATCCTAATTCCCCAAGTGGTGGTTTCCGGAGGTGGGACATTCAGGAGGCCATCAGGTGAGTGGGATGAGTGCGGCCCTAACAGAAACCTGAGCGAGACTGCGAGCCTGTTGCACTGTGCAACAGGACAGTTCTGGTAGCACTGGGAGACTGCGCATATTCTGTTACAATGTTAGAGATTTGTGGTGAAAATTAGCGTACTAAAGTTTTCGAAAATCTTAAATTTGCTTAACTTTGTTGAAGACACAATTTCCCAAGGAAGTTTTTCTTTTCATTTTTTGGAAAACAACTATTTCTTCAGCAAACTTTATTTGATTTAACAGACTTTGGGAAATGCTGGGCTGTAGTGGCCCCTTTACCTTGGTTCAAGCTTTCTCGTTTTGAAACATTCCAGATGTACCTATAAGATATAAACTGGTAGTAAATTCCCATTTCCCCCCGTCAGGTACTGACATACTCATAACAATCTTGTAGAGCCACCTTGCCTCCGTGACAAAGCAGGAGACTGAGATTTGGCGTAAGAGAGAACATTTCAGATTCTCAGTATCGAGATCACAGTATTTGATAATCTGGCCTACTTCTCCAACTTGCCCTGATCTGAGGACGACAATTCTGGGGCTTTTAACTGGTAATCTAGTGATAAAATTGACTAGTAAACTAGGGCAAATATTTTTCCATTCAGTAAAAAATATTTTAAACTACCTTCACCTTGGATGTCAGTGTCCCCATTATTGCACCCAAATTACTGCAAAATTCTCCTAACCAGTCTCTGTTTCTCTGCCTGTATTCCACGGCCAACTAAAGTGGCTCTTATAAAAGAAGTTAGACCACTTGTTCCTCTCCTCACAAACCTCACGTTTTCACGTCAGAGAAAAAGGCCAGTGTGTTCATAGGGCTCCACAAGGCCCTACGCAGCCATCTTCATCCCACTTCATCTCCTACCTTACACCTTCTCTTTTGGTACAGTTGCGCTGGCCTTTTTCTTCCTATTTTTTCTAAGGGAAATGGTCCTCCTCCAAAATAGCACATGACTAACTTCCTCCTCTCTTTAAAGTCATTGCTCAAATGTCAGTTTCTGAATAAGACCTGCCACGACAAATTATTTAAATTTGCAACTCCAGAAACTTCCAACACCTCTTATCCTGGTTTATCTTGTTCCATAGCATATGCCATTTTCTAAAATGTGGCATTGTTTATTTATTTATTATGCCTGTTGTTTGTCATTCATTTCTCCTATTAGGATTTAAATTCAGGGAGACCTAGGTTTTTTATAAGTTTGTTTTTAGTTTATTATCTTTTTCATTATTCTCAAACACCTAGAAAGTTGCTGACACATAACAGGCGGTTGGTCAATAAATATTTGCTGTCTTGATGAATGGAGAGATAAAACACTCAAAAAAAATTTTCCACTTTTTTTGATGAAAAAATTCATCAATTCAGACCACTTAATATTATTGATAAACAAGTGATTTATAACATAGAAAAATTTAGCTCTACCTCAGCTAATTGGTTCTATTTGTTTCTTTTAGTCAAATCCAAGGGATATGAAATTCTTCAGAAGTTAAGTCTTTGTGCAGTTAAAACATTATTTTGATTTTTGTTGTTGGTTTTGAGTATTATTCTTTAATCTCTATCATCTCTGACTCTTTAATATCTGACATCTAGATAAATGTTGTAGGATCCTGAAACCAGTATTCTTCCTTCTTGATTTATACAGCAGGTATTTTCTCCAATATTGCATTAGCTTGCATTGGAAATAATGAAAGCCGAGATTCAAAAGGCAGTAGTAGACACGGGTTTCATGTAAGTGGAGAGTAAACAAGATTTTGTGCTCTCTTGTATATTTTCTCAAACAGCCAAGAGAAAACAATCTTACTCCCTGTGATGTGGGCTACTTTTGAGGGCAAGGGTGGAAAGGCAGCCTCTGAGCTTAACTCTTAGGAAGATTAGAAGACCCTGAGCAACAACTGTAGTGTGAGCGATGTTAGAGAAGAAGTCTGGGAAGTCAAATAGATCACTGTGTGCCAGGTCTACACAGCTGTATCCACCACTCCTAATCCTGTAGGAACAATCCAGTTGCTTCTATGAGGAGTCCTGGAAGGGAACTTATTACATAGGAAAAAGTAAAAACCTCAGAGTGTTGTTTAGAAATTCTCTACTCATTGCTTCACTTTGTCCCTCTGAATACTTCATTTCCTTCATTAATTAGTTTATAGTAGCTTTTGGCCTTTCTCATGTACAATAGTAAACACAAGTTTTAATTAAAAAATTACTTTCAGACTATTAACTGCTTGTTTTGGTTTTCCATTTTTAAAATGTGATAGCTTCTTAGTTATCTAGATGGATGCTCAGCAGATGTCCAAATCACCACTTTCTCCGTGTTCTAGAGAAGTAACTCCCTACATTTCTGTTTATTTTTGTGGCTACTTCTAGTCATCAACTATGTTAGGCACTTCTCTTTTTCAACTTGTTCTTTCTAGTCTTGACAGAGAGAACATTTGTTCTACTGTAAATGCCTGAAATCTATAATGTATAGTTTAATCTGGCAGATTCATTTAAAAACTCAGATCACAACACACTAAAAGGAGTATGAAAGCCTTACATCTGCATTGGTAAGCAGAGACGGTGTCAGTGATTCTCCCAGCACGGGCCTTGAACCAGCCGCTTTGCTACCACCTGTTAGAAATGCGAATTCTCAGCCCTCACCCATGAGGCAGTGAATCAGAAACTCGGGACGTGGGATGATTAAACATTTGAAGTGATTCTGATAAACAGTAAAAATTGTGAACCTTATTTCCAGCTCATGCTACATGTTTACAATGTTCATTGCGGTCATTTGCAGATCTCTTTTTTCTTGTCTTCTCTCCGAGACTGAGGCTCTCGTGGAGAACATTGCTAGGCAGGAAGTGAAAGAGGATATGCTTGCAGTTGGATTTTAAAGGCTCGCCTTAGAAATGACACAATTTTTGTGCTTTTATTTTGTCAAAGTTTGTTATATGATAACCCTGAGTTTAATCTGTTGGAATGTGTATTTCACTTACAGTGAGGTACTTTGACATGGAGGGAAAAAGCAGTAGTTGCTAAGTTGCTCTTAGGTCACAAAAGACTGTTGGAGAAATAGAACAATTGGAAACCAAGACAGTTTGGAGCCTGGAGCTCTATAATTGCTGAGCAGGTGAGGAAACGTGGAAAGATTAAGCCATTGCTAAAAGAGAGGTACCGAGTTAGCACCTCCACCCCATTTCTGGATCTGCATGGATCAGTCTGTTGTGTCCTACAACAGGATATAAAAGGGTAGATCCTGGTTTGGGAGGTGATGGCAGAGAATTACTAGTTCACAAATTAATATTATCAACTATTTTTAATTTGTGTGTTGTCATCACCTGCAATCTTGTTTCCCTTCATTATCCTGTGGGAGTCACAATTGTCTGTGCCTGAAAATGTTTTAATCTTTACATTATGGATCTCACTTTAAAGATTTATGCCCTGCTGATAAAATATAATAAGTGCTGTTTCTTCATTACCATACTGTTTTCTAGTGCCGTCTTCACCAATGTTGGTCAGCTTAACCACAGTGTATTTGAATGACAACGGTGAGGAGAGTTTATAATTTATAAAGCAAAGATAGTGCTACAATTGATGACAGAGTAAGGAATGAAGAGGGTATGTCTTCACCTGGAAGTCAGGGACCTTAATTCTACTCTTTGGGAGATTTCAGGCAGGCTGTGTAAATGCGGGAAAATTGTTTGTGCACTAATCAAAAAATTTGGTTGAGATATTCTCTAAGATATTTTAGTAACATAATATAACACTGTTGTAATTGTTTTATTGTTGGGTGGACCATTGATAGAGGTGGAAGTGAGACAGAGTTGACTAGTACTACTCATCTTTTTCACTAGGAGACTATAAAATATATGATGGTAAATTTTAGTTTATCCTTAAATGTTTCAAGGGTACAGGAAAATCTAGTTGATGCATTACAGGTAAATAGTCATTGATTTTTAGATTGTCAGTAGGACTCTTGAAAAATGCAAAATTGAGTGATGCACAATAACCTTGTAAAATTTATTTTCTTCTGTATTAAAAAAAAATTAGAGAAGTTAGAATCTTGAGACTGCACAGTTAATATACAGTAGCACAGCATTTGTATGTGATCATTCCTGTTATTTAATCTGAGATTAAGTTTACTCATCTTTAAGCCAAAATTGTAGTAAAAATATTAGAGTGACTTTGAAACATTTTGGAGAGATGTTAAATGCATAGTGCTCAGTAGCATTTATAAATTCCCTTTTAATGTTAGTTTCTCTTGCTTCCTGCTTACCCAAAATACATACTCCTTACTTAGCATATAAGTAATAATAAATTCTTAATATATAATTACTGTTTGATTGATACAAGAATACCTTGATTGGTTGCAGCTATGTCCTAGTTGTTGTCTAAAAGTATGTTTATTGGATTTTGTTGACTTTCCCAGACAGTTTTATTTCTGTTGGCTACACTAGTTACAAAGTTCATTGTTCAGTGTCCAGGTTTGACTCTTTACTTTGACCATTATTAGCTATGTAATCTTGAACAAGGTCACTATGCCTTCATTTCCTCATTTGTGAAATGAGTACAAACATGACAGTGGTGACTTTATCATGTTTTTTGTTTCTCTTCTGAGAATTGAAGTGGTTAATATCTGTAAATACTTAAAATAATGCTTGCCACAGAGTAAACACTAAAAATTGTTAGTTTTTATTACTCTTCTGTCTTACACCAGGCATTCCACTCACATTATTTGATGAATGTCCTTCTTTCAACACACACACAAAACACACACACACACACAAACACACACACAATTTAAATGAAATCTCTCCTAAAATTGACCCTCAAAAGTACAGTATCAATATATGTAGGTTTCCAAATGACATTTTATAAATGGGCAACAAAAATTCTTAAGCAAAAGAGAGGGAATCAAATGCCAAAATCCAATTAAATAGTGTGAAGGGTAAAGCATTATCTGACACAGTCGGGTGACAGAGAATGAGGCCCTGCTGACGTTCCCAGCTGTACACTCGGGTGCCCTTTTCCCCCAGTAACAGGTGAGTTAAGGTGGAGCGTTGTCCTTAACTTTGAATTTTGCTGGTTTTGTCAGTTTGTGTCACAACCTTAACATTATTTAAATGTACTTTTTTGTATTTAATATTCATATTCAGGTGTTCAAGCCATAATTTCTGTTAGTAAAAGTGACATTTCTTAAAGTTCATTATTTTTTCCACATAGAAATCTCAGACATTAAAAAAAAACAGACTTTAAATAATAGAACAGAAGTGTCTTCAGGCTAACAGCCACCCCTATGATTTGTCATTTTAGTACTTGAGTACTTGGAAGAAATAAGTTTGATAACACTTGAGTCATTTAGCTTTGTGATTAGAAACCGGGCAGGCAGAACTGCACGTCTTGGGCAGCTCTTCACATTCTGTAGAGAGCTTATACAGACTGTGTTGCTCTGACTTTTTTGTTTGACATTTTCCAACCAAGATGCACTATATAAAATGTCCATTAAATTTGCCAAGGATTTCAAGTTATCGCTGCAGTGTATCTTGATGATTATCAAGAATGTAGCAACAATTATATAGCATCCATCTGTGGGGTTTAGGTAAAGTATTCAATTGAAATTGTCAAAGTAACTCACTTACCAAGAAGCAAAATAGGTAATTCTTATTGCTCAAAGAGGGAGAATAAAAATTTCACTTGTTGAAGAAATACAAGGAAACACCAACCCATTGTAAATACGTGAAACGCTCTTTTGAATTAGATTTTGTTGCTTACCTATAACATCGATTTCATTCTTTTAATATGGAATGTGGTTTCAAAAGTTCACCCAAAGAATAAAAAGAATTTAACATATAGTCAATGGCACAGAACATAGTGAACCATTTCAGAAATCATGCTATCTCTCAGTTCATAGTTCAACAAATGCCATTTTTCATTAGTGAGATTGATTGACAATAATGTAGAGGTAAAAAAAAAAAGAAAAAAAACAAATTTATCCAAATTTTTGTATTATATCATACCGAAAATATACAAAATTTCCATCTTCAAACCCTCACCATCTTTTTAAATAACCTATAATATTTTTATCTCAGATCACTGAATAGTTTGTGTCCTTTTCTTAGCTGGTGGGAATTTGGGGTCAGACTCACATTAGGTTGTTAAGAAAAAAGATTTATTGAATTTATCATACTCTATGGTAAAACTAACACAGTTGGGCTAAAAATGCCAAATAAAAATTTTACTATGCATTAAGGATTTAAATAATGAAAAAGTTTCTTTGCTTTCTTTAAGGATTTATGCTAAACAGTGAAAAATGTTGCGGACAGTGTTTTACAGTATACCACTTGTCTTAAACACCTGAAAATATTTGTATTAAAGTTTTAAAAATTGATGTAATTTATTGGTCTTCTCAAAACTACATAGAATTAATTAAAATATGTCATTTGTAGAAAGAAGTAGAAGATGCTTTCTAAAAATACCTGGTAAGATCTTTAATCTTTGCTGGCATTTCAAAAAACAGTTACTTTTTTATTGCTATTTTCCCTGTCAGCTACCACATATTTATAATGATACCTGTCGACTGAAAAATTTAACCTTTTTGTGGTAGTAAATTGTGGTTCAACACTTGTTTCAAATAGAAGAAATATGTTTTTGATCCATGCTTTATTAGGCCTTTGATGTAGACATATTCTTTTACTTTTTATTTTTAATAAAATTTGTCTGGCACCCACTTCTTGCTAAGCATAGTACTCAAAGATGTTTCTTTCCTATAAGAAAAAAAAGTATTTGTAGCCCTTAGCAGGGAGAGTGTAATTTTCTTACCATGTCCTAAACATTATAGGGCTCCTAGATGGGCTTCCTTTACCCTAGACAGTAAATAAGAATGGTGAACATTAACTATTCTTAATGAGAGTATTTTTCCAAATTTATTTCACTTATTAAATCCTATCTAGTTTTTCCAGGTCCAGGTTAAACTTTACTCATTTCTTGAATTCACCCTTATGATAGTTACCTTTTGTCTCTTTACTCAGGATCCCAAAGGCATTGGTAGTCTTGCCACTGAATTTTGGTAGTAGTTGTATGTATAAATATTATTTCTCTTTCAAGCTTATGCAGGAAAGTAATCAAATATCATTAGGTTGACCATTTTTTCAAATAATGCTATATTCATTTAGTGTAAAAGGCATCATTTTAATCATTTTAATGTGAAGTCTTAGGAAACTGCAGGTGGGTATGGTCTAGTCCTAGTTATTCTAGTCCCAGCTACTCGAGAGGCTGAGGCAGGAGCATCACATGAGGTTAGGCATCAGGAGTTGGAGACCAACTTGGTCAAGCATTGATTTAAGAATGCACTGTCTCTAGAAGTGTCCTATATCTCTATCAAAATTCCTTTAGAAGTTTAGAGTAACATTGTATTTTTTAAACACATAATTAGTTATATATGATATTCTTAAAGAGATACAATCACTGTTTGCCAAGAGTTTCGGGCAATAAATGAATAGGGCAATGTAGTTTGAACCATAGTTGGCAAGCTCTATTGGGCTACAGTTTAATTCTCAAAGTAAAATATAGATAAGAAAAGAGCTTTTTAATTAATACTCACAACCAGTCATGTCATTGTCATAGTTTTGTTCATATTATTTGATGCAAGCTTGGTTGTGAACTATTCAGGCATCCACAAAGTGAAGCTGCAAACTCTGAAGCTCAGATGACTGACCCCTTTCATACGGTTTATGTGTCATCTTTCTCAGTGATGGATGTGGATGGTCAAGCACATTAACTATGGAACCAGACAGGTAAATAGTCACACTTTTTGTATAAAGCAGGATGGAGCTAGTTTTAACACTTTTATAAAGGCAAAGAAATTAAATATCTCCTTTTAACCACCACTGCTGCGGTACATTTTTGGATCATCTGCGAATGAAACTCCCTTCTTAGCTTGAGCCCAGTACTCTTCTAGGGGTTCGTTTTTGACCCAGTTTAACCTTGACATGACCGATCTTTCCAAATTTACTTAGAATTTTCTTATTGTGATTCACATGTATATTGTATTAAGATATTGATGGGTAAGTCTAGTCTGTATAACTAATAAGCACTAAGAAAACACACACGCACACACAAGATATTGCTGGGCAAATTATATGGGCTCTACTGAAGCAAGAAATGTAATCAAGGCCATAAGAAGCTGTCTTCCCACAAAATCCAATTGGCTGAACAATATCAGACTTAAGGAAAAATGTAATAAACAAACCTTTATATATTGGGTTTCTAATAAGGCCTCAAAAATGTATATTATTTTGTAACCCAGTACGACTCTGTGACATGAAATGATATGTTATTTTAATAAATTAGAATATGAAGTTAAATTACCCCATTCCTGGTCAGACATAGTAAAGGATTAAGGATTGTTAAGCTTCTTCAAAGAGCAACTCAGCTTTTAATTTCTCATACCTTTATTACAAAAAACGGACTTCATCCAAATTAAAATATCCTTAACATATAGAAGAACATTAGTTAAAACACCTCTTAGAGAGAACTCTTTCATGTCATCTCGCTTTCCCCCTCAGTCATGTAAAATGAGGTAATAAAGTGGGGAAACAATGGGCAGAAAAAGGCATCCTTCCTTGAAGGATGGGAAAAAAGATGATCATCATTTCTATTGTTTTTATTCTCTGTAATGTATTAGTTCCCTATCTACTACTTCATCTTGATAATTAGTATTTATCTTTTCCATACCTGTGGTTTCTACATATTTTCCCTATAAAATAACTTTATAAAATGTGTCTAGCTTGTTGGGTGTTCAAGAATTTAGGTGGGTTTGAATAGATGTGTATGAGGTATAAGTCTGCACAATGTCCCTTCTAGCATATAAACTAGGCCAGATTAAATGACTATTATTGGGACAGGAATTAGTAATTGTGTTTTATCAGAAATTTAAAATATATGTCTCCTTGAAATGTTCCAAGGTAGTACCTGTTTACAGGTGAAAGAAAAGAAACAAAAACTAGATTCGATATGGGAAGACTTAATTGTGTTAAGAAATTTGCAGCAATGTGATTTATCGAGCAGGACGTTGAGAGGAGGTAATAAGCCGATTCAGATTCAAGTTGTGTCAAAGAATTTAATTACTGGATTAGATTGAAGTTACTTGTGCGAATGACCAAAAATTTACATAGAGGGTAATTATTTAAAAATCAATTTATTTTCAAAGTTTTCAAAGTACAATGTAACTATTCTCACTTCCTATTAAGATAGTAATTAGTTTCTTTAGTATTAATCTCTCCTGGAAACATGATTTTACTTAATGATAAACTGAAAGTCACATTTAGCCTTATTATTAGCAAAGACATTTGGCAGCATGGACAGGACATCAAAACCTCTTTAGAAGAAAAAAATACCTTTCAATTATGGAATAGAATTCTATTTCCCTGGTAATTACTTGTGTAGTAATTACTCTAACCACTTTATATTTAGCCTTATGTTATAGCACCTGCTACTCATGGTCACCAACATTTGATACTTTTGGTGTTAAAGTTTTCTCTAATGTACTTTAAATTTTGTTAAGGATAGTACCACCTTTATTCGGTTTTAACCCCATTTATTGTTGAGTGTTTGGTAATTCTATATCAAAACTGAGTTAAATATTACCTGAAAGTGCATCAGAGATAAGAAAACTCAATCAGAGATAAATACCTCTAATTTATAAGACTAATAAGTGAATTAATAAGTGTCTAATAAGTGAATGAATTCCTTAAACATATTTTCCAAGAACATATTACATAAAATGGACTATTCTAAACACTGACAATAGGAAATGGAAGAACTAAGAATTAGCATCAAAGGAGATGGCAAAAAGGCTATGTAGAGAGGTACTAGAAGCAAGGTACACATGGCCATATAAGTATCTGGGAACCTGCACTCAGATAAGTAAGAATGATTCTGTCCTTGTTTTAAATCCTTCTTTTTGATTTTACAATTCCATCCAGCCTTGGTGGCATGAAATTTTACCCTGGTCATTATTAGGGCATTATTTTTCTATCAAATTCTTGGAAATGGAGGGGGACTGTTTGTTGTACAGAACCAGCAGACTATTCTAGGATTGCTGATATACCCAAGTCCAATACTGTATTTGGTGGCACCTTGAAATCCAGACGTTTTCTGCTTTGATGTTACCCGAGGGCTAGAAGGATGTTTGCCATGTTTAGGAACACTCGTTCCACCATCCATGCACTCTTTGTGAAACCTGCTGAATCATCTGTCTGACATAGATGGGAGTGAGGCTCAGTTTCTTGGAAATCTTGGAACCAATAGATGTTCCACTTTCATACATTGGGACTCGAACTAAATACCCGCTCTTTCTCTCTTTGTTTTTTATCTTGCCTCCTGTCTCTCTCTCTCTGTCTGCTCATGGTACCTAATTTCTTCTTCTCAATGAGTTTCAGATTTACAGAAAAGAAGAAGAACTCCTGATTCAGATTCCTTTCTTTTTTGTTTCCTAATCTCAGGAGAAAAATAATATTGAACACAGAATAACATCTCAATGAATTACACTAACACTGGATAGTAGTCATGTAGCTAAGAAGTTGATATTTATCTGATTTCAATTCTGAGAAAATCCCAAAATTATTGAATGTGTTTGGAAAGAAAATAATAGCATTTGTATTTTCTCTTTTGCATAATGGCCCTTAAGCTTTTAATTTTTGCAGGTTTTATATATGCATGCTATATTAATACAATAATCAGAATATGAATAAATAAAATTTACAAATAAATGTGTTGAGAATAAGAGCTTCAAACATTTTATGAGCAAGAATGCATGATTAAAAAATGCGAAGACAGCCAGTTTAAAGAATATAATATTTTATTTAAGTTTAATAATTATTATTTTCTTGTATGTACAAAACAATGTACTAAATATTCAGGTGATGTAGGAATTAATTCAGATAGATCTTGCTTCTTATGTAGTTTGCTATTTAACAGGGCAATTAGAAAATAAAGTTTGTTTCTAGATCATAGACCAGTCCTATAAAAAAGGATGTTACAAAGAGAATCCTATTAGAAGCTTCCAGAAAAGGAAAAGTGTTACTTAGCGCTCTGTGTTTGAGGTAAGTTTGGGGAAGACACAGATCAGGAAAACTCCACAGAAGGGGTGCTTTGGAACGTGGGTCTTGAAAGTACCATAGGTATTAGTTATAAAAATAAAGGAAGAAAGATAATCCAGTTCAGGCATCTTCAAACATGGAGGACTTGGACCCTGAAGGTTCATGAATTTGCAGGAAACACAGTTTCATTGAGGCTTAGTGGCACAGGCCTGTAATCCCAGAACTCTTGAAGGCTGAAGAAGAATCACAAGTTCATTTCCAACCCAAATGTCTTACCAAGACAGTTTAAAAAAAAAAAAAATCCGACCTGGGCTATAACTCAGTTCAGTGTGACGGTTCAATCCTCAGTAATACCACACACACACACACAAAATCAAATTTATACCCTTCATTATATTCTTTTTAAAGACAGACCTGTCTACTTAAAAGCTTCAAGAACATACAAAGTAGCATTCTGAAATTCACATGGGTTTTTTCGTTGTTGTTTATTTTTATTTATTTATTTTTTCTCCTTATATAACACTGCCCTCTGTAGGTGGGGTAGGAATTATTGAACACACATTAGAAATATTGGAGCTCCAAACTGGTAAATTTTAACACTCAAAAGAAAGGTAAAAGATGAGCAGATTAAAATATTACAAGACACATTACAACACTATGTGAAATACAGAAAAAATAATGATTGCTTATCTTATTCCAGAGATCAGTGATTTAAGAGTAGTAACTTCAAAAAATCGCAGTGTTTATTGTGCCTTGAAGAATGTATAGATGCCATTCCAAAATCCATGACTGTATTTTTTTGCATCAAGTTAAAAAAGAAATATTTATAAAGTCATCAGTGGTTTGTTGAAACTCATTGAACTCTTGTAAATTTCAAGTGACAAATACGTTCTGCCATTAATAGTTTTTGGAGCTACTCATACAAATGTGGCAGCACATGCAAAAGCCACACAGTCTTTGTTAAATGAAACAGTCTATGGGTTGTGTGGGCTCTTGGCATAGTATGGCTAAATATTCAGACACATGCCTATATGGTACTGTGTGTTCTGCCACATGGAGGGAAAACAAAAGAAAGAAAATCATATAAATACACTGGTAAACATTGACTTTGTAAGATACAGCATAAGCTGCTTTGGAAAAAATTGCAGAGCATGATTCAAAGAATGCATTTAAATTCTTTTCCTTAGGAATATGTATCTAATTTGCTTTTCATGAAAACATGTATTTAGTGGTGGGGAGTTTTTCATTGGCTAAGATATTTTGGCATATTTATGGTGTAAAGGTGATTGGAATAATGTTTGCATTCATTTCGCACTGAAATTTGAAATAAGTATATGATATACGCTTTGTAATGTAAAATCATTGTCGGTCAGGTTACACTTCCTTTAAGAAAACATAATTCAGTATATGAAAATTCAAAGTGACTAACCTATAAATATGGAGGAATTATTCATGATACCAAAGGATCCTTCCTTGACCAAACATTTATCACAGGATATCTTTAAATAGTTTCCTTTCAGAACATTTAAAAGTACTAGTTTTAAAATTTTTGATGTTCAAGAAATATCTAAGGAGCACGTCTATTACATAAGGCATGAATCTTAACAGGTTTTAGAAATTCTTAATGATCTTGATTTACGTTGAAATGATACATCATGACAAGCTAAGGAAGAAACTGAAAGGCTAGTGGGAGGCCCAGTGTGATGTTTTCTCAAATAAGCTTTCTACTCATGAAAGAATATATGAAAATTCCTTTTGTTCCTCCACTCTAAACTTTCTCAAAGGGTGTTCTATTATAGTTTCAATTATGTATTCCAAAATAGGCGCCAACTTTTCTGGGACGATTTGAAAGCCATCTATCTTTCAGTAAAAATGAACGTTTTTCTCTCCTTTCTCCCCAAATGCTTTCAACTGTAAAAGTGCAGTTAACACTCTCTTCTGGCCAGATCTGCTCAACTTGCTCTAGGTCCTTTCATAAGCTGTGCCGTACACCAGCCTGCACCGCAAACGAGCAGTTGAGATGGGTAGTGCAGATTGTGTTGGGTACTGCTAGCTCACCTCTCCTTTCTCATTGGCTCTGGAAAAACTAGCTGCAGTGACCATTTATTAATTTCTCTTTTATTGTGCTGCTCTTGTACCACCATCATCTGAAACCATGTCAGCTTGTTTTCACTTTCTAACTACAATTCGCTCTTTATAAACATATTTAAAAGCTTCCCATGATGCTATGTATTTATTATGGAATTTTTCATGTGCAAAGAAACAACCCAAAGACTAGGTCACACAGTCTTAGCATAGAATCCTTCTTATGTGTATTAGAGGATTCTATATTAGCCCCTCCAGAGATTGGGAAAAACACAAGGTGCAGAAGAAAAACAATGATTTATATTCCTATCTCTCCTTTCTTGAATACCTGCTATTGTGTCCACCCTCTTATTTGAACAGACACAGTTTAATGTCTTATAGTTACTTCACTCAATGGATCCCAGGAAATAGTTTTCCTCTATTTAAAATTTCTCTATAATGTTATCTCTCTTTTTGGATACTTATGATTTGTTTTATGCAATATACATGGTGATTCCTTCTTAACTAAGGTACCGGAAGATCCTCAGCTCATAAAAATATTTTTATTAATTTTCTTTGAAGTTCCAACAATAATTTCCACATGATAAATTTTGTGAAATTTTGAGGAAAATTGTAAGGCAGAGTAGAACTAGGCTAATGGTGAATCACTTGAAAAAAGCAGAATTTAGGAATTCACAAGGCTGTTACCTAGAGAATAGGTCCATGCCTGTAGTAAATATGCTGGCTCCAAAATCTCATTTCCCATCATGAATTGTATTCTATAGTTTGTCAGAAACGGTGTTCATTTCTTGGTTAGATTACACTAGGCTCTTTCAGACCACACGCATCTGCACAGGGTGTTCCTTACACTGGAGATTCTTTTCCCACTTTTTTAAACAGTGAAAGTACCCCCGCATGTTCCAGAAATCAAATATCACCGCTTTAGTGATGTCTGCAACCTCTGCTGGCAGAATTGTGCTTACTCTTTTGTGCTGTGGTGTTCAGTTTATACTTGTATTTTTGTCACAGCCTTTACAATAGATCTCTGGAGCCTGACCCCATTCCTGGCCTGCAATAAGCGTTCCGTAAGCATTTCTGAAATGAACTAGTGAAAACACTGGAGGAGTTTACACCACTAGTGTTCCCTCTAGGGTTAAGCCAGTTGTTCTGGTATGCACAGAAATATGAAGAAAGCATTGTACGTTTTTTGACAGAACACCTGACCTCTCAAAATATGAAAAATGCTCTTTTAAGGGATTTATGAACTTGGGTCATATTTTCTCAAGTTTAATTTTTAATTTCACATTAATACCCATAACAAGGGGCTGCAGAACATCTTAGCACTCTGGTCGTGTTACAGGCAGCACAGACGTAAAGAACAGGAAACACATTAAGCATTTTACTCAAGCTTTCTGACTAATGTAGATTCTCTAGAGAACAAAGAATTCTCTTACCTTAGCAGAAAGACCGAGTAGCACAGAATGCCACAGGGTCTATCATTTAGAAAACTTTATACGCTAAAATTATTTTAGTTGTCCAGCTATCAAGAAGAATCTAGAAAAAGAGGTTAGCTATTGCGGCAAGTGAAGTAGCTCATATTCTTACTTGCATTGACAGGCTACACACTTCAAACATCACCTCTAACATTTCAGCCAATATATTAGAGGTTCCTGAGCCAATTTTCCTGCCTCGGTTACTCTTTCGTTGAGTTATACACAGGTTGGGAACTTGTCTCATTAATATTTCACACAGGTGTCTATATGAAGTTCAGTTCTTAAGCTATCTGGTATTTAGTATTTGCAGACATAGAAAAATGCACATTTTTAAGAAATGAGGTACATGCTTTCACTTAATCTCCCTCCAGGCATCACCTTCTAACTTATTTTGGGGATATTCTATTATCTGTGGAAGAAGCATTGAAGAATTTTCAAAAGGAATCAATGACTTTTAAAATAAAAATGATTACCTCATTATAATACTATATTTGGATTTATATGCAATACATTGAATTAGAATCCATTTGAATTACAATTTAAGGGAATATTTTCCCTGTTTAGGAGTTCTTTTCAAGTCACGGGAACTATCTGACTCTTTCAACCAGAAAGCATTTATTCATAATGAATCAAGTCCATTTATATCTGATTTGATTAGGTTCTAGCAACTGAAGCAGGTTCCGTATTGTACAGGTACTCGAATCAGCTCCAATTTGCTCTTGTAAGTCTAATTGCTACTTCTTATTTTATTAAATATTGAAATATATTTCCTAAAATATAATGTTTGAGCAGGCAGCCTTCAATCTATATTTCAGGGTAAGCCTATAAGGAATATATTAATTTTTTTATAAAAAATTATTTTTTCAGGTGGGCTGTGTAATTCTTTTGCTCTTATGTCAGGTGCCAAAATATTTCAAAAAGGAAGCTTACTTCTGCCATGTGTGATTTCTGATGTGTGATTTCTTTGGATGTCATTTTGCATTGCATGTGAGACAGCTATTTTTTATTTCTTGATGTCTGTTGCACCCAAAGGAAATCTGTATTTTGCTTTCTGTAAGAAAAGAGCAACTGGGTGGCACTGGAAAAACTTCCACCCACTAACATGGAAAAATACTCAATCTGTCCTATTACATTGAAGTGGGAGACTTTAAAGGGCAGCATACCCAGTTAAGGAAGATATATTTCCATCTGTGATCAATAGCATGTGAAGAACAGCTCCTTTCTGAGCTCTATCCTGTGCAAAATTACCTTGATAGTTCCTAGACCATGGACATTCTACAAGTTTCTAAGGTTGAGCAGCCATGGGGAGTCATTCCTGATTCCAAGGGGGAAAACATTCTCTCTGTGAGGTCTATGGGATGCGACTTTTCACCATTCCCCGGAGCTGCAGGATAGCTTTGCGAGACTGTGTCCTCTATAGGCTGCATAATAAGCAAGAAATAAATAGGTCCCAGAAAGCATTTGAGTGGCAGGAGCATGACAAATGTTTTCTCATTCCCTTTTGCTTTTCCACTCTTCCTTACATAGAAATAATTTGATTTCCTCTTTGGTTTGGGAAAGTTGAATATGGTATCAGTGAAAAAGTCAGAGTAGCTAATTTGTTTTTAGTCACATGGAATTTATTTTATTATGTACCAGGTATCATACCCTATTCTGCTGTCTAAAGTTTCTTATTCTTTCAGACATTTAATGATGAACAATAATCAAAGTGCAGCAAAAGTCTAATAATGAGATTTTTTGGTAGATATGTACCTCTCCTTATTAGTAATAAAGTTCCTATAAATTCTGAGACTTCTTTTTGGAATCATCTATCTGTTTTCTTTCCTTCATCTCGCCCTCCTTTCTTCTTTCTTTTTTTTTATTCTGGATGAAAAAAGCAGAGTTAACCATAAAATAATTTTACTCATTTGAAAATAATTTCTTTCTCTAGTGCACAAATTAATTAGGTCAGAGATTATTTGGTGCACATAATTTAATCTAAATTTCTTCATTTGATCTGGGAAAATGTAAAGCAAACAAAGAAAATAAAAAAAGAAATTCTTTTGACACCTCTGTACTATATCTGGGTTTTTTTGTTTGTTTGTTTGTTTTGTTTTTAGTTAAGTCTGAGCTCTCAAGGGAGATTTTTCTTTCATAGGGTTACTGGCCTTGGGTACCAAAGACAGTGTTTTCTCCCCTAGACAAATGGACCGTTGGTCTTGTAGTGTTTTTATTATAAGCTTAAATAGTTATTTTGAAACTCACCTGTAGAGAAGGGTGGCATTATCAGCCTTCACCATGGACAATCATGAATTGGACAGGTGTGGAGAACCAGAGTGGAAGCCACAATAAGAAGGAAGGGAGACGTTTAGGGCAAGGTTTGTTTGTAGAGAGAACTTAAAACCTAGAGTTCAAAACAGAGCCCTGTTGAAGCAAACAGACAAAGGGCAGGTTCTAAATCTAGTCTGTCACTCATTAGCCGTGATCTTAGACAAGGAGGGCTGTTTAAATTAAATAAAATTTCCTTTCAGTAAAGCATAAGATGTGTTAGTGATTAAGGGACATTGAAATTCTCCGTCCAGTATGGTACACTATGTTATTAGTAAACAACACAAATGTATTAATCCATAAAATTTTTAATTAGCATATTTTGCATACAAACAGAAAAATATTATACTAACTTAGTTTTTTAGGTCACAGATAAGTCCTGGTTTCAAATAATATCATGAAGTGATGATTTAATCCTACAATTAATAAATCCTAAAATGATATTTACTTTTATAGGCAAACAAAACTTCTACGAAATTTCTTTACAGAGAAATATCATGAAGGGTATTTTTAAAAATAATCTGATTTATACACATTTCACAGTACGTATTCATTGGAAAAATATGGGACCCACCTGTATTTATCAATTGAAACACCTACTTTTTCTAGTAAAGTTGCCAATTGAGAGGCTGAAAATGCAAATGTTTTTCTATTAGGAGCGAGCACAGTGGACTAAGTGACCTTTAACCCATTCTTACCGAATTAATTTCTAGTTTTTATTACTGCAACAAAATGCCTGAGAAAACTTTGAACTACTGTCTCTCTCCCTTTCATGCCTGCACATTTCTACTTGATAATTACAACAAAGGTATTTTTTTCCTTTCCCTTGTGAGAATGTCAATAGTCTATCTAGTCAGAATGGTGTTAATATTTGGGGACATTTTCCATGTTTCTCTATGAATCAAGGTTTAGTCAGATGAGATTGGTTAATGTGTTGATTATTCGGGCCTCTTAACCTCCCTTCCTTTTCCTTTTTTTCTCACTTTTTGGTTATTTCATTACTCACTAACAGGACTATCAAAGCATGGGCAGGGAGAGGAAGTAAAGTTCAATATTTTCTGCTATTTTCCAGAACTGGTTAAAAGTTTTACTTGTGTGAGTAAAAGATTTTGGGAATAGAAGAAAACTATTAGCAAAAGTGAAATTTTTATTTTTAGTATTCAGGGATTTTCATGTTCTCTAGTGCAAAAGAAAGATGAATGTAGGGTTGCTTTTACTTTTAATGGAAATATTTTTTATAAGAACAGCATACATTAGTTTATTTATTGAAGCTAAATCACATACTACCACCCAGAGAACAGAATGTAAAGCATAGAAACTTCTAAGTTCATAGGACAATTATGCAGCTTTCATAGTTCCTCCCATGTGAATAGTAATAGAAACTTGACCTCAGAACTCCTCTACTTAGCTGTCATTTTCCTTTCAGAATATTCGGGAGAATAGCGTTGTTTAAAACCAGTTCCTCCCCTGGTAGCCAATACTCCTCTGCTTCTGTCTGATCGTACACTGATCAGCACTCATGGACTCTCCTGCTTGCCTTGCTGCCTGTCATCTACGGCAGCACCAGAAAAATTCACCTTCCCCCGGTGAATATTCACCTTCCTCGACTCTTGTCAGTGTTCACCCCCAGTTGGAATAATAAGGCTGTGCTCTTCAGTACTACTCCATCCCAAACGTTGATATAGGCATTTTTCCTAATTCTTCAAAGCACAGATGAGACCAGATTGTAACATTTAACAAATCATTCCTTAAGACGTAAGGATAACAGACGGATACCCAATATAGGGAAACTTCAAACTGGATTTCACTACTAGGTATGATTCCTTAAACTCTGCGTACACTGTAAAGACCAGCGTTTCTTTCACCTCCATCTGGAGGACTTCTGTATCTGTGTACGCTGAGTACTTCCTGCCAGCCAGCCATTATGCATACATCTGAAGCCTGCGGAGAAGAGACCTCTTTATCACCAGCCCAGACTAAGACACAGAACTCTGTGACACTAATTCTTTTCCATTTCAGGATTATCTCTTTGTTATCCATCCTGTTTACAGAAATTGCCTTTGTCTTTAGTCTCCAACAGTGTGCTCACATTAAATGCACAATCTGACATTAGTTTATTGCCCTAGATTTGCTATTCTGCTTGACATAAAGCCTCACATGGCTGTAAACTTAAGGTTAAGTATCATCATGTGAAGAATTATTTCTTCCTATAGATTGTCCTGTAGCTTGAGGAAAATATACAGTTTTGTAGTCTTCAGGATCATAATTCTTTGTCTTTTCATATCAATTGCTTGCACAAGAACATATACACCCCAATAGCAGTAATCTGCAGAATCATTGCAGAAAAAAACATTCTAAATATTTCTCAGTAGGATGCATGGACTCAGATCTACATCGTATCCCACAGCAAAGCCACCACCTCATATCACACGGAGCATTTTATCTTCTCGGAGCACATCAAATGTTTTAATGCTAGAAGATGGACTTGTTCTGTTTTCCCGTAACTAGAAAAACCCACAGTGGTGGTTTTTTAAAATTTTTACTTCTGTTGCTACATGTTTGCAGTACATGTTTGCAATACATGTTTGAAGTACACAATGATTATATTTCTCATGGGGAGTTGGTACGTGTACATAATATATCTTAATTCTTTTCTCATTCCCTTCCTCTCCCCTTCCTTCTGCCTCCCTCCATCTCTTGGTGTTCTTCCCTTTTGCAAAAGTTCTATCTCCCTACTTCCTATTATCTTTCTTTTATCTGCTCTTTACTTATATTTTGGATTTCTCATATTAAGGGAAACCATGCTATATTTCATTGTATGTGTTTTAAAAATCAAAGTAAGTGTTCAAAATCAAGGCTTCCCCTCTTTTGAGATTAGAGCTACTGACAATCATTGAAAAGGAAGTAATTCCTAACTTCCTATATCTTCATTCAAATTTCAAAGACTTTTGGTGTAAATTTGGTTAGAACTCAAGGAATTCATGTTCTTTTTTTTTTGTGTGTGTGTGTGCCAGGGATCAAACTTGGGATCGTGTGCTTGCGAGGTAAGCACTCTAACCACTGAGCTAAATCCCCAGCCCCTCATGCTCATTTTTTTTTTTTTTTTTTGTGCTGGGGATTGAACTCGGGCCCTTGTGCTTGCAAGGCAAGCACTTTAACCACTGAGCTAAATCCCCAGCTACGTGCTCATTTTTATTCCCCCTGCAAATATGTATACCATGTCAAAGCACCTTAGCTAGCCTTAAGTTGATGATAGTAGACAACTTAATTTACTCTTCCTATGTATAATGCCCGTGCTTTCTTTTCTTCAATCAAAATAGAAATGCAAATTGAAAATACTGCATTGTAAAAATTTTGCTTCTGAGGTTTGTTCCTATTTGGTTTATGCTATATATCTGTGTTAATAATACTTTTTTTTTTTCTGTGTCTGCTAGGCAGCTTTAAGCAATATCTTGGTCTGTTTCTCTCTTTGTTTACAAAATACCAGTTTCGTTTTGTTTCTTCCCCGTTTATCTCCCTCTTCCCTGATATAGTATCTCCTCTTTCTGTAACAGCTAGCAGCAAATCTCTCTAATTCAATTGTGCTTTTTATAGTGGTGGAACATAATGCCATTCTGTCTTATGTGATTCTAATTAATATTCTTCTAGACTGTCTCTGGGTGACCTGACTTTTTGAGGAACTCAACTAATTGGAAGAGCCATCATAAATTATATACAGCTATATCATTCAATGTAAGTGAAATGTATACTTATATCTTCCCAAATCATAGCACCTAGGGTTATGAATGAAGGAAAGACTTGATTATGTTTGATTTTTCATCTTTTCTTTTTTAAATGATTTAAAAAGAAATGAAAAAAGTTGGAGATTTTTTTGATTTTTGTAGAACCGCGATTGTTCCAAGACATGTCTAAACTTTGTAGTGAACTAGAAATGAAGTTCTTCAGTGTGCACCTTGCCTTGTATTGTGGATTGACTTGTGCCCCACAGATTCTGATGTTGTTACTCTCTTAGGACATGACCTTATTTGGAAATAGAACGAATACAGATATAATTAGATAAAATGAAGTCATACTGGAGCAGGGTGTGCTTCTAATTCAATATGAATTAATCTTTGTTAAAAGGGGAAATTTGAACATAGACATGAACACAAGAAGAATGCCTTGTGAACATGACAGAGACGGGACTGATGCTTCTACTAGCCAAGGAAAGCAAAAGAGAAGCTGAGACAGGGGCAAGAAACAGTTTCTTTCTCAAAGCCCTCAAAAGGAGCCGATCCTGCTGAAACCTTGATATTGAAATTCTAGCATGCAGAATTTTTGCCACAGAAAACTAATGTTGCTGAAGTGACTCAGTTTGAGATACTTTGTTACTGCAGCCTGAAAATGTGGTGGTCTTTGACTGCCCATGGAGGAGGTGAAGTGCATGACTAATAGACTTGCTGGCATTAAAGAAAATAATTACCTCGTGGTTCCCAGCAATGTCTTTAAACCTTATAAACTATTTTAATTCTTCTAGTCTCTGCTAGTTTTATGAGTTTTTCAAACATAGACATTTTATTTTAGGAAGAAAATCTGTTTATAAGGCCCTAAGTCCTATGAATCAACACATGCACCTTGGGTCAACATATAAGAAAAAAGATCTTTATTAATTTGGATAAACTGTGACTTGGCGTCATTGGAAAAAGTTAGTGCAAGTCATATACTGTAATAAAGGGCATTAGTATGAGAAATAGTTAGAAAAGTATTGAAATCTGAAAGGCAAAACAGTAGTTGACAAGGAAGCTCTTATTATAGGTGGAATTACCAGCCCTGAGGGAGGATGTGGTGTTACCAGGACCCTGGACAGGGACCGCCAAATGTCAGGTGGATCTGTGGTAAAGACTTTCTAGGGCAGCTGGGACTGTGGAGGGAGATCTTGTCCAGCAGCAGCAGCTGCTGCTAGAGATGTTATCTGAGGAAGAGAGAGCTGGTAAGCTGCTTCTTTCTTCCTGGCTTTTTCGGTCCTCTACCTTCTTGTCTCTGGTCTTTGTCTCCTCCTTGCTGGACATGGCCTTTACCCAGCTGATGTGTATAGCATGGGAAATAGAGCTTGCAGTGGAAGCATAGGAAATATATTTCTGTCAGAAAAAAACTGTCATAGTTGGCATGGAGTAATTTGAAGACTTTATAAAATTACCAATTTTTAAAAAATGGTAGCCTGATTTTGCTCAAAAGTAGACTGATATTTATTGAGTGCTTACTACATATCAGGCACAGTTTGATGTCTTAATATTTGCATAAATTATCTCATTTATTCTATATAAAAGCCCATGATATGGTTGTTATTAAACATATCTAATAGATAAGGAGACTGAAGCAGAGAATGAGCAAGTATTTTAGCTATGATTATATTTCTCAAAGTTGGTAGAACCAGGACTTAACACATGTTTTTGTCTGACTCTAAGTCAAAGCCCATTACACACTCCACACCATTATTTTAGCTCATTAGACTGTGTTCCACCTGTGGGAGAGAAAGTAAGAATTTAGCAATAGAGGAAAGATGCAAACACTTACCCTTGAAAAAGTTGTAGCCTGCCGAGGGTTTGCAAAAATGTTTCGGAGAGTTGAAAGGCAAATTTATGGAAGTGGAAGAGATGCCAGATATCAAGGTACCTGCAAGGGATACTCAGTATGAATGGACACATTTGTTTTTAGTTAATCAACTTTATTATTTAGAACAGTTTTAGGTGCACAGGCAAACTGAGTGGGAAGTAGATGTAATGCTCCTATGCCTCCACCACCGCACATGCATAAACTTCTCCACTGTCAACATTTCCCTGCAGAGTGGTACCCTTGTCAAAATTGACGAACACTGACATATCATTACTGTCCAAAACCCATATATTACAGGAGTATTCCCCCTTGGTATGAACTCAACACGTTTTAACAAATGCGCGATGACATTTCCCACCATTTTCGTATTATATAGAATAATTTGCTGTCACAAAAGTCCTTTGTGTTCGGTGTGTTTATCCCCTCTGCTTCCTGATCTCAGACAGCCACTAGTATTTTCACTGTCTCCATAGATTTGCCTTTTCCAGAATATTACATAGTTGGAAACATATTATGTAGCCATTATAGGTTGTCTTCTTTCATGTCTTTTACTTAGTTTCCTCCATGATTTTTTATGACTTGATAATATTTTTCTTTTCAGAAATAATTTTATTCTGTTTTCTGAATATATCACAGTTTCTTTAAGCTCCCACCTACTGAAGGCATCTTCATAGTTTGGCAAGTATGATTAATAAGTTTTCTGTAAACATCAGGTACAAAAATTTTGTGTGGGTTTAAATTTTCTGTTCCTTTGGGTGATAACAAGGAACATGATAACTAGATTTTATGATGTAAATGCAGGTTTGTAAGAGACTATCAAAACTATCTTTAAATATCGATGCTATTTTGCTATTTCATCAACAGGAAATGAGAGTTCTTGTTGTCAATATCCTAGCCAGCCTTTGATGTGTGTGTTGCAAGGTTTGTCCATTCTAATAGCTGTATAATGGTAGTTGTTTTATTTTGTATTTTTCTAATGACATGATATTGAGCATCTTTTCATAGGTTTATTTGCCATCTCTCTATCTTCTTTGTTGATAAACTTTATTATTTAGAACAGTATCTGTTTAGTTCTTTTGCTTCAAAATTCTTTCTTATTGTTTAAAGAATTCTTTTTATATTTTTGACATTTCTTCAATAAATGCGTCTTTTGCAAATATATTCTCCCAATATATGCTTGACTTTGCATTCTGCTGATACTGTCTTTCACAGAGCAATGGGGTCCAGCTTATCAATTTTTTTTCTTTCATGGATCATGTTTTTAGTATTATATCCAAAAATATCATCATAAATTAACAGGTCCTTCAAGGTTTTTTTTTCAATATTATTATTTAAGGATTTTATATTTAAGCATATGAACCTTTTTAAAATTTTGTGTTTTGAACTCAGGGCCTTGAGCACTATGGCCAGGTGGTCTACCACTGAGGTATATTCCCAGCCAACGTTCCATTTTGAATTAACTTTTGCGAGGGATATAAGGTCTAGGTTTAGATCATTTGTTTACTTTTTTCCTGTGCCATTCAGTTGTTTCAGCATCATATTTTGGAAGACTTTCTTCGTTCTATCGTATTAACTTGCCTTTTTATCAAAGATCAGATGACTGTATCTATTATAGGTCTTCTGGTCTCTCTAATTCTGCTTTATTTGTTTCTCTATTATTTTGCCAATGTGATACTTTTGATTACTCTTGGTTTGTAGTAAGTCTTCAGGTGAGCTGATGTCAGTCCTCTGACTTTGCCTTTCTTATTTACATTGAATTGGCTACTGTGCATCTTTGCCTCTCTCTACAAACTTTAGAATCAGTCTGTGGATATTCACAAAACTGCGGGGATTTTGATTAGTGTTGTGTTGAATCTGTAGGAAAAAATAGGAAGAGGTGACATCTTGACAATATTGAGCTTTCTTATCCATAAACATGACACAACACTCATTTTTTTAAACAGTGGCAAAGTTTATTTAAAAAGGAAAAAATGGAGATTGGGAGAGAAACTGGCTCTGCAGAGCAAGTTTGGGCTGAACAAAGAAAAAGAAGGTAAAAGCAAAAATAAAAGTACTTGCTGCATCTGGGAGATACAATAGGGGCTATCATGGAAAGGTGTGATAGCCAACATAGCACTCCATTTATTTAATGTTTCTTTAATGTCATTCATCAGTAGTATCTTCTTTCTTTTTTATTGTCTACCATGGCTAGGGGATTATCAATTTTATTGGTTTTTTCAAAAGACCAGCTTTGGATTTGGTCGATTTTTCTGTATAGGTTTTCCGTTTCAATTTTCTTTATTTCTGTTTTGTTTTTAAAATTTATTTTCTTCTACTTGCTTTGAATTTTATTTGTTTTGCTTATTTTGTTTCCTCAGATAGAACCTTAAATTTGATTTTCAACCTTTCCTCTTTTCTAACATGGATGTAATGCTGTACATTACCCTCTAGATGAGGTTTTCCGCGAATTTGATGTTATATTTCATTTAAACAGTAATACTTTAAAATTTCTCTTGAGAGTCTTCTTTATGTATTGTGTAGAAATGAGCTGTTTAATTTCCATGCATAGATGGTTTCCCCACACCTTCTATCTTCTTTTAAGATTATTCTTTCCAAATCTTCCAAGTATAAAAATTTAGTGAACAAATAAAAGGAAATAGGAAACAAGGAGATAGACCTTTTGCAAATAGGAAGGGGATCTAGAGATGGAGGAAGGGGGAGAGAGAAGAAGGGGAAGGAGAAATAAAAATGCGATATTTTCATGTGCCAACTCCCCAGGTGAATATACTCATTATGTATCACAAACATGTATCATTGAATAAACAAGAAAGAAAAAATAGGAATGGAACAAGGGGGTAAGTCCAGGGTATTGTGAGGGAGAGTAATAGAGGGGATGGATATTATCAAATTATATTGTATGCATATATAAAATATCACATTGAAAACCAATATTTTATAATATTTATGTACACTGATGAAGTATATTAACAAAGAAAAAAAGAAATTTTTTCCTTGGTCTTACTCTGAAGCTATTTCATCAGAAATATCTTTTTTTTTTTTCTGAAGAGCCTGTCATATTAATCTCTCAAAGGAAAGACCTAACATTTCAAATCTCCTTCTCTCTCCAGCTGTTTCAACTTAGAGACATTTAGTGCTTTCGTGTCTGTTTTAGGCATATTTCTCAGCGCATTAAAAATCACCCATCATTTTGCTCCTGTGCTCGCTCTACAAAGGACTACTAGCATTCACGGGAACTTGATGTCAAATTGTGTTCTTAAATTTTGCCTCATCACGTTACTGATCAGTTTGGATTTAACTATGCTGTGCACACCATCTGGAAGACACATTCTGGGTTTTTTTAATTCTCAGGTGAGACTTTTGCTTTCATCAAGAGCCTACACAGAAACAAAGTTCTTTGTTTTCCCTCAGTAGGTGGACAGAATCCACTTTCCCTTAGAGTTCTTATTTTATTGATTATAGAGTTCCTTGAGGGTCTCAAGAGGAACAGTGTGCCACTTCCAATTTTGTGCATTTTCTGCTCCTAATAGTTCATAAACATTCCATGCACAGCCAATTCAATCTGAATTCTTACTATAAACTGACTTTGCTCATAGCATTTTCCCAGTGAAGAGCTACTATAGGATCCAACTTGACATTATTACTTTGGCTTCATTTTCTCTTTTGTTTTTTATCTTTTGGGATTTTCCCTTTTTCTCCTGGGAAGTTTTAAAATGAGTTTGTCATATTTTATCCAGCATTGATTTGCCTTCTATTCATTTTACTTTTTTTCCCTCACTTTCAATTTAACTACCGCCCCATGTGATGGTAACTGATCATCAGTCCCAGAGGTGAGAAAAAGGAACATTCTCTTCTCTGTGTAGCTATGGAGTGGTGGAGCTAGGATTTTAACTCAGAAAGGCCAGATTCTTTACTCACGTGCCTCAGCATATTTTAGTTTTCCTTTCACCTTTAAAATTTGTTGTACTCTTTTAGGAAGATACCTAGAAGGGGAGCAACTTGGTCAAATGGAATTTCTAGTTTTTTGAGGAATTGCCATAGTGATTTTCAAAGTGGTTGTATTAGTTTACATTCTCACCAACAGTGTAGTAGGGTTCCTTTCCCCCCTGTTATGGTTTGTGTCTAGAGGTCCCCCTAAAGCCTCATATGGTAAGAGATAGCTGGATCTAGAGTGTGTGGTTACTAAATTAATCTATTGATCGATTTGTCATGGTTCTGCTGGGATCAAGGATGTGGAACTAAACTTAAAGGTGGGAGTGCTACCCGCCCTAAGGACAGGTAGCCTAGATAAAAGATACAGGAAGAAGCTAACTGCTTGTTTGCATTGCTTATTTTCATACATTCCTTGCATTTCCTCACTTTACTTTGCAGCCGGTCTGCCAGGCCGGCCCGCCCTGCCTCTGCCAAGCCGCCCTGCCTCGGACCCAGCGGACTATAGACTGAAACCTCTGCAGACTGTGAGCTAATAAACCTTTCTTCCCCTAACTTTGGGTGTTGAGTATTCTGTCCCAACAACGAGAGAAAAGTAACTAAAACACCCCCAAATCTGGCCAGTTTTTGTTATTTGATTTATTGTTGACGGTCATTTTTCTGAGTAAGATGAAATCTCAATGCTGTTTTAATTTGCATTTCTCTTTTTCCCTCTTCCAAGCCTCCCTTCAATCCCTCCTCCCCTCCTTATTTATGACAGCTTTGTTTCCATTTTTTCCATCTTTTCTTTTTTTTTAATTTTCTCTTCCTTTCTTTCCCCTCCCCCTTCCCCAGCTCCCTTTCCCCTGTGAACACTAATGATCAGTGAAGTTGGGCATTTCTTCATGTATTTATTGACGATTTGTACATCTTCTTTGAAGGGTCTATTCATTTTAGTTGTCCCTTTTATGACAACTAAAAAAAATCTTTGTATGCTGTAGACATTAGTCCTCTGTCTGAGGTATAACTGGAAAATTATTTTTTTCTCATTTTGTAGATTGTCTTTTCACTCTGTTAGTTGTTTCTTTTGCTGTTGACATGCTTTTAAATTTGATGGGGGTGCAGTTGTTGATTCTCAGTACTATTTCCTGTGCAACCAGGTTTCTGTTCAGAAAGTCCTTGCCTACACCTGTGATATCAAGAATTTTACCTATTTTCTTTTGCAGCAGCTTCAGTGGTGTTTCTGTTTCAACATTTAGTTCTTTCATTTTTTTTTCTTAGTTTAATATATGATGAAAAATATGGGCCTAGATTCAGTCTTCTCCATGTGTATAGCCAGTTCTTCCAGGGCCATTTATTAAAAGTCTATCTTTCTTCCAGCTATTTCCCTTCTAGCTATTCCCCATCTAGATACATACTGAAAAGAGTTGAAGGCATCGTATTACAGTGATACATACATACTGATGTTTATACCAGCACAATTCCTAATAGCTGAATTTTTGAAGTGGCCTATACATTCATCAAGAGATAAAAGGTGAAAGAAAATGTGGTTTTTCCACACAATGGAGTACTACTTTGTCATAAAGAAGGATAAACTTTGTAGGAAAATGGAGGTACCTTCAGACTATGATGTTAAGTGAAATAAATCAGACACACAAGTTTAAATATCACATGCTTTCTCTTATACTAGAAACTCAAAATATAAATAAAGAGCAAAACTCTTTATTATATATAGGGAGATAGATTTTTCTCAAAGGGGAAGTAGCTCAAGAGATGTAGAGAGAAGAGAGGTAGGGGAGGGAAAGGGAATAAAAAAGGAATTATAATGTGTTATGTACATGTATTAACTCCGTGCAAGGAAATTAAACAAGATATATTGTAAACATGTACAAAAAAAGGAATGAAAAGGACAGAAAAGAAATAAAGGGATGGATGGAGGGGGAAGAAGAGGGGAAGGGATTAAAAAATAGAAACTGAGATGTGTTATACATGTGCATCAGTTCATCACAAGGAATGTAAATACTGTGTGCTACAAACATGTACTAATAAAAAAGAATTCATTAAAATATCATCCTCTCCTACTAACAATAAAAAGACCCAAATTATAGGAAAAATATCCCTGTAAAAATTTCAGATACCTAAATTATTGAACAATCTTAAGATGTTTTCAGGGAATCATATTTGGGACATTAAATTTTTGGGTAAATATTCACTTTATATTATTAATGGAGGCACAAGCTAACCTCAAAGTACATATTAGGTAATTACTGTGTATTTCCAGGTTTTCATTTTTAGTATTTTAAAGCTGGGAAGTTTAAAATATTTTTGTTAATTTCTTTGTAATTCAGATAGCAAGTCTGGTATTTACATTATAGAAAATGGATTTAGAGGGAAGAAAGGGTCACAATTAGAAAATTTCTCCCCAAATGCCATGCTGTACTTAGGAAAACATCTTGCCTTTGAGGAAATCTTTCCCTGCTGTGAGTCTGGCCTTTGATTCTGCCAGGTACCCCAGTGGTATCACTGGCCTGGGACCAATTTGTGTGACTGGGGTTTTCTGTATCCCATTTTCAAAAATAAGAGAGGAGAAGGCATGTAGAAGACATTAGAGGTTCAAATCATAAGTACATATCAGAGTTCTGGATAGCTAATGAGATCCACTCTTTTTAGTATCAACTACAGGGAGGAGGGGTTGGGGGGAAGGGAAAAAAAGAAGCAGGGAGATATTCCATTATAGGCACAGATTCCCTATGATGAGTGTTATCACTATGTATCTCTAAAATGTACCATTCAAATAAAATTTAAAAAATAAATAAATAAAATTTATCAAAATGCAAATTAAAAAAGATATCAACCACAAATGGTTATGATGAACATGGTACAATTGTCAAATCCCAGAAACCAACATTGGTAAATTACTATTACCTAAATACCTGGCGATATTTGGATTTCACAAATTTTTCCACAAGCATAACTTCTGGAAGAGAAATTTTATCTCCCAGAATCCTACAAAGGATTGCACATTGCACTTAGTCGTTTTGTCCCCTTAGTCCCTTTTGGTCTGTGAAAATTTTTCAGTTTTTTCTTTTTCGTGATCTTAACACTTTTGAGATGGCCAGTCAGGTATTTTGTAGTAGCCTTACCAACCTGGGTTTCTCTGAGGTTTCTCTCAGGGTCAGACAGGGGAGATGGACTTCGGGGAGGATGCCACGGAGACGACGGGCCCTCTCATCTCACCGGTGGGGTGGGGAGGGTGGCTGGGCTACAAATACATCATCACGAGGGCTGTCAACCTGGGTCAGGTGATGAGGGCGAGGCTTGCCAGCCTTCCCCACTACAAAGTTACTTTTTTCCTTTCCATACTCTAGTTTTGGAAGTAGTTCACACCGAAGGGGTAGCCAAGCTCCTTTCTTTCTAGGGGGTACAGCATCTTGCTTTTTCACTTTCCAATATATGTTATAAATTACTCCGTGCCATATCCTCTTCATTCTCCAATTTTTATGTCTACATATTAGAGTAGTTACTTGGTTGAGTACACCAAAATTGATTTAGTCAGTGCACCATGCATGAGTATTTAGGGTATTTTAAGTTTTATAAAATTTAGTGATAACAATTATAAGTATTAAATTGTAACTAAGTGACCTTTGTAAAGTTAAAAAAGTTCTTTTCTTACCATGCCGAGAATTCTTAACAAAAATAGTGTTAGCTTTATAATTTTTTCTGCATCTATTGATATGTTGCTTATTTTTTTCTGTTTTTCCTATTAAAATGGAGAATTACCTTGGTTTTGAAGTGTTAAACAAATTTTACATTTCTGTAATAAAATGTTTTTAATCATAATATATTAATATTTGTTGAGTTAAATTTCTTAAAATTGTCAATAATGTTTACATCTATGTTTCTGAGGGGATGTTATTCTATAATTTTCTGTTGTTATATATCAAAAATTCTTCATAAAGCTTTAGTAGTTTGTTAGATATGATGAGAGAATGTCTTATGCTGTCTCAATTGTAACAGGTGGTGGCCTCACAAAAGCACAATTACTGGCTGTTTGGTGGTGAATAATTTCAGCTCTGTTTCTCTTAGTTTTTTGTTATAGCCACGATTCTCTCCACCTAAGAGAATCATTCAAATTTTCCTTTAAATTTAATCAGTTTAGTTATCTGTGTCACAGAGCAATCACATTATGATATAAGCAACTTGACTGTACATTCTTCCTTTGTGATGTCTTCTTACCCTTTATACAGAGAATTAGGAAAACATCCTTATTCTTTATAATCAAACTCCTGAGCATCTACTGAAGGACACTCTACAATTTTCCGTTTGTTAGGCTTGCGTCTAGATGTCCCCCCAATGCCTTGTGTGGTCAGAGGTGGGGAGTTTCAAAAGTGGCAGGGTTAGGGTGTGTGGTGCTGGGATTAAGGACACCCCACCCTGGGTGTGGGTGGCACCACGCAGGAAGCGGGTAGCCTGGATGCAAAATAAAGGGACAGAAAGAAGCTGCTTTGCTCCTTCCCTGCTTTGCGGCCTTCTGCCTCCCCTGCTGTGCTATGGCCTGTCTCTGCTCTCTGATTCCCCTCTGCCTGCCACCCTGCGTGGCAGCCAGCCATCTTCTGACTGAGACCTCTACAAGCTGTGAGCTGAAGTGAACTTTTCTTCTTAACTTTGGGTGCGGATATTTTGTCTCACCAACAAGAAAAGTGACTAAGACACTGCTGTCTTCTTAGGCAGCAGAAAGGGCTGCTCAGGAGCCTTTATTGGTATCTGGGAGACCTGTATATTAGATTTATGAATATCTGTATATTGCTTGTGAATGGTAGTAAGGATAAGAATTCAGGTTCCACTATCCACGTCCTGGACATTTCAAATTGCCTTCTAGTCACAGAGAGAAAATATGAATCTTTAGTTTTACTTAATATGACCTGGTAGGAATCTGCATTTTCTTTGTGGGTTTGCTTATAGTCAGGGCAGAACACCTAAATTTAAATAATAGAAATAATATGAGGAAACATTTAAACACACGCATGAGGACACTGGAGCATTTCCTACAATTATCTTTTTCCTTAATCTCAATTGTTCCGTGGTTAACAATAAATTAAATGATAAAAATACCCAGAAAATATAAAAGGCTATGAAAGAAATAAAATTAATACTGTGTTCTAAAAGGAAAAGAAATAGGAACAATAAAAGTATACAATGGCAGTCTAGAGTCAAAGATAACCTTTTATTGAGATTATAGTATATTGGTATTAAATTGAGGTTCAAACTGAGCTCTTAAAAGTGGCAGATTTGTTTATTTTGACTTGCATCTCCTCCTCCTCTTCCTTCTCCTCTTCTCTAGCCCTTTATTTTGAGACAGGGTCTCACTAAGTTGCTAAGGTGCCTGGGCAGGGCTTGAACTTGCTATCCTCCTGCCTCAGGCTCCCACAGTGCTGGAATTGCAGGTGTGCACCAGTAAACTCAGCTGCATAATATTTTTTATGAAGACTTAATTAATGCCAGCACTTAAAAATAATGAGATTTCCTCATAAGTATGCAGAATTCTCTTGGAAAATCTAGTGATCTGAGTGCTCTGGGCTCTATGCCATCCTGAAAACGATAAGTTGTTGTTGAGTTGTGAGTTGTGCTTGTTTCTTTCACAGAGGTGTAAATCACATTTTTTCCAGTTTACAAAGGTCCACACCTGCACATTCTTATTCATCAGAATTAACTTTCTGGCCCAAGTAGGCATTTGAGTTTGAACTCTTGGTAGAACTAATGAGAACTTTTAAAATGAGTATTTCTATGAGCACAGTGAAAGAATTTAGTTTCAAGTCGGCACAGATATTTGGTGATTCTCTGAAGAGGGAGCATTTTACTGTAGTGAGATCTAGAACTTGTAAGGCTTTCTAGGATGGATAAGGTGCAAGCATGGGGATCAAAGGTAGTTAATCTCTTAGTTTATCGTTTTCTAATTTCTCATGTCTAAGACAATATTAGCTAATTTCTGCTAAGAGACAAGCCATGGTAATTAGATAATAAATAGAACTGGGAGATAGAAAGAGAACATGAAAAAGAATTGCAGAACAATGTATACATTTGTTAATCTGGTTTATTTCCTTAAACTAGATGGCTGAGTGTGGTCCAAAAGTGTTTCCTTACAGAGCATAATGATTCCATCGATGATTACGTGAGCTAGCACACCAGATTTTCATAATATTTGGTTGGCCTAAGTAATCTACTCATAATAATTAAGTAGCTAATTCTAGAGCAAAATATATAATTATTCTGGTGGTGCATTTTGGGTGTTTAATAATGCCAACTAAATCTGATATTTGTTATTACCTTATATATAAAAATCTGCTATTACCTTATATGCCAAATAGATCTTTTATCGGCGAGCTGATACTGCAGGGAATCCATACGAAGGCATCTGCTGATAATCTTGTCTAAGTTTCTTTAATACGTAAGATATAAATACTGAAAAGTCATGAGCACCCATTATCAAAACAACATGAAGGCTTCATCTGATTTTCCTGTACCGGAGTGGTAGAGTGGTAGATTCTTATGCACTTAATTAAATTAACTGGAGTTCCAAAGTGGTTGGTTAGTAATGAGAGCCGACAGGTGCACTGCCAGTGTATAGGGATCAAAAGGAAGCTGTCTCTGAAAAAACAAAACAAAACAAAACCAACAGGTAATTCTTACAAAAGATTGGAGTCCTACTAAGTAAGCCTTCTCTGTTGGACATTGCAGTAGATTGTTGTTCATTTGCTGTAAAAATTTTCTGCTTTTATAAAGCCAGTAAAAATATAGGAGGACTCCTATTTCGCTTTTGGGAATACCATGATTAACTAGCCAACACTGTCAGTCTACACATATCAGACTACCGTGGTCATTCCTGTGCTTTTGGTTTCCTTAAAATATGTCCACTTTGCCTTTGGTGGTTGAAAGCAGCCATTTGGCACCTGCCACGCTGACATCCAGTTATACTCACTGAATGCACGTTTCTCAGCTGAGAGACTGCAGCCCCTGCTTAGAAGGTCTGGCGTACAGAGAAGAGCAGTGATGGAGCTCTTCAAGGATGCTGGTGCACTCAGACCTGTTTCTGAAGGTATTAGTGCGGTACATTTTTCTAGACTCTGCCAGTATAGTATAGAGGAGGAGGTTTTACGTGGCAAATCCGCTTCGACATTCCTACTTCTCTGAGTCCTTGAACACCCCTATCAACAGTAAAGCAGGAACAGCAGGAGTTTGCAGCTTGAACTCTGTCAGCAGTACGCAAGCCCCTCTGAACTGTGGCTGCCTTTTTCAGATTCTGCGTATTGGGAAGAACGTGTGCTGTTTCTCTTCTTTAGGCTTGTTTTGCTCAACTTGATGATCTCAAGATCCGTCCATTTTTCTTTTTTTTTTCTGCAAATGACAAAATTTTGGTCTTTTTATGGCTAAGTAGTACTCTGTTGTGTATCTATACCACATTTTCTTTATCCATTCATATTTTGATGGGGATCTAGGTTGGTTTCATATCTTGGGTATTGTATATTGTGTGGCAATAAACATGGATGTGCACGTATCCACACAGCACACTGACTTTAATTCCTTCAGGCATATGACAGGGAGTGGTACAGACGAATAAAATGATCGTTCTACATTTAGTTTTTTAAGGAACTTCCATATTGATTTCCATCGTGTGTATACTAACTTGCAATCCCACCAGCAGTGAAGGTTCTTTTTCCTCCGCATCCTCACCAGCATTTATTGTTTTTTTGTATTCTTGATGATCGCCATTCTGCCTGGGGTAAAATGAAATCTTGATGGAGTTTCGATTTATATTTCTCTAATGGTTAAAGATGTTGAGCAATTTTTTAATGTACTTATTGATTATTGTATTTCTTTGAGAAGTGCCTGTCCAGTTCTTTTGCCCACTTATTGATTGGGTTTTTTGATTTTTTGTTAAGTTTTTTGAGTTCTATATATTTTCTGGATATTGATACTTTGTCAGAATAGTAGCCGGAAAACAGTTTCTTTCATTCCGTAGGTTGTCTCTCAGTAGATGCAGAAAAAGCTTTTGACAAAATTCAACATCCTTTGATGTAAATGCCCTGAAGAAACTAACTATTGAACGATCATTCTTCAATATAGTAAAGGCCATACATGACAAATCCAGAACCAATATCATTTTGAATGACAAAAAAATGAAAGCATTTCCTCCAAAATCAGTAATGAAGCAATGATATCTGCTCTTACCATTCCTATACAATACAGTTCTTGAAATTTTATCCAAAGCAATTAGGCAAGGGAAAGCAATAAAGAGGATACAAATAGGAAAGGAAGAAGTAAAATATTCTTGTTTGCAGGAGATCTGATTCAAAACTTAGAAGGCTCTGAAGGTTCCACCAAAAGACTTTTGGAATTCAGCAATGTAGCAGGGTACAAAAATCAATAGATTTTCTATATGCCAATGCTGGACTACCAGAGAAAGAAATCAGGAAGACAATTCCTTTCAGGGTATCTTAAAAAAAAAAAAGCCTAAGGATCAATTTAACCAAAGAAGTAAAATACCGCTACAATGAAAATTTCACAACACTGAAGAAATTGAAGAAGATATTAGAAGATGAAAAGACCTGTTCATGGATTGGGAAAATTAACATTGTTAAAATATCCATACTACCAGAAACAAGCTACAGATTCAATTCACCCCATCAAATTACCAATAACATTCTTCCTAGAACTAGAAAAATATTCCTAAAATTCACATGGAAACATATAAGATCTAGAAGAATTAAAGCAATCCTAAGCAACAAGGTCAAAGCTAGAGGCATCACAATGTCCAATTTTAAGTTATACTACAAAGCCATAGTAACAAAAACAGCATAACACTGGCACAAAAATAGATATGTAGACTAAAGGAACAGATTAGAGGACACACAAACAAATGCATGGAGCTGCATCCATCTGATTCTGGACAAAGGAGCCAAAAATACACATTGGAGCAAAAACAGCCTCTTTCAGAAATGGTGCTGGGAAAACTGGTTATACATCTATAAAAGATTGAAACTAGGTCCCTATCTTTCACCCTGTATGAGAACCAATTCAGGACAGATAAAAGATCTAGGTGTAGGACCTGAAACTTTCAAACTGCCAAAAGAAAACATAGGAGAAATGATTAAAGCCATATGCATAGGCAAAAACTTCCTATGACTTCAATAACACAGGAAACAATAGCAAGAATCAACAAATGGGACAACATCAAATTAAAAAGTTTCTACACAGCAAGGAAAACAACGGAGTGTAACAGTTACAAACTTCTTGTCTGTCTCTTTCTTTCTAAGGACACCAGTTATGGGATTGAGGTCCCACCTTAACTTCAAGATGATATCACCTGGATATAATTAATTTAATTGCATTTGCAAAAGGCATCATTTACAAATAAGGTCACATAGTACTGGGCTTAGGACTTGGCACATGTCTTCTTGGAGACCACCCTTCAGTCAGTCACACTCTCCATATTTCCTTTATCATTCAATTCTGCTTCTAGACACATTTAGTATTAAGTGAATTGCTTATATTTAGATTGAGACTTCAGTGGGTTAATATGGTCACAGACATCCACCCATTATGAAAATTCCCAAGTCTACTGACAATGTGTCATGTCCCCAGAGTAACTTAGAGGCGCCTAAAATTGCCTTGCTGATTTGTAGAGGTGGTTTTCCGCATAAGCAGGTTTTCTCTCACTAATACCAAGGTGAGAACATCTGGTAGGCACAGCACAAACTCTGTGGATACTGGTGCCATGATATTATCATAGAAAACAATTTTGGCTTATCCTGAGATGTCTTGTCAGTGAGGTTTGACCTGACTTCTATTAACTTTTTGAGAAATCTATGACAATTATGCCATGGTATTTAAATTTTATCTGAAAGATATATGAAGCACACATTTCATATATTCATCGATTTCTGATGGACCTAAATGCAATAATAATACTAAACATAATTTTGATGTGTCAGCATGTGGAATGAATACTTCTACTTGGACTGGAAACTTTAAATAATTAATCACCTCCCCAGGGTTTTGCTTCTTGCTCTAGTGCCTTCACTTCACTCATCACAGTTTAGCATAAAATTGTTTTTGCTAAACCAGATATTATTTGTAATTTTTAGAGTCAGTTTCTGATATCAAAAATATTTAAGTTTTTCTTTTTATATGGAATGTAACCTCAAAATCATTTGGTAAGTTGGATAAATACAATTTTCTTATAAGAGTACAGCAACATAAACTATTTCATTGTTTATAAGATTCATTTTACGTCTCCCTGTGATCCTGATTTTAAAGATGTTAAACTGTCAAACAGTGTGCCTTTTAGACTCAACCCTTAACCCATAAACCTATGCATTGTTTTTTTTTTTTTTTTTTTTTTTTTTTTTTTTTTTTTTTTTTTTTTTTTTTTTTTTTTTTTTTTTTTTTTTTTTTTTTTTTTTTTTTTTTTTTTTTGGTGCTGGGGATCAAACTCAGGGCCTTGTGCTTGCGAGGCAGACACTGTGACCACGGAGCTAAATCCCCAGCCCCTGCATTGAATGTTTTTAACCCTGTACTTTGTTTAGGAAATAAATCCTCATCCCTTGTTACAGTGTATTTGGTCTCACTGGCTTTTATGTTTTGTTTTGTTTGATGAGTTTCTCTTTATCCAGTTTCTTCTGGGTAGCACTGCCCCTCTTCCCCCATGTCACACCTGGAGACAAGATTGGGGGTGACTCCTGGGGCAGGTATGTTTGCTTACCAATCTCACAGGTTAAGACGAAGCTGGTGCTCTTCTTGGACTTGTTGGAGGTAATTTAACTAGGTCTTCTAAGTATTTGTGAATTAAAAGGCTAACGACTGTTTTCAAGCTTTTTATAAAGGGGTGCCCAATCTAATGTGAGAGTTCTGAAGGAAAAATTCCTTAAGAAAGCACGAAAGGAAGATTTTCATATGCAGGAAGTAGAATGAGCTCCCCTGGGGACTGGCATGCCTTTGTTCAGTCCTGGCCCTGGTCCCCACTGAGCCAGCGCATAGCAGGCAGCTGGACCGGGATGTTGAGTGTAGGGTGACAGGTTCTAAAACAAAGGGAGGCACCAAGTGAAGACTCAGGAGATCTGCGCTGTGCTTTCGACAGCGTGGGGCATTTCCCCAGGATGAAGAAAACGTGTTCCATCACACAGCAATCCACGCCAGCAGTGAGTGATGAGGAAGGAGTTAGTGAAATTTTGCCAGTAACCCCAGGCTTATCTCTTAAGGAACAGAGCATTCCCTTGGGACTTTAAGAGCTTTTTATGGAACAAGAGACATGACTTTTTTTTTTTTTCTGTTAGGGTTAAGAAATCCTGTTCTGAGTGCAAATGTAGGGAATCATTTCAGCCCTTGTTAATAGATACCACATATATTTTCATTTGGGGTATATTTAAAAGGCATAGAACGTATTTGTCTGAAAGCTACCCAGTCCACTGATTTTTCAGAATGCCTAGAAGAAGACTAAATGAACAGAATTTCTTTCTATCTCTCTTCTTCTTCCCAGTCTTCTTCCCTCTGTGTCCCTTCAACCTTTTCTTTCTCTTCTTAGGTTCCTGTGCTGCAGTGGTAAATGAAGCAGTGCATGGAAAAAGACCTAGTATAATGATGGTCAGGAGTGAGTTCTCAAAGAATCTTGGTTATTACTGTTATTGAAAAGAATGATGAAATTTAAAGCTAAAAGAAAAAAGAGTAGACGAACTAGAAATACGGTACATTGGGATGAGTGGTGATTCAGGTTGCCCTCCTCAAACTGATATCACAGCCCATAGCAAATTAGACTTCTGATTAGAGTTTGATGCAAGAGTAACAGTGATTTTGGAAAACCAGCATTGGGTTAGAAGCTAGAAGACATTGTAATCCCAATTCTTTCACTTACTAGATTTTTTATCTGTTGTTGTTTCTGAGGCAGGATCTCACTTCGTAGTTCAGTGGGGCCTTGATCTCACTATGTAGCTAAAGCTGGCCTTGAACTCAAAGCAATCTTCCTATCTCAGCCTCTCAAGTGCGCGACTACACGCATGTGCAACCATGCCAGGCTACTTAGTGGAAATTTGACCTCAGGAAACTTACTTAATTTATTTAAACTTTTATATCTTCATGAGAAAAATGAGGGTTGATGATTTCTTCTCAAATTCCATTTCAAGAAGATCCGATGAAATAAAGTGCTGTAGGAATTTGAGCTGTCAGTTTTTTATGAAAGGAATTTGGCAAATTTACATTGTATAGTGTAGGATATTCCATCTCTATATCTCAATTCCCTCTCAGCCTTAGGCCATGAAAATGTCCTCTTTTGTGGGGGAATCCCTTGTATGTGTATGGACTGTAGAAAAGGTATGACACAGGACATCAGTGCATCAGAACTGGGTGTAACCAGAGAAGTTTGCTTGACAGCATTGTACTGTATTCTAGTACCATGGACTATGTGCTTTGCAAAAGTGAGAATATTTCAGAAGTTAGAATTCCTCTGGAAGATGTCCTCTTCCAATAAATCATAACTTTTTCACTCTGAGGTTGCACAGCAAGAAGGAAAGATAGCAATGTAGTATGAATAGAAAAATACTGTTTTCTTGACCAAAAGTGCTTTGAAAAGAATAAAGACTCTGCAGATATATTCAGGGGGCTTACTTTCTGATAAGTGGGAAATAGGCAATAATCATAATAAATAAGTTATATAGTTGTGTATTAGAAAGCTTAGATGGTTTAGATAGAAAACAACTGCCACAACACAGCAATAAACTTAGAACAAATAAGGGGTTTGACTGTACAACAGTGGTTTTAAATAGAGAATAAAGGGCAATTTTACTGGTAAGTTAAAACCTGAAAAAAAATTCCAAGAGGTAAAGGAGAAAGATGTACAACATAAAGGTAGTAGAAGAACATTCCAAAGCCAAAGAACAGCTAGGTCTGGTGGCTTCAGCTGCTGTGTGCTTACCGTACAGTGAGCTAGTGTACAGCAGTACAGTGCTCAGTCAGAGCCGAGGATATCTGGAAGCAAGAGCAAAAACAGCGGTGATGTGGAGGAGAGTGCTAAGAAGCACAAAGCAATACACATTGTGTATTTGTGTCAGACTTACCAACAGTTTCCTGGAATGGAACTTTTTTGTAAGTCAGGGACTTACTGCATAGAAAAAAAAAATCCTGGCTTAATAGCCTAAGAGTACTGTCCTATCCCCCATGGAGGTCCACATTTAATTGTGTATATGTAAGAAACCTTTAAATAGTCACTTTATATATTTGAAGTAACACTGAAAACGTAAAAAAGGATCTTTAACTGAGAATGCTTATGCTTAATCACCAAATGACAAATTTAGAAACATGAGGTTTTTAAATTAACACTTTGTTTCAGATTTCCTAGAGTTTGATTAATGAGTTGTGAGCTCCCATGGGGTGAAAACTGCTTTATGAATATCTGGTCTTCCTGCAGAATCAAACTACAGTTTTCTAATATCCTATCCTATATGCATTGGTTATGTTTATTTGGGGATCAAATTATTTTAGTACTATATCTCTCCAATTGCTCTCAATTTCTAACCTGAAATTGGGAAGATATTTTCAATTAATTCCTTTCCAAGAGACACATGTCTGCCATACAACCTGAATCATATCCCGCATATGAGTTTATCTCTTGTAAAGGAAATTTGCCATTGCGCATGAGTCACTCTATGTTTTCTTTGCTTCTTCAGAAATATCCTGAACTATTTCCCGGGTATATGGATGTTAAAGTTTGTTTGTTTGTCCTGGAATCATGACACTCAAAGCAAATAGTGTCTAAGTCCTTTCAGCTTTTACCTATGTTAAAGTGAAAACAAATACTGTCAACTACTGTATTAAATTTTGTACAGATAGAAAAATATGCCTCTCTGGGATAACCTTGAAAAATCAAGCAACTAGTTCTCCCAGGTCTTATGATGACTTCAGTATCGGCTTAATGAAATGGACAGGGTTAGGGTATGGGAAGAATTTTTTTGATATAGTACTCTCTAGGGAATTCAAATTTATTCCTGACATAGTACTAAATGGTGGGAGAGCCAGCACTTTCACCTTTTCAAAATGGGGTGCAATTTTATAACTGCACTACCTCATCTGTGTTTAAACTCTAAGATTTTGTGCTGTGCAATCTGACAGCTAGTTATAAAACAGAAAATGTTGCTTTGAGTCAAATTCGTTGAGAGCAGTATTGTGAATTTGTATGATCTGACTTTCAAATTGTAATGATGCGTTAGGCAGAATTTTTTTTTTCTTTTTCCATGTTTACATTTTGTGATGTCACCCATAGGCATCTGTCCGATGGAATTCTAAAACTATTTATTATTCTGTTTTCTAGATCTGTCCAGATGTTTAGCTACAGGGTAGTGTTACTGCCCAGATTAGTACAGCTGGTTAGAAGACACTGCTAAATATGTACAGCATCTGTGGTTTGTCTTGGGAGGTTGAATTTCAATTAATTAAATGTGTGGCTAATTTACAAAGATCTTGCATCTCAGTTAAGCTGACTATGGAGCAGAACTAATTTTAAAAGCCAAGAATGAATAGTATAACAGACAACTTCTTTTTAAACAAATGCTCCCAACTACACTAATAGAGTGAAAATAAGTATTTAAATAAGAAAAAAGAAAAAAAAACACTGTCATTCTATCTAGAAAGCATGAGTCTGCTTTCAATATTGTTAGGAGAAAAAAACCACATCTTTGTAAGATTACTTGAAAATTAGACTCATTGCTTTCACCAAGAATTTAGTTTAAGAGGCCACCATTTCTCCCTGTAGCCTCTCTGCTTTGTTATTTACTTTTATATAAAATGCAAAAAAATGGAATAAAAAATAATCATTTTAACAACACTCTACTGAGCCAAAATTAATCAGACAGCAACTATAGCTTATACCGCTTATGATTATGGTTGTAATGTTTAGATGAATTTCCTGGCTTAATATTCTAGTAGGAGATCCTTTGTCATTATTTAGACATGTGGAAAATGAATGTTATGAAAAAATATTTTAACAGTGAATTCTTACATACCTTCCCCTGCACATCTGCAACAAATCAAATAAGCGTGTAAATATAATAAATAAGCTCACTTGAAAAGTACTGGGAATAAATAATACTTGATTTAGTTTTCTTTGGCTAGCTACAAATAATTTTATTTGTAATGGTTTTTGTAGTCTCTGTAGAATACATGCCAGATACCTGCCTGATACAAGGACCCACCAGTAAAAAATAAAGAAATGAAAAAAAGAAAGGCAGAACTGTAGTCCATACCCAGATCCCACACATAACATGAACTTGAAATTGAGCAGTTTTTCAGCATCAAAATGTGTGAAAACTCATTGAACCTTCGTGTTGGGGCTGTGGTGTAGGTTGAATTGTGTACCGCTAGCATTCACACAGGGAAGCCCTGAAGTCTCATATGAGCGTACTGGAGATGATCCCTTTAAGGTGATGAGTAAGGTTATGTGGGTCATAAAGCAGATCCCTAGTCTAATAGATCTGGTGTCGTTATACAAGAGGTGGAGACGATGAAGTTCTCTCTCTCCAGTACGTGAGGCCACCACAAGACTCCCATCTGCAAGTTTGAGTGAAATCTCTCACTAGACCCGGATGTGTTAGCACCCTCATTTTGGACCCCTCTTCTCCAGAACTGTAAGGAAATAAATTTCTGTTGTTTAAGCCTCCATAGTATTTTAGTACGGCAGCCCAAGCAGGCTAAGACAGGATGCCTCATCTCTTGGCAGCAGTCTTTTAAAAGAAAGCAAATCTTGACTGTTGAACCGGGGTACCAAGCTTCTTTCTAATTTGAATACTACTAAGGGGGTTAATTTCAGCTTCCTCTAAAGTTATCAGTACAGATATATAGAACATTTTAATTAATAGATTAGTAAATTAATAGTCATAAGCTTTAGTTTTCAAGAAAATGCATTCTACACTTACTTACCCTGGAGGCCCCTCCTGGAGTGATGTATTTCATGAAGACAAGATGTAACCCCTCTGGGGGATTTTAAAGATCATCACCTGTATAAAAGGCCCATGGGACTGTTCAGTTTCCCGAGAATTGGTAACAATATCTGGCTTTTAAAAACAAGAGAAATTAAACTTCGTATCATGTTGCTATTTGAATGACCTACTCCATGGAATTACGGCAGCAGACTAATCCTTTAGGAGCGATGGCTCTATCAATCTTTGGATTTTTCTAATGTGGAAGCTACTCAATTGCATCTCAGAATCAGAGAGGTAATTACTCATGCAGACAGCACAAAATGAAAGAAAAAAATGCAAGTTCTGCTGAGTATCCCTTTTAGAACAAGCCGTGGAACACGGAAAACAGCCTCTATAATCAGTCAAATTCTTCCACTAATTTTTCAGGTGTTGAAGGCTGTAGTGAGAATACATGATATGAAAGTTAACACAGCAAAGTAGTTTTCAGTGTGGCTTTTAGAGGAAGAAGGAAAGGAAAGAAGTATTTCTTACTTTTCAGGAAGAATTCTACTGGGAGTGAAGTTTAATTCAACTTTATTGCTTGAAGTAAAGTTCCAGGACTTACTCTGATAGTACCTGATGGATCTTTTTACCAAAAGTCTCATTCCATAAAACTTTTTGAAACTATTAGTGTGTGAGGTGAGTTAAATCTCCAAATTCTTGATACTGCTATTTGGGCTTTTCAAAAATCTAAGGAGGTATTACTAAAATGAATAAACTCTGAAGAGGAATTTGAGAGATGCCGCTTTGGTACATTCTAGATTTTTGTTTTCTCGAAGCCTAATGCAGCTAAACCCCTGACTTACAGCTCCTCTCTGCTGTACAATGTTTGTCTTCGATCACATAAGTAGTCGAGCCGGTGTCTTTGCACTAAAGGGAGGGAAACTCAGTATGCTCACATGTGCAGTTGTTGGGTTTGCTCTTACTTGGTTTTGTTTTTGATACAATACACTAACAACTTAGTTATAAGTAAACTTTCCCTTTTACTTCACTTCTCCCGTCTCCCAATAAGATCTAACTATTTCTCACTTCAAGCATTTCATTTGAATTTTACTTAAATAAGCATACTTCTTAATGTACAGAGAGAACAGAATGATCAGGAATATGGTTAAGTAAAGCTGTTCAACATCGCACCCCTGGTCACACAGACTCTAAATGTGCAAAGTTGTGATTGAAGCTCTTTTAAAGATTAAATTCAGATTCATTCAGATTGCCAGCCATATGAGAAAAGCTCTGTATCATGAGAATGCTAAAAATTATGTAATTATTTGGGATTGTTAGCTTTTCTGTGATGCTAATCTATAAGGCAGAATGAGAAATAGTGCTAGAAAATGTTGATATTTCTAGAGAAAACAGTAAATTCATGAGGATTTATGGGCAAAGGAATGCTTCCACAGTTGCTGGTGGGAATGTAAGTTAGTACACTACTATGGCAACAACTAATAATAGAACTGCCAGGTGCCCCAACTGTGTACACCCGAAGAGATTAAAGCCAGTAGAGACGACTGCATACGCGTGTTTATTAGGTACAATTAACAACAATCTAGATATGGAACCAGCCAAGGTGCCTATTAACAGATGAATGAATAAAAAAAAATGTGGCATATATACGCAATGGGATGTTATTTAGTTCTAAAGAAGAGCAAAGTTATATCATTTCAAGAAAAGGAAAGGAACTAGAGATCATTATGTCAAGTAAAATCAGCCAGACTTGGAAAAATGATTATCACATATTTTCCCCACTATTTGGAATCTAAAAAAGGTGACATGAAAATAGAAGGAAGACTACTGTCAGACAGAAGGAAAGAAATAAAGGTGAGGGAGAGCCAGGTGTAATGGCACAAGCCTCTATTTCTAGCACTCCGGACGCTGAGGCAGAAGGATTCCACAAGGTCAGCCTGGACTCCATATTGAGTTCAAGGCAAGCCTGGGCTATATAACAAGACCTTGTCTCAAAAACAAAACAAAATAAAACAACAACAAAAAAAAAACAGGGAGGAGGAAGGTATGAAAGGCAATGTGGGGATAAAAAAGAGTTATTAAGAGATCACAAGGTTGACGGGAATTTTTTAAGGTAAAATGTATCCATCATACTGTTAAATGAAACAGCAGGTTACAAAATGGTATACATAGTATTACCATTTTAAAATTTTCAAAATGAATTAATATATGGAGATAGCAAGAATTTATCTAGAATTGTGTCCACTGAACTGTTTTTTAATCTGTCTCTGGGAGTGAGACGTTGAGCATATTTTTCTTTTTGGTTAAGATTATATTTTTGACCTGTGCTATTATAAAATGTTTCTAAGCAGAGGAAATTGAGAATTGCTACAGGCACCATTTGTGAGGTATGGATATGTTAATTAGCTTGATTTTAGTAGTCATTTCACAAAGTCTACGTATCTCAAAATATGAAGATGTATGCGTTAGTACATATGATTTTGTCAATTATACTCTATAAAACAGAATCTTGATATTCCTAATCAACGAAAGTGAGCTAGCTACATCCTTCATTTTAGCAGTACATTTTTTGAGTTAGGCAATTGTGACTTTTGCAACCATTTAAAAAGTCATCAGTGACAGGAGGCCAAAACAGGAGGAGTGAAAATCGTACTCGTCATGAGAAGTGGGCTTTCGTGTGGCCTTTGGAATCACAGGCTGCTAAGATTCCATTTTGACAGGTTCTGGGGAAAGTGAAAGTGAGTTGCTTTTCTTCACAAATTCAATTCAAAGCTCACAAAACTGTAACAGTACGCACGGATTACAGCCCATGTCTTTTCTTTCTCTTTTCACGTACAATTGTTTTGCACTAAATTACCATTTTTTAAGAAGGGGAAATCTCACTAAAGATATAGTTTGCTTTTATTTTTTGGGTGTTGAAAGAGATCCCGGGGCCTTGGACATGTTGGGCAAGTGCTGTACCACTGAGCTACATTCCCAGCTGGATGACATAATTTTTGACTAAAGAAATTCAGTCTTGATGCCTAACACTGAAAAGAATGAATTGGAATTCAAAGAACGTTGCAGCAAACTCATACTCTCTTTGGGAGTTTGTGTAAACAAAGGATACAAAACACAATCTCAAGGGACCTAGGTTATTTTTTACTATAATTTTTTTGGAAAAGTTCTGAGTTCCTCTTTTTTTATGCATGTTGTCATATAAATAGCTGTAAGGCAAGGCAACTGACATGAAGCACGCAGAAAATGTTGCAGAAAGAGAGGAATATACTATGGTGTGTATCTCAGGAAAATGCCTTGGAGGAAGTGGCATTTCAAATACACCTTAAAGTGGAGTTTAGGACTTCTAGAGTCAGAGAGGCCCTCAGTAATACTTTCTGCAGACTAGTTTGACCCCAGTGAGTGAGAGAGATAAATATTAGTGGAGAAAAACAAAGGAACGGTTGTCCTGGTTGTCAAGTTAGAGAAAAGTAAATGTCTGAGCAAAGGCGGTAGCGATTGGAAGGGGGGGGTGTGCAGAGCAAGAACAAAGATAAAACTGAGAGTAAACTGGAGAAAAATATGCATCTGATGCTTAAGAAACTGAAAAAATGACCTACATGTAAAAACTGTGCAAATTTTGAGTTTGTCTTTGCAGCTGGGGAAGAGGAATTAATGAAGAGATAGAGCTGCCAGTCATTTCTGATAAACACAGTAATTGAGGCCGTAGGAATGCTTGTGTTTCCGGAGTAAAAGTGTGCAGAAAGAGGAAGTCTTATGGGCAAAGCTTTAGGAAATGGTTCTGGAAGGCAGGCTTTTGAAAAGTTATTCAAAGGTAGTTTACTTATGTCAGAGGATCTAAGGGAAGGAATTTTCAAGGAAGTTTAGTTAAAATAATCTAAGGTTCAGGGATGACAAAGATGATGAAGACTGATGGAGAAAATTATTCAAGGTTGAGCTTTCCTTTTAACTCCATTTAATCATATATAGGTAGATTGAATTTGTATCATTCTATCTGAATAAATGCATCATCTTGCTGATTTTTACTTATTTCTCTCGTGATTTCTGTAAAATAGAGAAGAAATAATAGCTGTTAAAAATTGATGACCTAAGACATTTTCCCATCTCCTTTCTTCTGTTTCCCATCTTCTTCCTTAACTAATTCTATCTCTGTCTCTGTCTCTGTCTCTCTCTCTCTCAAATTTGGACTGTAAGTGGACTAGAGGCTTGGAAAATAATAAATATATGTCCCATTAGGAGGTAAACAACTTGTAAGCATTAGAGTCCTCTGGGACCATGTCTTACTCCTCTCAGAAAATACTCACTTCTTGTTTATTCAAAAATAAAATGGCATCCTTGGAAGGAAGAAAAACATGTGTGGCCTCGAAAGTGAACCTTCTGTCTAGTATGAGAAGAGCAAGAAGCTGGCCCTATCATTTTTCATGTTTGCTCTAGAAAACACAAATGCTTTTTGATGTCAAAATAAAAGAAGACTGAAATTTGAATAGAATACGTTTTTCTAGTGTGGAAGTCTTCAGTCATGCAAGGACACCAAAACTAAGAAGCATTGTCTCCCCCCACCCCCATCTTAACATTCTTTGTAAAGAGGGTGGGAGAGGGAAAAGAAAACACTTTTGGGGAAGGAGATTGGTGAAAAATTGTGTCAAGCAGTCTGCTAGAATTCTCATAGCTTGCTTTCTTTCATAGTTGTGTTAAACAGCAGTGACACGGCAACGTGTGCAGGACTTCTATGTTCTTTGGAAAAGGAATATTGATGTTATTAGTTATAAGCATCCTTATTTCCTAAGTATGAGTCACAAAACAACTAATATTTTCTAATGATCACCAAACTTTCTCAGAGGAGAGATGACACTGTTAGAATTTTTGGATGTATTAACCCATTTAATCTTTTGGATAAAATTCAGAGTAATTTGGGAAGGTAAGTGGAAAGAGAAGCTTCCATAGTTTTTAGAATGATGAATCCACGCTAGAAGGTTGATCAGCTAGATAAGGTTCTCTTTGTTGTTTCTTTGTTTGTTTTTTTGAGACAGGTTTTTACTATGTGGTTCAGGCTGGCCTTGAACTCACAGGGATCCTCCTGCCTCAGCTTTCCAAGAGCTGGGAATACAAGCCTGTGTCCCCATGCCCAGCTTCTCACTGAGAACTGTGTAAATTGGTTTTTCACCTAGATCTTTTTCCATGTAGCCTGTGGGTTACTATTCCTAGGATTACTGTGGTGGACTTTTTGTTGCTATTTCGAGTGAAGTATTTTGTGGTATTTTTTTTTTTACATCAAAAAAGAAAAATAAATTTTTAAAGTATACTTCTAGTTACTTCTGCATATACTTAATAGTCATTATTTACTATTACAGTTACTATAAAACTATATTTCTATTTAATGAAAAGTAAACTGCAGCATCAAACTACAGATATTATTTCACTATTAATATAAATCATTGACTTGGGGCTTATGGACCAAGTTTATTCTAGTTAATATTAATAGTTTTGATAAAGGCCTCTTGTGGATAGACAAAACAAAAAACAGAATACTGGGCTATGCACATAGTCATGCCCATTTCTTCCCTGAGCTGCATATTTTTGTTTTTTTTCCCTGGAGACTCGCTCTCCATTCTCCTCTACTCTGCTGTGTCCTGGAGGATCTATCCAACTTCCCTCAGAACTTGCCTTTTGGCCTCTTGTAGGGTGCTGTGGGAGGTTGGACTGACAAGGGACCGAGGACTGCTTGCTGTCAGGAAGCACTGCAGACCGGCACGGAGGTTTGCCCTTCACCCACCCACAGTGAGGTACAGATGCCTCACGGAACTCTTCGGTGAGGTTTCATCTGTTTCCAGCCCACCCCATGACTAATACGCTAGCCATATATGTATGACTGTGGTGTTCTTTTCCTATGTAAAAATATATGTTTTGCAATAATTAACATTTTCATCTAAAGCCTCTAAGCATCTGTAGAGATGCTTTCTTTCTTTCTTTCTTCCTTTCTTTTTTTTAGAGACAAAACCAACAAAATATTTTGCTTGGCATTCTCTAATTTTTTAAAATTGTATTTAAACAAAGCAAAACATCTGGTAACTGGAAAAATGCCTGTAGTCAATTTTTTTCATTTCTTCGTTTATGTGTATTCATTGAATACCAAATTCTCACCATGTACTAGGAAGACAGTATGACTCCTGCTCTCTAATAGTTTATACTGCACAAAGACAAGCAAGTCAGAAGAGATGTGATGATGGCTCTAAGAAGGAACAAAGATTCTGATAACAGATAACAAGAAGGCCTAACTTAGGGACATGTGTGCACGGGTGTAGGGATGTGTTAAGGGGGGTTTTAAACAAGTTACTTAAACTGAGGCCAGAATGATGAAGTAGGTAGATGAACTGAGAATCTGAGTTTGGGCGTGTTGTTCAGAAGTTCTCAAGAAATTGGTCTTTACTCAATGGACATTTGCTTTATGAGAAACTAACGATATAGTTTAAGCAGAAAATTATATATATACATATATATATAGGATATATAAATTAATATTTGCTTTCTATCCTATGTTGTGGGACTTTTGTGAGGCATTTATTTTATAAAGTTTTAACTATTGCAACTCTCCCCTTTTCCTCTCCAACTTTCTCATACTTCCTTTCTTGCTTCTTTTCCTTCTTCCTCTCCTTGTGTGTCTCCTCTGTCATTGTTCCATGTCTGTATATATTGACCTATAAACCTATCTTTAAAAAAAAAACCTGTTGGTTTTTATTCCACTGAGTTGCTGCCATGTAGTTTGATTAATTATTGAAAACAAAAGAAACCAAATTTCTTGTGAAAATCTTTGTACTCTACCTGCCTTTTCTATAGAAGGCAAAATATTCAAAGATAAACATTTAAATGTTTTTGTTTTATGATTAAATTGCCCTTTTGAAAAAGTGTGGAGGTAACAAAATAATAAATATGTATTTTAGAAAAGTCAAACACCATAGAAGTGAATAGAATAAAAGGTTACCATGCCTATTCCTAAATTGATTGTATTATCAAAATTGAAATATAGTTGAGAGTACCGGGAAGTAATAATCGTGTAATTACTTCAGGAATGTAGGTGACTCAGAGGTGTCTATCAGAACGAGTCCCGTGATTGAGAGGCACACAAAGAACACTGCATGCACTGAAAATTCTGTATTTGTTAACCTGGTGCGTGGTTGCATAACTATTTAAACTTATCTGTATCTTTTCTGTAGTATGTTACAAAATAAGTATAAATAATATTAGTATTAATAAAATCTTGGGAAATAAAAAACAAAATATTCCTATTAGCAACTATTTCTCTTTCCTCTTTCCCATTCCTTAGAATTAACAATGGTTAAATTTTAGAGGTATAAACTTCTTGATACCATTCTATGTATATATATATTTTTTTCTATATATCATGTATTTTTTTTAAAACAGATTCAAGTGAAGACTATACTATAAAATTAATTCTTTTATTTTGACATTATATAATAAACAGGCTTCTGTATCAATTCTTACTCAGATAGCTCTTTGCTGGTTACATCACATTCCACAATAATGTTGTACCTTACTTTATGCAACACTTTCTCATTATTATATATTTAGGACTTCACTCTTCTTGGTTTCAAAGCATGCTGCCGTAAGTCTTTGTACTAGTAACCTCAAAAAGATGTATACGAATACTTGCAGGATTAAAATAATTGGTTCAAAGATGGGTTCTTTTTAAAATATTGTTGGATATTAACAAGTTGGCGTTCCAAAACTTGTGTTTCTGCAACTTACAGACAGGCCAGAATTTCTTCATTTCCTCAACAAAATTAAATGCTTTCTGTCTCTTGGTAATATTATACTGAGACTAGCATTTTATTATTATTTTAGGAAGAATGCATAGACCGAATCTCTCAAAGAGTGGAGTAAAATTAATTTATTTTATACTTATATTTGCATTTGTTTAATGTTTGTGGTGGTGAGGAATGAATACAAGTTTTTCCACATGATAGACAGGTGCTCTACAGCTGAGCTACATTCTTTATCTCTACAAAAATTTTAAACAAAGAATTTAAAGTAAGTATTTTAAAATTACTGCAGATGGCCCTCTTTTTCTTTTCTTTTCTTTTTTTTTTTTTTTTTTTTTAATTGCAGTACGAGGAAGGTACCCGGGGCCTTCCCAGTGAGCTACATCCCAGCCCTTTTACATTTTTATTGTGAGACAGGGTCTTCTTAAATCTCTAACATGCCCTCGCCGACCTGCCATCCTCAACCTCCCAGAGTGCTGGAATATAGTCATGTGCCACCATACCTGACTTGGTTCCTTTTCTTATGGATTTTTGCTAACTGAATGCTTATTATGACTATGAGCTATTTTTATTTTTTTTTTTTATTTTTTACAAATTGTTTGGGCCAGGCTGCAATCTGTCTTCATGTCCTATTTTTGAAATTGAAAATTTCTTATTAAGAAAAATAGGTCAAAGTTAACTAAATAACAATTCTGAATTTCCAGAGATTGTTTGAAAACAGATTTAATTCAATCATGGACGGCAACACAATTTAAAAGTGAAGCAGGCAAAATATTATAGTAAGATACCAGGTTGACACCTTTTACATAGTTGAAGGAACAGGGAGATTTATTAAATAGGCCTGCAGCATCAGAGCTGGGGGAGCTAACGTGGCCATTGGCATACCGGGGAGCTGGAGGATCCAGTGGTTACTCAGCCCAAGAACTCAGAAGCCGCTGAAGAGGGAGAACAGGATGCAGCACCCGTCTGAGACAAAGCCCTGGAATGTACCTGGAGAGGCGGCCCTATAACTGCTGTAAAGCTGAAGAAACGTCTGATGTCCGCAGGTGACTGTGGTAAAAGATGTGCCAGCTCAAGCAGAATGGAGACCTTCAAACATGCCAACTTCCTCCTTCTTTCCTTTGTATTCCATCAGGCTACAAGTCTATTGGATGGTGCCACCCCCAATCCGGATGGGTCTTTCCCTCAAAGTGATGTTGGCCTATCTGCCAGTCACCTCTGGAAACACCCCAAAGACACACCTAGAAGTGAGCTTGAGCAATCCACTAGGCATTTCTTTATCCAGTCATGCTGACATATCACAGTTAAGTCACAAATACTGTTAATAGAATCACATTCATATTGAGTTCAACATTTTATCCTGTCTCTTCTGTGTCTTTTTGGGGGAGAAATAAAGGGTAGTGCCTTTGAGTTTCTATAACTAATGCTTGAATCAAGTTTAATTTTGGAATGTTTTTTGATAATGGAAATTACACTTTTGGTAGAATAAGAGTATCGTAATAAATACACATTTTCTTTTTTTTTAGGTTTCAACAGATTGCATTTTATTTAATAATAAGTGTTTTTTAATAACTTGGTAGAGCAAGAACTTATTTCAAAGTACTTAGTAAAAGAAGAATATAATTCTAAATAAGTATGTATTAAATTATTTATCTGTCTACATTCAAGTTTGTGTCTTCTAGTGTTGTAGTTTCTTTCACTTAAACTTTGTGAATAAATCTATGTGTTAATAGATGTACTGTTGTACATGATAAAATATAAACAATTTTAATCACCTTACAGAGAGGCTTTGAAAGACATTAATTAATACATATAGATCAATGTTCAAAACTAATGTTCTTTTAAGAAAGATCACCTATTTAGCACTCGTGTATTTAACACATATATGCTTCAATATATTTGATTGGGACATTAATAAAACCTTATTGCTTATATTAGCAGCCACTTGTATAAAACAATTAACAGGCAAGAAGAACCAGACACAATACATTAATCACTGATACAGAAAGTAGAACAATTTAAAGAATTTTTAAAGATAATTACTTTTGATGAAAATAAGAAAATCAAATGTAACGGTGTTCTCTTAATTAGTCTATATACATAAAAGTTTAAGTGCATGATGTTCAAAGACCACATAGAGAGAAGGGGGAAGGGCCCTGTCATAGCCGATTCATAAGCCAACACGATTACACTTTGCGTGTTAGCAAGATTGGCTCTTCATTATCATGATCGATAGTGTGTTTAAGCAACTGGTCAGGTCTAAAAGGTGTTTATTTTCAAAGAATGCACAGATAACCATTTTAGAACTCTTTTTATATTGCTCATAGATAATTGGCATCACACCGTACATCATACTGTACATCAAACAGTACCACAATCATGATGCTATTTCGGCTCTAGAAATTTTAATTTGATCTTCAAGTGTATCATGCAAACTTTTCTTCCCCAAAGAACTGTTTTGGACATACCCAGTTGCAGTAGTGTATTTAATTTTTAAAATGTAAGAACCTAGTAATGCAATTCCCAAAACTATACTTAAAATAAATGTCCATCTTTCCTTACCTGGTTTATTGTCAATTTCTGGACACAGGATAACCCCTCTGGAAAACCTCTAACTCGTGGCTTCAGAGATCGCTCATGAAGTGTGCCTAATAAATTTAGGACAGTTAGTTTCAGTATGCCAAAAAGAAAGCAGTAAAAATTCCTTCAATAATGCTTCCAACAGTAGACATTATTTTGGAAAATATGGAAGTTGCTGGGGGGGGGAATGTAAATTCTGGTAATAGTGAGAGAATGAAATTAATAGACACCCCCCAATCTGTCGTAATAGCCGTAATTGTTTCTGTTTGATTTCACTTTATTATAGCCCAGGTTTTCTTTCCACACAAAAGTATCCACTTTTCCCCAGAAGGTGTGCAAATGTCCAGAACTGTTAGGTGGCAGTTTGCTCCATAGAGTGGGTTGTAACACTTTGAAAAACACCACCATCAGCTCCATCACTACCGCAACAGCAGGAGAACAAAACAGAAAACCCACTAACATAGAATTGGAGATAACAAAGAATTTTGAGTATAACTATATTGGACGGGACATAGATCTATTATGTATTTATTATTTGCTACCTGAAATCTAAACTCAATGGCAAATCCTTTATTTATCTGACACCCAATGTGGCTAAGTCACAGGAAAGAGGAGATCACATCAGTGAGCTCTAAGTGGAGAGTTCCTAATTTTCTTGTTATTTTAAAAAGAAGATCCTTCTCTCCATTTTCATTTTATGGACGCTCCACTTCAGACTCTGTCCCTTCCTTTGGCATTTTGGCTACTTGACCCCCTTTATAGGAGTGAAGAGGCATCATACATAAGAAATATAGACTCACATTTTAAACTGAAGCCCATGAGCCTGAATTGATTTATAGAATGTACGTAAGAGTGTTGTTTTTCTGCCATGAAATATGTATTCTCTGTTTCTCCAGTAAAACTACATTTAGAGAACCAGATATTTTCTTCTCAATTCCATTGCCATTTTTACCCGAACAGTTAATAAGCAAGTGGGATCCTCACACTGTTCCAATATCTCTCCTGTTATCCTTTGTCACCATAGAAAGTTTTTTATTTATGACCATACCCCCATCTGCCCTTTAGCCAACATTCAATCCATTTTATATACATTTATGTCCATTCTGTTTCCTTCTTTTTTCAGACCTCAATCTTTCTACCAAGACCTTGATCTTTGATGTGGAACTTTGTCAAATGCTGTCTAAAGTGTAAGAGCATCATCTTCACTGGATGGGGACAACACTGGAGTTTCCTCTTAAGAGCAGGAAGGCCTGAATGAATAAACATTGGCATTTCATGGTCGGGCTCTCTGTCAGACACAAGCTGTTCCAGGTATGGAATTTTGATTAGAAATTTCAAGACCTGTTGTGTGGAAAGACATCATTTGTCCTTTGTCCAGCGATTTCATGGATTATAATAGTACTTTTTTAAACCATTTGTCCATGGACTGAGAAAAAGGACAGTTACAGGCAGGATGTTTGTTGAGTAATCATCACCCCAGAGAGGATTATGGGAGCGATAGAGTATTTTAATGTTTTTCTTCCTTTTTGTGTACAAAAACACTAGTTGTTCTGAAGTAGCAAAGGTCTTAAAAGGGATACATTTGATTGCTTTATCATTGGAGAGGATTGTGGCACTGTGAATATATATTCAGTCCTTTTAGAGAAATATCAATTACATTTTAAAAGCCGCTTTGCATTTTATCAGCAAACATGTGTTTCTCATTCCCGTTTGCACTGTAGGTTGAATATTGTTCTGTAGAACAAAGTATTATATATATATATATATTCATAAACGTATGCACATATATACTTCCATATGTATACATACACTTATATGCATATATCATTAAAATAGTTCTCTTTTAAGAACCAAGTAACACGGAGAACTCACAGAAGATCAAGATTTGATGCAGTTAAATTTATAGTTATAAACTTCTTCAAACTTAGTTAGAATATTAACCCATTTCATTTTTCCCTAGTGTCCATGTTAGGAGTGCAGTGTAAGAGAATTATGCACAAATAGTCACATGCCTGGCTGATAAAATAAAGCCTGGGGAAACTGTAATCTAGCTTCCATCTTTCCCTTCTCCACCAAGTCTAAACTCTCAGAGTTGTGATGAATATTAAAAATCTGCTTCTTTTAAGCTTAATAAACCCAAACATTCAACTTTCTCGCATCATTTTCCGAAGTTCATTTGCAAATGTTGACATTCATATTTTTAAAAAGTACATACTTAAAGTGACAGAATAAGGAATAAACATATTTAACAGAATTTTTATGATCATTTCATTGTTTTCAGAGTACTCATTTGAAACAATATACAAATAAAATATTAACTTGAAAAAATTTCAGACTACATAAATCTTATGTCATATGATTTCATGAAAAGGAAGTAAGTTAATCTATGACAAATTCTTGAAGCATGCCAAGTAACGCACAAATGTTAGCTTTGTTATTAATATTAACTTAAGCCTGTGATCATCAGAACTAAATCCTTGGTTCCTACAGTATCGGCACCTTTCCCTTGCTTGCTTAATAAATTCTTTCACCCGCTACCCTACTTGCTCAACTCCAGAGCTGTGAAGGCTTCATCAATTTCTTCTTAGCTTCCCCATTTGATTAGGCCCTGTTGTTTTGCCTCCTAAATACATTGTTTGACTCTCTCCATCTCTACTGTAGTGTGCAACACCACGATATGTCTTTTGGACTACTATAATATTCTTACATGGTCTCTCTGTTCAAGCATTGTCTCCCTTCAACTTCTTCCAATAATCCTTTCATCGTAATGTTTAAACAATCAATGCCTCTTGCTCTAGCCCACGGGGTCCTATCTGACCTGGTTCCTGTCTACATCTCTGAGCTCAAGTCACAGGTTTGTGGGCACTGACACTCACCAGTCCTGGTGAATGTCTTACTTTTCCTTTCAGTAAACATTGTTATTTTTACCCAGAGTTTTTGGTGTTCCCATTCCTGTGCTTGATACTTGCTTTTCCTTTCTCATCCTCCGGGTTTCGCTTAAAATGCAGTTTTCCTTGGCTGCTGGTCTATGACTTGTTGCAGCCCTTCTTTTATTCTGTATGTTGTTCCCTGTGCTCTTATCTTTATAACACTTCTTAATTTGTGAATAATTGCTTGAGGGCAATTTCCTTACGTAATTATTTATCTGTCCATGTGATTGTTTACATTTGTTTGTCAGCTTTTAGAAGAGACCCTTAGAACAGATTCCCTGTCTATCCTGACCACAGAAGCAAGACCGGTGTACAGCAGATGTTCAGCAAATATTTCCTGTGTTAACACATTTTCTTCTTTCTTTTTTTTCTTTCCTTTCTGTCTCCCCTGATCTCCTGTCTCTCTCAATGTATCTCCTTCAATTTCTGAATCACTTTCTCTTATGAAAAAGAATATAAGTAAAAAATATATTTTTATATGTAAAAGAGCTTGTGTTCTTAATGTGTTCAACAAATATTTGCATATCAGTAAATTTAGCTCTAATTTATAATACTAAAATCATTGTATTTTACGAAGGGCACAATTTATTTAATCATTCCATGGTGAGGGACATTGAGATCACTTAATTGTTTGGTAAGCGATCAATGCTGTAATGTATTTTCTTCTATATTCTTCTTTGCTCATAGGTGTTTTCATTTCTTGAAAATAGATCTTACAAATGGAAAAAATTTTCATTAAAATATTGGTCATAAAAGGCTTAATTTAAAATATATTTTTCCCACCTTCACCCAAATCGTTCATTAATATCTTTAAAAAGTTGTTTCTCATATTTTTGGCAAAACATAAAAGTCTTAAAACTTATCTTAACTTGGTTATTAGTGAGGTTGGTAATATTTCTGTGTACTTATTAGCTAATCATATTTCTTCTTTCAGTTGTTTTCTTGTTTTTTCCTACAGCTTTTTTTCTCTTTGTTTTATATGAACCAAGTTTATATTCTGATTACAAATATTGTGACTCCTATAGGAATTGAATTTTTCTTAGCCTATGCCTTGCATTTTATATTTGGTCATAATAGCATTAAAAAGACAAATAAAATTAATAATTTTTTTTCATATGTTTCATTTATGGATTTAAGATTTTTAGGAGAGTCTTTCTGATTTAAAAAATTACTAAAATAGTTTCAACTTTTTCCTAATATTTCATATTTAATTAATTTTACATTTGTCTATAACTATCTGAAATATAATTTTGGATATATTGTATGCATATGTTGTATACTTGAGTTTGGTCTTTATATTTTCTAAATAGTAGACCAATTATTACTTCATCATTTGTGGAATCCATTTTTCTTAAATGACTCAGAATCTTAAATGTTCACAGAGACGTTTGACTCTTTCTCTCTATTCCCTTTCATTAATATGCATATATATTTCTCCAACAAATGTACAATAGGAATTACTTACCTATTCTTTGTGTTATGATAATAAAATATGGGCCATCTATTTTATTATAAATCCCATCACATGGAGAATCGAAGTAGAAATACTAAGTCTCCTATCCAAGCAAAAGTTCAAAGATGATGAAAGTAAAAAATAATTGAGTCTGAAATTTAAAAATAGAGGAAATTTTGCCAAGCCTGCAAGACCTGGGAAAGGGAATATATAAAAGCAGGATTGTGTATGTACGTATGTGTGTAGGTATGTATTTATAATTGTCTCATCAAGGAGAGCAATATAATATAGATAAACTCTTTGAAATAATTTTTTAAAATTTAAATACACTGTTTAAAACATTAACAGGATAATAGTAATGGATGTATAACTTCTAAAATTCTAGGTAAATAATGGAAAAATGGAGAGAGTGAATCTGAACAAGCCAACAGGGGCATGAAAGGGAAGGAAATACAGTAAGAGAGCAGGGTAAGTAGAATGCCTAAAAAGTACAGCAGGAATTATCTTACATAGGCCTGTAATTAATAATGAATATTAATTTTTTAAATGATCCCTTTAAGCACAGAAGTTCTTGATTTTACTTTTTTAACTTTTAAAGTTGTACATGAGAATAAAACATAAAATGAATTAAGCTGAAAAATGTAAAAAGAATAAAAATATTTATAGGTCACTACTTACCCAATATAAATTCATTTCTCACAAAAATAATCACACCAAAAGCATTAAATGGGACAAAGGTATTTTGCACAGTAAAGCAAAGACTTCTCTATCAAGAATATATATAGTTGGTCTGGGGATTTAGCTCAGTGATTAGAGTGCTTGCCTTGCAAGCACAAGGGCCTGAATTCGATCCCCGGCACCACAAAAACAAAACAAAACAAAACAAAACAAAAAGAATATATATAGTTATTTACCTTTATTATATTAATAATGTAACAGTATCAAGATGCAAAGCAAGATATTATGTCATCAGAAGTAATAGACAATGTGAAATCAGTGTTTTTATTTTTGTCTGAAGTGGACGAAATGAGTCAGTAATAAAAATAACAATGATGTGGATTTAACTGATACTGTTTGCACAAACATATATATAGACACATACATGCACATTCATACACAGTTCTGCACTGAATGAATAGAGAAAGCATATTGTATTAAAATCTAAATGGATCACTCACAGAGATTGTTAAATAAAACCTTGGAACAGGTACAAGAAAATCTCTAGAAATTTCCAATACACAAAAATATGAGAAGCCACATTATTTGATCATTAGATGAAAAATTAGGAATGAACTACAAAAGCTTGTCTTATTGACCCCCATAATCTGTATATTGTGACATTTAAAAACAACCCAGTACATAACTTGTGTATATAAAGGTAAAAACATAACTGAGATGGCTACCAATTTTTAAATGAACAACAAATTTGTGCTTGTATATATTAACACTTGTGAGTTAGAGTCTAATCAACATTCTGAAAATACAAGGTATAGCTATAAGTTCTTAGAATGCAGGAAAAGTATAAATACATTGTGTGTTTTATATAAGAGAAAGAGGTAATAGTGATCAGAACATATCCTGAGGGCTTGCTATGTGCCAAGTATGGTTCTAACCCCTGCGTATACCCACTGAGACTGCAAACAACTCTGTGCAGTATGCGATCATGATCCCTATCTTGTTCATAAAAGGCTGGAGAGCAAGAAGCTAATATACATTGCTTAAGGTCAGCTGTTAGCAAGTTGGTGAAGTCCACATTCATTCTAACCCAAGATTGATTAGCTAGGAAAACATATTAGACTCCCTAATAAAATTCGAAAGATTGTTATTTGAAAGGACAAACTAAAGCGACCAAACTCATAGTAAGTCTGGTTAATAGAAAAATGAAGAAAATATAAAAATAAACATTTGTAATAAAGAAGCGTAAAATTATAGACAGAGATAGAGTATTAAATACTCATGGGACTACTCTAACCTACCTTAAAACAATAGATTTTATCATTTGAATAAAATGGTTGATATAAAATATAAATGAGTTGGTAAAATATAAAATTAAGGAATGACTCAAAAAGGGGGATTTTTTTAAAAGGCCATAATGGGCTGGGGACTTAGCTCAGTGGTTAGAGTGATTGTCTTGCAAACACAAGGCCCTGAGTTCGAGCCCCAGCACCAAAAAAAAAAAAGGCCATATTAACCAATATTGATCGAAGAAATTTAAATATGTTTAAGGATTTACTCTGAAAGTGGGTGTCCCAGGTTTTAGGGTGAGAACACTCATTTATTCAACAAATATTGACTGATTCTTGTTCAGGGTAAAGTTGTCCCTCTTCAGAACGGCCTGCCTCCCTCAGCAGGGGCCACTCGGAGCTCCAGCTGCACACAGCCCCTATTTTTATGACAACTCTAGAAATTTCACAGATTCTTACGGGTTTTGATAGCATGAACCTTTTAAAAAGTCTGTTCAATTTTCTGTATCCCTTCTTGGAAAAATGTTTTTAAATGTAGACAACACACAAACACAAATACATGTGATCATAATACACAGGGATATAAAGAAAACTATGTTGAAATGTTTTCAGCCAGTTTCTTGGAGGTAGATCTCAAGAATCCCTGTGGGTCTTGTCATTGCACTATGTTTAATTTTGTGACCCCTAAGTTCCAGTAGATCTATTGTACTGTTCAAGAATCTTACTTTTGTATAATATTTTCACTTACTCATCCCTCTAGATGACTATTACCATATTTTCTTTTTATCCAAAACCTCCCATGCTTCCTGACTTCCCTCTTTGCTGTGGAAAACTTCATTTTTTGTTTCTGTGAAAAATGTAAAATTCAGATATGTTTTCAAGATCCTATTACTGTATGTAGCCTCTTAACCTCACTTGTACCCATATCCTCCATCTGTTCTCTAGTTATTGAAGATTACCTGTCCATGCTCGTGGCTAAAGCTTCCAGTTGTGTTCTAGATTTTTTCCTAGGACATTTATAATGCAATTCTCTTTTTTCTTACTCTTTATGCTATTATCAATTTTTCCCTTGCTACTGGAAATTTCAGATCAATACAAAACAAAATTTTGTCACCTTAGAAAAACATTCATTGAGCTTTGTTATTGACTAAATGTTTATGTCCCTGAATCCCAAATTCATATAAATAAATCCTAACCCCCAATGTGATAGTAACAAGAAAGAGAGCCTGTAGGAATTGTAGGGCTCTTGTGAATGGGAGTAGTGTCCTTATGAAATAAAGGAGATCCCAGAAAACTTCTTCATTCCTTTTTATTTTGGGGATACAATAAAGAACGCCTATCTGTAAACTAGGAAATACATCATTATAAAACAGAATCTGCTGGAGTTTTGAGTTTTGACTCTTTAGCTTCAAGAAGTATTATTCCAGAGAAGTAAATATTTGTTGTTTAGTCCACCCAGTCGGTGGTGTTTTTATTAGACCCCAGGCAGGCTAAGCCAACTTCCTATCACCTTCCAGTTTTCACCCTGTTTTTTTCCTCAAGTACACCAAATTTACTTGAAAGAACTCACTCTACTTACTGTTTCTAATTTATCATTACACTTTTGTTTCTTATACACACTTGAATCATGATTTTATCCCCAACCTCTATGAAACTACTCTTATCAGGATAAATATAAAAGGTTGGTCTAGAATGATGGTTCTATTGGTTTAATGTAGTTAAGTGGAGTGTGTGTGTGCAGGTACGTTGTAAGGTATTCTTAAGCTAAAAGAGTAAATCATTGATACTTTTCAAAATAAATGTGACAGTAAAGAATGTGGAATGTATTCTGTACCACAGTGACTTAGATCATGGGATGGCATTGCATTTGGGCAAAAGAGAAGGAAGTAAGTTGATTGTCACTGCTACTATTCCTATGAGAACTTTTTTTTTTTTTTTTTTTGGTGCTGGGGATCAAACACAGGGCTTTGTGCTTGCAAGGCAAACACTCTACCACTGAGCTAAATCCCCAGCCTTTTTTGTTTTAAGGTGAAAGCTTACAGGTAAAGAGAGCTTCCTGAAAAAAACTATGTTGAAAAGCTCCTCCTGTGATGCTGATGTGACTTACCAGGACCTCCTCTGCCCCGTAACATCTCTCCTGTACACAATGCAAACATATGCTCTTCAGCCCAGGCAGGTACATTCACACATGCACACATCATCACTTGAGTGCTTACAAATCTATTATAATTTTATAAAAAAAACCAAAGCCCTGTATCTGTTTGGAATAAAATGCTACAAAATGAAAAGTGGCTAAAAGAAGAAGTAAGCAGAGTTTGAAGCACATTTTGAGAAAGAATTCAATTGGATTTAACTACCAGTAAGGCAACGAAAGCTTCAAGACAGATTCTAACCTGGTTCAGAGGGTAGATGTTAATGTTATCTGTTACAGACTGAAGATATTCCTCCAAAATTCGTTGTTGAAACCCAATCCCAACTACATTTGGAGATAAGGTCTTTGTGGGGGTACTTAAAATTAAATGAGGTCATAATAATTTGGTCCTGATCTGCTAGGAATAGTGTCATAAGGAGACAAAGATTGCTCTCACTCTCTCTGCCATGTGAGGACTTCCTAAGAAGTGGAGTCTACAAGCCAGGAAGGCACCCTCCCCAGAAACTGAAATGCCTGAAATCTCAGTCTGATGACTATCCCCAGAACTGCGATGATATAAAATTGTGTTATACAAACTCTCCAGTCTACAGTGTTTTTAATGGTATCCCAAGCTAAGCCATTATAACATGATACAAAAACTCTAGTGAGGAGGACTAGCAAGACAGATTTAATAAGCAAAATAATGAATTGCAAAATATTCCTTTCTTTTTTATAACTAAGTTTCCTGAAGTTTCTCAACATCCTGTGGGCTTAAGCCTTGTTGATTTTTTAGTGTTATCTAAAAGGTGAAACACAGTAAAATTCCATTATTGCTGCTGCTTAGTGTTGAATTAGCTTCTCTAATTACTTACAAGAGAAAGAGGCCTAGAAAAATATGTGTAGAACAGATCAGGAAAATTTGTGGATTCACGCAGTTAGTACCTAATATCATTTGTAGGATGATGTCAGGGTAACTGATAGAATTTGAAATGGCCTTCAAATCAGGGAATGCTTATTTTGCTGATGGGAAAACTAAGCCTCAGAATTGCAAATAGTATCACGAATGGCATTTTAACCCAAATATCTTCCTTCATATAAATTTCCCATAGGAGTTCTCCATAATTTTGCATGGTAACTATTGACTTTCAAGTCATCGTGTAGGTGAACATCACTGAGGGTACATATTTGCAAGGTATTATCAAATGTTGGCTAGTTTTTAACGTATATCTGTACATATATACCCACACATATGTATACTTTACTCATTTGAAACACTGTCTTGACCATATCAAAAAAATGAAAATAATTCCCACCAATGCGCTTTGAGTTTCACTCTTCATAATAAAGGCTTGCATTTAATCACTGCCAAACATTTTTCCTGCACAGATAAATGTCATCAATGTCTTTTGAGCATAATAATTAAAAATTGGCATGAATAAAAATAATATGTATTTTACCACATTTGGTAATCCTCTCTCTTAAAGTTTTACTTCTTCAAATTAATATGTAAAAGACACATCCCTGGGGCAGAGATAGTATAAGAAATGTTCCTCTTTTGACTTGGGATGTCTTATTGATTCATTCATTTTTCTACACCGTTAGGCCTGTGTTTGCCAACACCATCCCCTGTAGAGAGATTTCAAGAAATTCCCAAATGTTTTGAAGAACACTTTAGATTGCAACTTCTGCCAGAATCTAATTAGACAGGAAACCTGGATTTGGGGAGACATTCTTTATAGCTAGCTTATATTTTTTTACCCCTATTCTCAAAAGGACTCTTCAAAATATTGTCTCCATAATTATCCCTTCTTCTTATTGTTGGCCTTTTCCATAATGGCTTAAAAATTCTTCTAAACAATAAGAACAAATGTTATAAACAAACTCTTTCACAAGCTTTTTCCTCATCACACCCTCCTTTTCTTCCTACACTCTGGAATAAAACAAAGACAATATTTCACAAAACAGATTTTTCTGAAGCAAATGCAGAATCATAAACCTAACAAAACTAAAGCCTGGGTCAATTTGCCACAACCTGTCAATAGATTAAGTTTTTCAAAATGACTTTTCTACTTTATCTAAAGGAAGTTGATCCCATTAGCAACAAGCCAGCCTGGCAGTAAAAGCTGTTGACCGTTTGGGCATTGATTCTGCCCACAAAAGTATGTAGCATGTTACAAGTGGAATTTACCCTTTGGCCTTTTGCTCCCCCTCTTCTTGAACCAAGAAGCATTGTTTGCACTGGGACCAACTTTTCCACCAGCTAAAAGTGTTTATAACTCGTTACTAAAGGGTTCTAAAACAGTTCCAGAAAATAGGGAATTTTGTTTCTTGCTAGCATAGGGAGAAACATGCTTACATTCTCTGGTTTTTAAGAAAAAAGTATAAATATTCTCTTAGATTATTGTTTGTTCTTTATATTTTTGAAATATTTTAAATTTCATGAGTATAGTAGAAATTATCACACAAGATTAGATATATCTGAGAAGATACAGTGATCCCAATATTTCGATTTCTACTTACTCCTAACTTTCCTGAATTTTATTTATTGTTTAAATTAAATGAATGAATTAAAGTAATTTGGAGATAACTGTAGGATCTCCTAAAACAAAGTTGGCATGTAAAAGAAACAATGTGCAACTGTGAGAAAAGACAATTTTATCCTTTTCTAAAAGAATAAAGAACATAGACTGGTTCATTATAAAAACAAGGACTTAAATTAAAATAAACTATGATATAAGAATAAGGTATACCAAGAAAGAAAAGACAATTGACGCATAGAAAGCCACCTGAGTATATTTATACACATCAATATAGAGGATATTACTGAAATTCTTGATAGACCACATGTAAGTATCATGTTGAAGCTATTTTTATTCTTTTATATACAAAAAATGAAAGAATAAAATAAAAATCATTCAAGTCCATACCGAAGGTAGGCAGATAATAGAAATGTACTTTAGTGCCTCTCAACACCTTCTGTTGCTCCCGAACACTTAGTTTCCTATGGAAAGAATAACAAGTGTAACAAACAACTCATTTCATGAAAAATGTGACTATATTACACAATGAAAGGAAGAAAAGAAGAAATAAAACTACAAAGAGTTAAAATACCAAATGTTATTTTCCTGATTTAATCATCTCAGATTTTAGATTAAGATATGAGATTTATTTAAGTCTCTTTTGTTGAGGCATAAGGATGGAGTTCTTGTCAGAAATTTGGTCACTTTTCTTGGCTGTAGTAAAATTAAAAATGCCGTACAAATACTGTTTTATTTCATAGTCTGCCAAAAACACGGCACTAAAGAGTTAACTAAATATATCTACATCTCAAAAACAGTTTAATTTGAATTTTAGAATAAGATTGTAATTAATTCACTTTTAAACACAATAAACTTTCTTAATTGAAGAAGTAAAAATGGAATTTATGTATGAAAAACTATATGGTTTGTTACACAGAGAGAAAAAAACAGACTCAGAAATTATTGTTAACTGTGTTCTAATCTATTCAGAGACTGAGGGTGATGTCAAGAATGAAGACATTGCTAGTTCAGTAGTCTGCATTCTAGTTTATGTAGTAATCGCAGAGTACGAGACAGGAGATCGACCACATATTATTCTCTCATTTAATTTTTTGGTTAGAATTTCACTGACATGTTGCATTTGTTACAACAAGAAGCAAAACGCACCTTGCAAAGGCAGGGCTTTTATTCTCAGGAAATGTAATTCCTGGAACATGTACTATTTTTCAGAGAGTTGGAATTAGTTGGAAAAAAAAAAAACAAACTGAACCATTTACCAAAGTTTATATCCTCCAAAATAGAGCTTCAAAAATATCAGACAATGTATTCTTTTTCTTGGCTGGAGGTCATAAAGTACAAAGTGATACAGAAAAAAAAGCTAAATGTATTTCAATTTTATCAGCTTTATTTATTTTATATAAAATAAAATTCACAATAATAAATTGTATAACTCAATGAGTTTTGAAAATGAGAGAAGTTTCATAATCTGTACCACAATTAGAGTGCAGAATATTTCTATCATCATAAAACTCCTTGGGCTTTTTCCAGTCAGTTCTTTTCTGGCCCCGACCTCTGATGGGCAACAACTGATCCAAAGTCTGTCTTTCCTTTCTCAGAATTTCACATAAGCAGAACCATGAAGTATGTAGTGCTTGGTTCCTGGTTCATTTTCACTTAGCATAGTACTTCTGAAATTCATCCATGTTGCTAGTACATTAGTAGTTTTTTTTTTTTTAGTTTTATATCATTATATTCAACAAATTATTTATTTACTTACCAGTTGGCAAACTCATTTCATTTTTTGTTTGTCATCAAGGAGTTAATGAATATTTGAATTCATGCTTCTGTGTGGATATATTTTCATTGCCTTGGGAAAATAACTAGGAGTTGGATTATTCAATTTTATAAGAAATTGCCATCCTCAGCACCCCTCCCCCCAAAAGAAATTGCCAATCTTTCTTTAAGTGGCCAATCCCATTTTACATTCCTGTGATTTAAAAAAATCCAGTTGCTCCATATTCTCAACAAAACTTGAAATATCGCTTTGAACTTTAGCCATTCAAATGGTATTAGGGGCTGAATGTTCTTGTTTTGCTGAAGCCCAACCCCAAGTGTGATAGGATATGGGGCCTTTGAGCGGTAGTCAGGCTTAGATGTCGTCATGAAGACGGAGCTCCTGGGATGAATTAACACCCTCACAAGAAGAGGAAACTAGCAGAGCTTCCTCTCTGTGTCTTGTGACCATCCAGAGAGATTGCCGTCTTCAAGCCAGGGAGAGGGCCCTCATTAAGAACCTGATCTGTTGTCAACTTGACCTTGGACTTCCTGGCCTCCAGAACTACAAGAAATAAATGTCTTCTTTGTTGTCAGCTTAAGGAGTTGAGATTCCTGACAACTGGCTTTTATTAATCAAAACTCATCTACTAGATGTAAAGAAATCCTCTGGCTTCTCTTAACCTTGTGACTGCCTCAGGCCTGAATAAAATTCCTTTCACAAAGAACAGGAGGGGTGAAAGGTAATCAAGAGGAGAGTTCTTCATGTCTCTGGTAATTTTAGGGATGCTTTTGTGTGCTTTTAATTACATTATAATAGCATGATAATTTTATTAAACTTAATGCACATACATAGATGTTCTGGAACTGGGAGGTGGTGTATTACCCACATTCACCATGATAACTCTAAATCAATTCTTAATAGACAAGTTAATGGAACCACAAATCAAGTACAGAACAATGTAGTTATATGTATATAGAAAATTTTGGAAAAAAAAATCTTTGCACCTCTTTGATAAGCTATGCTATTTAAGGTTTCCCACATTTAGAAACTTAGGTTTAATCTTGTTTGAGTGAAACAATAGCAAAGTGAAAAGGTTTTGTTTATTTTACTTTGGGGTTTTCTAAATAATGGCAAAAATAACTAAACTTATATCTGTAATCTTAAAAAAAGAAAGATATTACTGTAGCCAAAAAGAAATTGGCGAACTAACACACACAAAGCGAAAATAAAATAACAATGCGTAAGCTGGGAAAATTGTTCATTGATCTCTTAAAATAGATATTCAATGTGAAAGAGCACGAGATGCTAAGATGGCATACTTAATTAAACATAAATTCAGAATAAGCACTGAAGTGAAAGTTTAGACAGATTTTTCAGTTCCTTTCTTACTGAAAGAGCACAGTATTTTTGGTACATGTGGTCCTATTCATTGAACCCCCTCCTCCTAAAAAAATCTATGTCCAAAACCCTTTAATATAACCCTTGAGATTTAAAGGTTAAACTGCATAGTTGAAAGATAATAGTCCAAAAGCATCAATACATTAGATCATTTTGTGTTCAACTGGCAAATTCCTACATATTTGCCTGATGGTAACTTGAAAAAAGTCATGTTTTTTAATAACATATAAGACAGTTTAATACAGATATTTATGGAGTGTGTGTGTGTGTGTGTGTGTGTGTGTGTGTGTGTGTGTGTTATAGAGACCCCAGCAAGAATACAGGGTATAAGCTCTGGCACCAAGAAAAATTAACCCGAATGTGAAAAAATGTTAATTTCTTAAAATTTGGGAGGAAAAGGGAATCTCTGGGAACCTTTGGCCATAGTTGGATCATAGTAATGGATAGCAGCGTCACCAGCCCTACTCAGTGCCACGGGCCAAGACTGGGGAGAATGGGGACCGCTATTTTATATTGGAGCACACATACTGGCAGACTGCTATACTACCTCAGTCCTTCCACTCAAGAAACTTACACACAGATTCCAAGGTGGGGGGGGGGGGAGGCTGGGTCTAAGTGACACAGCAGTGCCTCAGGGCACTAAAGGGGACCTTTCGGACTCGGTATAATTGTAGGAAAACAATTTATGAACAGAACCCAGACTTCATGGGAAACAATATAAAGAATCAGTGCTTGGGACCACATCCTATTAAAAGGCTTTTGCACAGCAAAAGAAATCACCAATAGAGAAGGGCGAAAACCCACAGAATGGGAAAAAATTTTTGCCAGCTGTCCCTCAGACAAAGGTCTGACATCTAGAATATACAAAGAACTCAAAAACATCAAATATCCCAAACTCAAAGACCCAATCCAAAAATGGGCATCTGAAATGAATAAACATTTCTCAGATGAAGAAATAAAAATGGCAAATAAATACATGAAAAAGTGTTCAACATCACTAGTCATTTGAGAGATGCAAATCAAAACAACATTAAGATTCCATCTCACTCCAGAAAGAGCAGTGATTAGGAAAAGATCAACCAATAACAAATGCTTGCAGGGCTGTGGGGAAAAAGGGACCTTCCTCTACTGTTGGTGGGAATGTAGATTGGTCCAGCCACTGTGGAAATCGGTATGGAGATTCCTCAGAATACTTCAACTAGAGGTTCCATTTGGTCTAGCTATTCTTCTACTGGGCATCTTCCCAGAAGAATTAAAATCATCATAGTACAGCGATATATGCACAACCATGTTCATAGCAACACAATTTGTAATAGCTAAGTCTTGGAAACAACCTAAATGCCCAACAACTGATGAATGGCTAAAGAAGATGTGGTTTTTCTACACAATAGAGTACTACTCCACCATAAAAAAGGATAAGCTAGAGACACTTGTAGGTAAATAGATGTTCCTTGAGAACATACTCTTAAGCAAAATAAATCAGACACTCATAAGTACACATCAAATTGCTTCTCTGATATGAGTAACCGTAAGTGTAAAGAAGGACAAAGAGGTGTAATAAGTATTATATAAAAGGAAGATTATATTCAAAAGAGAGTCAAACTAGAAAGGGGGAGGGGGAAAAGAAAGAAGAGAAAAAGGAAAGAAAGAGGAAAAGGAAAAATGGGAAAATATAATAAACCTGCTGTAAATAGGGAAGGAAGGAGCAGAAGGGAGGGGTGGGAAAGAGCGGGGAAAACCAAGATACATCATGTACAGGTACAAAATAACAATGATGAATGTGATCTTTATGTATACAATGTACCAATACATGCTCTTGGTTAAAAAATATATATATATATATATATATATATATATATATATATATATATATATGAGCCAAAGATTGTTTTCTCAAGAAGAGAAGGTGAGGGGCGATGAGTAACCAGAACATCATGTATAATTTGCTCTCAGATTCCGAGTCACACAGTTTTTAATTTTCAGAGTAAAATATACCTACCACTAAACTAAGCTTCTAGAGAGCAAAAATCTCCAAGAATAACTTCAGAATTATTATTCTTCAGATCAAAGTGTTCAGAAGGCTGAGTGCCACCAACTATTCTGCATGAGATTCTGTGGCAGATGTTAGGTACACAGTGATGACCAGGACGGACTCTATCATCCGTGGTCTCCCTCTTCTCACCCTGACTCATCCTGCAGTTTATAAATACGGGGGTCCCTCTCATGGTTAAGCTAAACAAAATCGCGCAAAACAATACAAATAAAACTACAGTGACCCTGCGATTCCCTTGGACTATGAACTGCTTTCCTTTGGTAGCTGACTATAAATAAGTACTTTGCTGCCGTGACCTCAATTTACCTCTAATCTAGTTGTTCTAGCAAACATGTAGAATGATTTTTCAATTGCCATATCCATGTTCCCCTCTCAGTTTTCCTTTAATTCGCCTCTCTATAGTGATAGGCATTTCTCTGGCTTCTGTGACTTCATCTTTTCTTGTTCCACCTCAGTTTTTTGACTACTTCTTTTCAGCGTTTACTTCCTTCCCCTCTTCTTTGCACCTTCCTTGACTTTGTCAAGTGACCTGGTGTCTGTTACACACGCACGGCTTTAAGGACTGCCTGCATGCTGATGTTCTCGGCTCTGTGCGTCTCTCCAGAAGCCTCTTGTTTGCTGTTTCGCCAACTGGCCGTGCACATCTGGAAGTTTAATTAACATGGGAAGTGCGAGCGTCCTTTAGAATGTGACTAAATTACTAAATGAGTGTATTTTCTCACTCCTACTCTCAACCTCTTAATACCTATCTGTTAATGGTTATAATTGCCTAAAATGGAGCATGGGAATCAGATTTAATTTTAACTCACCTCATGCTTTCAGTCAGTCATCGGATCTAACAGCCTTTCAGCGTAATGGTTTTGATGTCAGTCCTGGATGTGGATTAGCTTTATTTAAATCCCAAGTCTGTATTTACTGGGTCTGTATCATTGTGTGTGCTTTTGGGGATTGAAACCAGGCACTTCGCACTGAGCTACATCCCAAGCCCTTTGTTTGTTTTTTTGTTCGTTTATTTGTTTAAATTTTGACGCAGTGTCTCACTAAGTTGCTAAGCGGCCCAGGCTAGGTTTGAATTTTTGATCCTCCTGCCTCAGCCTCTTGAAGTGCTGAGGTCACAGGTATGTTCCGGGACTCCTGGCTGGGTCCACACCTTTGGGGAGTTACCCATCTTTCTGTGCCAGTCCAGTCTCATCTCTAACGTGAGAATGACACAGTCCATAAAATATCACATAAAGGCAGATGCCAGTTCAAGAGCTCTATTTAGCTTAAGGAGTAGAAGAGAGGAAGGAAGATGACAGAGTGAATCACTGGTTTTTGCTATGTGTGTACTTTTTCAATATGGGAAAAGACAATGAATGCTTTTTCTTATAATTTAAGCAATGCATGAAGAAAAAGTAAATGCAAAAAATCGAACTGGAAGGCCTTGAACCCAAAGCAGTCATTAAAATCCCTAATACTGTTTTGGGTGGCGATTATCAAAGAATCATGATTTTCTATCTTCCTGATGATCACTGACACTCATTATCATTAATAAGTGCTTTCTAAATTCCTCACTGCTACCTATTGTTCCTATGTTTCTTATTTTAGTTCAGAAGCAGTTTAACTGTAGAGAAATACTTGAGCTAGCATACTGCTAGCTAAACATGCTGAGAAATCAAATTCTACTAATTTTGTTTCAGAGAATTCTCTGAAAGACCACGATTTGCAGACATTCTTAGATTGGAAAAGTATTTCTTAAACTTCTAATCATTTTGGGTTTTGTTCTTAAATGTATGTATTCTTGAATTTGCACAGCAAATATAACTCTAAATATTGGCAAACAAGAAGATAGCAACAGATACAGAGAAAGAAAAGTAGAAATATTAATGGCAGTTATAACAGCTCAACTGAATAAAATTACTAATATCATGTCTCATAGCGGGTTTTTCCTCTGTCACTAATATATACCCATTACAATGGAGCTTTCTTCGGCTTTGACCCTTTTTATAGCTTTATTACAGAAAGTGTTAGCCTATATTAACCACTTACTAGATAAATATAGGAAAACTACCTGTCACTTAGCGGTTTATCCATTGTCATCTCAAACAGGGCGGAGTGGTCTGATTTCAAAGTGACAGCTGGTGGTGTCTCTTCCTGAAGCATGCTAATCCAGTTTTTATTATGGAATAACTGCCTGTGCTTTCAGACAGCGAAAGGGAGTTACTAAACGTAATCACTAAGGAGGAACCTTGGGATCGCAAACATAAAAGACTAAAATGAACAGTTTTCTCATTACAGAATGGTTTCCTGATTAAATACAGATTAAGAGCTGGGAAAAATCATTTAGAGACCTAAATAGCATTCTCCATTGTGTATATACACACAAAATCACAGATACACACTCTTTAAGTGGATATAGGTATAGCAGCTATACACAAATAGACATAGTTACATGGCAGAGTCATAGCATTTATTCTTTCTTAATACGGTCATAAAATATTTTAAGAGCATATGGATCAACCCCCATTTTCAGTCTTAATTTTTTTGATAGAGGCATAAAAGAAGCAATTGTCATTTAAACCAAGTTTGACTTTTAGCTAGATCAGTGCTATGCCTTTATTGTACCATTGTAGTGTAGACTGACTTGTAGGAGAAAAATGGAAGACTACTTACTTTCTTTACTCAAAGAGGAAATGAAGAGCTAAGAAAATGTTAAGAAAAAGGACTTGGTGACTAGGGCCTCCTAATGGTATGAGAGTCCATAGAAATAAGGGCATTTAGCCTGTATAGAGGCGTACCTTCTCTATACTCACTGTGGAATGTGTATGTCATTTGTACCACATAATAAACAGCTCTCTCGAATTTTAACTCCTAGCTGTCATTTGAAAAGGCCACCTAACTATTTCATTATGTCGTAATTAATAATATGCTTCAATAAAAAATAATTTACTTCATAATTTATCAGCATGTTGAATATCTTGCCCAATACTTACTGGTAAAATAAAACAAACATCCTGTATGGGAGGGAACAGGGAAACTGTTTAATTGACAGAAGAGTCCTCCCTCACTTGCTGCAGTGGTAGCCTCGATTATTTTGGACTTCAAATTGCAAATACAAATAATTGTGCTTGAGTTGGGTAGGTATGCCAACAGATGACCAGTTGCCAGCCCAGTGAACCATCTGACCCCATTTTCAAAGTATAAGTGCTGACAGTTTCTATATCTTTGGTATAATTTGTGCCCACACACATTTCTGGGTGTTGAGATTCTTGGCACAAATAAACCAAGTCAAAGTCTAGTGGAAACCTCTTTTGAAAACTAGATGTCAGTGTTAAAACACTCTTTTTAGCCATTCTGAACTCAAAATCACAGATGTTCCTGTGTAGAAATGAAAAGTAATTTGAGAAGGCGGATCTAACCATACTCCTACCCATAGGCAATAGAGGATCATAACCCAAGGTTGCAAGAAGTCACAGTCACTCAAATGGCAGACAATGGATTCCATAATAAAAGGGCATTTCTTTTATATATTTAGTTGTCTTTTCATCATCTATAACTAAGGAGAGCCTTCAGAGGCCATGAAGGCAAAGCTATGCTCAAAATCAGCAGACGTTTTTGCCGCTTTAATTGAACTATGTGATTAGGAATGAGCCTGAGATCTGTTCATTGATATATTGAGGGGTTATGCTATCATTAATGAAATGGACTTTTTCATCTTTAATTTTTTGGAATGAGTGGTGTTTTGATTTCTTTTTTGTTTGAATTCTTAGTATAATGAACAGCATTCTTAAATATTAATGTCAGAATAAAGGAAAAGAAAGCATATATAATATGGGTAAAATTCTTTATTTATGTTCTACATTGATTGAGTTATGAAATAGACTCCAATAAAAGGTAATGATTCCATTTCAAGCATTTTGATAATCTGCTTGTGACAATAACATATGAGATAATAAAACATAAATAATGAAATTTTTCTTTCAAAATTCCCCATATTTTTATCCCTAAAGCATATAGTTTCAGAATAATCAAATTAATACACAGAATCAAAAAATGTGTTAGGGTCAACTTTATGGTTTAAATAAAAAGGAGAAAAATCAATGACAATTTCTGCAGTAGAAAATTAAAGGATTAAAGTTAATAATGTATAGAAAAGATATATATATCTTTTTCTACCTATATCTATATCTACATACATGTCTCATTTTATTTGGATGAACTTGGGCTGGCCTCACTGGGACATCATATGTATGCTGGACGGAGTATTTGAGGCCTGCCTTCTAGTCCCTGGGACGAAGAGTTAATTGAACCTCAATTTCCTCATTGGCAAAATAAGTCTTATAACAAGAATTTTTCTTCTTCATAGTGTGAATGAGTTAATAATAATGAGCCAGTTTGAAGCTCCCCCAATCATTTATTTCAGTACTTTTACTATTGATTTATTAATGTGGACTTGGATTTAAGCCTGTAGAAGCAGGAGGGGATTATGCAATCCAAACACTAACTCATTAACTCCTAGAATCTCTGTATAAAAATTTATTTTTAACACTGCATAAAAATTTCTGTACTCTTCTACTTCTTGTCTTGTCATCGCTTTAAACTTAAATGTGGTCTCTTCCTCTTAATTTCCCTGTCATTGTTAATAACCACTGTTTTGTCAGGTCAAACTTTAGAATCCTGTAGTCTTTTTTTTTCTTTGTCTGCTGGTATCCATTTAAAAATTTCTATCAGTACACATTTCAAAACTTCTTTCATAGACATTTTTTCTTTTCCAATTCTACCTTTAATATTCTAGCTCATGATTATAATATTTCCTTTAAAAATCACTTTTCTCCTTGATTATTAATAAACTATATGTTGAATGTGAAAAATTAAAATATCCAGAATAAAAGAGTAATAAAATCCCAGTATTTTATCACCCTGAGTATACCACTGTTGATGTATTTGTATAAATTTGTTTTACTATGCATATTTTTACAGTATTAGCATTTTATTGCATTGGCAATATTATCATTAATAATTTTTCAGAAAATATTTATCCATACACATTAGTCACAAATAGTTCATTTAGTAAGTATATTCTTTGGACAAATATCTTGGTTTCTTGGTTACTCTTTTTTCTTTTCTTTCTTTCTTTTTTTTTTTGGTGCTGAGTATTGAATTTGGGGACTTCCTCTTGCTAAGCAAGTGCTCTACCACTTGAGCACTTCCCATCCCCTTGGTTACTCTCTTGTTCCTGGAATAAAATACCTGACATGTGATATCCAAAGTTAAAGGAGGTTTATTTTAGCTCACAGTTTATAGAGATTTCAGTTCATAGTTGGCTGGCTTCAAGGCAGGAGGTTCATGGTGTGGCACACGGGAAGCTGCTAGTACAAGCCTCCTTTTCCCTTTTATTCCATTCAGACTGCAAACGTACAGGTAGGTGCCACAGACATCTGGGGTGGGCTTTCTATTATCCACACCTGGAACTATGCTGAGGCAGTCAGTGGACTAATTTAGCTGTCATACATCCTTAATTCATATGCACACACCCTAGATCCAGTTGAAGCTTTGGCGATGTGGGGGAGAATCTAGATACAAGCCATAACAGTGAATTTGAATCATTTCAATGAAGAAAACATGCATGTGGTTGGAACTGACACAAGGTGTGTTGTGCCCATTAACCCTCCTCTAAAGTCTGTCTGCCAGCCACCCAAGACTCCTCTAAGAAGTATTCGTTTCTGTCAGCTTCTTCTTTATTCTTCTGGAGGTAATCAATATATGTAAACACATAAAATGTTACTATATTTATTACAATATACATCGATGTAATTTTTAAAAATTTCTGCTTTAGAACTGTGCACATACACACAACTATTCAAAAACTAGCAGTCTATAATACTATCTTGTTCCTTGCTTTAAAGAAATATTAAATCCCTAAATTTTCTTACTTTATCTTACTTACTTTATCTCTATTTTAATGTATTATATCAGAATTAATGAAATGTCTCCATGAGGCTCTTCTAATTTAGAAAGTGTTATCTGATAAACTTCTGATGAACAATTAGCTACATTAAGGGTTACCAAATGTGTTGAGAAAGTGTAAAAAGTAGTGATTTTTTTAAAGGAACTGGAATTGATTCTTTGACACTGCAAACCAATGAGCTATGTGATGCCTCATGGAGAACTATTTAATATTTTTTTCAATTTTTGTCATTCTCACTAGTGTCCTCTTTAATAATAATGTTGCATCTGGTGGGTCTGGGATCAGCAGCCCACCCTGGAACTTTTCCGGGATTTAAAAAGAGGAAGAAGAGTCAGAAATCACAGTGAAGAGTGAAAGTAGGTGTGTTGCAGTGAAGGAAAAGTAAATGTATTGCAGAAGTGGTACAAAGCCACTCTGAGGAGTGGGGGCTCCACAGCTGTGTGACTGCTGGATATAGGGCAGCAGTCCTATCTTAAGGGGTGGGGGCCATCTGCACCTGCCCAGAGCGTCTGCACTTGATTGGTTAATGGGCTCGTTGATAAGGGTACAAGGTCATACAGTGCATTACTGTCATTACAGCACACAGTTTAGGAACATTTCACAAAGCATGTTCAGACCACAAAAGGGTGAGTGGAGTAGTCTCATGAGCTGACCAACATTATCTCTTCAGAAGTAAGACCACAGAACTGTCGGTTTCCATATTCACAGAGGCTGCTTTTCTCCTCGCCTCTAAAAGGGCCCATGTCCCTTACTCTAGCCATACCCAAGGGGCCCATCTTTCCGCGCAATAGCATGGTTATTCAACCATGAAAATTTTCGCAAATATTTTTCTATTCTTTCACTTGGTTTCTGAAAGTGGTGAGTTAAAATCTCCCACTATAAATGTGTGATCCAAATTCTAACAGTTTTTTTTTTTTCTTCCATATGTGTTTTAGGCTCAAACAGGTTTATCTTTATTATGTCTTCCCGATGAATTTTTCTTTCTGTTATAATTTAACAATCTCTTTTTTTCTGCAAATCATTTTTGCCTTAAAGCCTAACTTGTCTGATATTAATATTGTTATACTATCTGGTTTTGGTTATTTGGTTTTAATTGTGTGTCTCGCAAAGAGCATTTGAACAGACTTTAGTAATTTAACCTTAGAGACTGTCTTAAAAGGCAAGTTTCTTCTTTTCACATTTATGAGGATAACTAATATATTAGGATTGTGCTTCTGTCATTTTATCATGTGAATTTTATTTATAATATTCTTTCTTATGTATTTTTACTCTGCTGTATTTTATTGGATTTATTCATTTTCTTAGCTCTCCTATCCATCAGGTTTTTCTCGCTGCTGTTTTGGAAGTTATTCTCTGCGTTCCATGCCACCCCATCCTTTTTAATGGTTACTCTTAAATCTTAAGCTTTTATATTTTACCTAAATAAACATCTGGACATGTCTCTTCTCTGAACACCGTGTAAAAATCAGTGTATTCTAGCTAGAAATTGTCCCTTACATTTTCATTTTCATGATGCTATTGTCTCAAATCTTAGTTTAATCTTATTTTGATCCATCAAATGCTATTTATCCTTATAATTGTTTCCTTTTACTTAGTAAATGTTGAATGAATGAGTGCATATATAATTTTAAATTCTTATATGTGTTCATTATGGGCTTGTGATTTTGATTTTCCCTCATACATAGCTTTTTCTTTTCCTGTCTAGAAGTCTGGACATCAATAAGACTTTAGTCTTTTCTTAGATGGTAGACTTTTTTCAGTAAAGATTTATGGGAATTAAAGCTGCATTCACTAATTCATATGTCCTAAACCTTAGAGGTTCCTGCAATACTAACTTGTAACAGTACCGCTCCCTTTCTACTAAATTGTATGCGATTACATTTTAGCTAACATTGCTATATACCCAGGTATTTACAGTTGGAGAGAAATCTACACAGGAATCTACGTAGCAAATAAATTTTGCAAGGACCTAAATTTGTATCTATGTAAACACATTTTTTTTTTTACTCTTTATTTTCAGGTAACATTATATTTCTAACTCTTTCTCACATGCCCACAAATTCTTTGTAAATCTCATTTTCTACTGCTTTTCAGTGATCTGTGTGGTGGAACTGGAGTGTCTGAGTTTGGTCTTGGCTCTGCCTCTTTCACAGCATTAATATTTTGAATGAGGTATTAATATCTCTGGGCCAGTTTCTTCATCCATAAAGTGGGGAAATTAATACCGTAGGATCGTTATGAAAACACGAGTTAATAGTTGTGGAACATTTAGAGGTGTCTTTTCGGTACTCAAGAATGTCAACTATTTTATTATCGTCTGTTCTTATCACCATAATCTACTGCCACAAGCACCATCATTACTGTCATCAGCGTTGTCACATCATATGACCAAACCCTTGGTAGAAATCATCTATAAATTTAGTAATATAAATAGTGCTTTGATAAATGCGCCTTTTTACAATCTTTATTTTTCTTAGAACACATGGTAAAAGTAGGATTTTAAGGCACAGATCATGGTAATTTTAAAGCACATTTTGATACAGGTTTCCAAATGCTTAATGTTATGTTAAATGTTTTCTTTCCTCCAGTTTCATTCTTTGACAACACATCTGTTAGTGGTGTCTTGTTCTGTTTCCCCTTCCTTCCTGAATCCACTTTTTGATGTGCACAATCTTTTAGAGCTGCTCATGTGCCTGTGGCCCTCTCCCTCTCTACCTCAAGGCTTGCTCTAGCATCTCAGCTTGCTTAAACATAGAGCAATCTGAAAATGCTGAGGAAGAACATCCTCAGGAGTCACCTGCGATCAGTAAGGAGCGAGTGGGTGGATAATCTACTGCTATGCCGGGCAGCTCCAACCTTTATGGGGATAATCTGGAGATGTGCTCAGAGTTTCTCACAGGCTGTCCTGTGGTGTTGACTTTGGCTGTGCATGGTGGTAACCTGCTCATTAATGTATCTCATGCTCTTCTCCTTTCCCCACCCTACTTCTTTTCATTGCTTCCTGAGATTTCTTCTGTAAACTACCAAATCTTTCAGTGTTTGCATTTGGAGAAGCTCCAACTAAGAAATATCCTACGACAATTCCATCTTTTAAACTTGTTTATTAATTAGCTTGACAATCGGGGTTATATCCTAGATAAAAAGCAAACTTTGATATTGAAATTACAATTCATTTCAATATGTCACTTCTGTATTCTGCCTCTATTTTCTCCTACAGAATCATTTTCTTCACCAAATGGTTTACTCATTATTTATAATATGTTAACAGGCTTGGAATTCTGTATGCTATATGTAATATGCTGTACAACAGAGTGAAGGATCTGAACGATCAACCCTTTTACATAAGAGGAGCCTGAGACTTGAAACGTTATACATATAATTTTTTTACTCAAATATTATTAACTGCTTAAACTGGGACTTAAACATAAATCTTTCTTGTTAGAAATGTTATCCTCTTAACTATTACTATATACCACTTTTTCATTTTTATATTGTGTCTCAGGCTTTAGATATATAGAATTGCATAAATCACAATCTTGTGCAATGATAATCTGATCATTAGCCCTTCTACATCTGACTCTTCATCTATCTATCTATCATCTATCTATCTATCTATCTGTCTATCTATCTATCTATCTATCTTCATCTCTCATCCTATTCTCTGTCTTTACCATCATCATGATCATCATCAATCTATCGGCATTATTAGTAAAAATCCATGAATCTACCATGCAACTTGGAATTGAACAAAAAATCTTGATCTCTAAACTCTCCTTCATTCTATCATCCAGAAGCCCACATTTCTAATTGCTTTCCTTTTTATGTATTCTTTTTGCATTTGTGTAGTACCTGTGTATGTGTATTTGTGATATTTTTAGCTTTGGCCAAAGGATATTTTTGTGAACTTAGTTATTTAACAGATGTTCAGAGAAATTCAACTGTATTACTGCATGCCACCTTAAAGGCAATTTGATGATTGTATAATATTTTGGTATGAGAGTATATAAGCTTATATATCTATTCTCTTCAACATTTGGATTTCTTCCAAATTTTTATTACCAGGAATAATTTATTCTATAAATATTCTTATGCATGTATTAATGATAATTTTGAATTTTATTTGCAAACTGTACCCTATAACATAAGCACTTATGATCTTATCAAATGAAATTTAAAATTATTACTTTTATAATTCAATTACTGCTCAATAGTAAAATGATTAGATATAGTAGATTTCACTTAATTTGCTTGTTATTGTAAATGTAGATATTCCCTGATTTTTTTTCTATTGTAGTTATGTAGTGAAGATGTTTGTACCTAAAGTTTTTCATGTATAGTAAAGCCCATTTATGATCCATATGAATTATCAGTGTCATGGCTTGCATCTAAATGTTCCTCCAAAGCCTCATGTGGCCATAGGTGGGACTTTACAGAAGCATCTGGATCTAGAGTGTATGATACTGGGATTAAGGGTGTGTGATAACTAAATTGGTTTAGTGTAGATCTAGTATGTATAATAGAAGCTCCACCCTGCATGTGGGTGGCACTATCCAAAAAGTCTGTAGCCTGGTTGGGATAAAATGAAAAGGGAGGCTTGCTGCTGCTTGCTGCTGCTTTGTTGCCTTTTGTCTGGCATGCTGTGAACTGTTTCTTCCTTGCAATGCCCCTCTACCATGCCACCCTTGCTTGGGCCAGCCTACTGTGGGCTAAAACCTCTACAAACTGTGAGCTGAAATAGGGGCTGGGGGTTTGGCACAGTGGTTAGAGCTGAAATAAACCTTTCCTTCTTCCTCTAACTTTGGGTATCGGGCATCTTGTCTCAGCAAAGAGAAAGTAACTATGACAATCAGCAAATAGATGGAGACTACAAATAATACAAATATTCTAAGATTATACTCAGTGAATGTTATATAAATTATGTAACATAACTCCACAATTAGAAAATGTTTTGGTGGGCTGGGGATTTAGTGCAGCAGTTAGAGTGCTTGCCTAGCAAGCACAAGGCCCAGAGTTCGATCCCCAGCACCAGGAAAAAAAAAAAAAAAGAAAAGAAAAAAAAAAAAGAAAATGTTTTGTCTATTGTTATAACAATACAGACTATGCTATTGGTACCACAGTGATACTTAATACAATGGATTTATAATTGTTTGCTTTTAATACGCTAGAACTTCTGAGCTCAAAAAGATCTTACTGACACAAAATTTGATAGAGCTCAGTTTGAAAACTTGAGCATCCTCATGTGAAAACATAATTTGGGAATTGGAAATAGTTCAAAGTTATTTAGAGGAGAACTGATTTATATGTTTATTTGACCTTAAATCTGTGTATGTATCCTTTAAAAGGAGACATAATGAATTGTCAAATAAAATGAGTGCACGGGGCTAAGAATAATGGTGTTTTCACTACATTGGAGGGCCCTAGCTCTTGATGTCATTTCATCGACTCACCATGCTCTCAGCAACACCTTCTTACTATTTACGAGCCTATCAGTGGGAATTCACAAGACATTCTGCTTCCTCCAACCTCGACCCCTGTAGCTATTGCCCTTTAAGTCAACAGTTGACAAGATCCACTCCATCATTTTTAGAATTATTTTAAGGACATAGTACTTATCATAAAAATTACATTTATCATAGCTCTTCTTATAGTTAATTTAGATTGCCCAATTGCCACTACCTAGAAGCTGGAGGGATGTATATTTCCAAATCTTTACTAAAAATGTGTAGACACAATAAGGAAAAAGGGGAGAATGAAGATGATCAGTGCAAAAATGTCCATGTACTTTATAAAGTTCTCTTAGAGGTAGACTTGCATTAGCTCTGGATTATTCTATGCCTCTATACTAATCAAACCCATATGTGATTAAAAATCTGAAAAAAAAAATCTGAATGCATTTCATTGGCAATTTTTTTCTTAGTTAATAGAAGTAGGTTTTGAAACGTCTAGAAAGTATATCGAGTGATAGCTATTTAATATCAGGTGAAATATCAAAGATAAATTGAAAAGTTAGTGTAAAAATTATTTATACACATAATAGAATTAACATAAATTGTATTGACACCATCTAATACCAGGATTCTTATAAATCTGAAAATTGTCTGGTAACGAGTAAATGGTTTAAAATCTGTCTCCATGTAATAAGCCATATAACTGCATACAATAATCACTGCAGCAGTGTGCATCTTGCAACCCTCTTTTCTTCTATTAAAATATCAATGTAAAAAGTAATGTTCAAATTTCTGTAAAAATAATTTTAAAGTCACATTATATTTTAGCATTTTCTAGTGTGGAAAAAATAAGGTAGAAAATAAGAACTCCACAATAATAACGCTGAATAGTCTATGTAAATTACTTGCAATAAAACACTTACTGATGATAATTTTAAACTTGTAGTTTGTCTTTAGCAGAAAAGGAAAACTATTAACATAAATAAAATTGGCAAAAATATGTCATGGAATCACAGGGATATAAACTCAAGAATCTTCTCAATGTCTAAAGCAGTTTTTAGACAATGTTTAGAACTTAAGGTTAAAAGCAATTCCATACAATCCAAATATAATCTGTGACTAGGATTCATGGAAAAGTTATTTAATTGATATCAGGGTAAACATATTCTGAGCAGCGTGAAACAAGTTTGAAATATTTGAAAGTGGTTTAAATATGAGAATAACAGAAGGAGAAATTGAGATGGGGAAGCCTTTCATTGTTCATACAACCGCACGTATGCACACTTGTTCTTACTGTTGTGGAGAGAAGTTACACCATTTCAACTATTTAATAATATTCTCATTCAGTGGATTTAACTCAGACCTTAGTATTATTTGAGCATAATTTTTGTGGTATAATACAAAATGATTTTAGGTTAGATTTTGGTAGAAAATAGCCAGGGCCCATTTGGCTGCTACTTTTCTTGGAAGAGAAAAAAATAAAAGCTTTATCTTAATTAAAGTTTAATTAAGGATCACGTTTGGCAGTACTTTTCACACCGATCTACACCAGCAGATTTTCTAGGGCTTAACTTTATCGTGCAGAAAATCCTCTTTTATTACTCCCAACCTGTTGTAAAAGCTGTTGGCACAGAGCAGTGGTTGCTTCATTCAGACTCCTTGTTTGCCACTGGAAATATCCCAAGTCTCTAGAGATAGCACCACAGTGGTTCAATTTAATATCTGTCCTATCACTACAAGACTCCAGCTCATTATTAATGATACTATTCATTAATTTCTTGTTGGGCTGATGTTGTTATTTATTAAAATATTAAAGAATGCCCCTGGGACACATGCATAATGAGGGACACCTCAGTTTCATGAGCTGAAGGAATGAATGAACACGCCACAGATTTACCCACCCTGCGCCGCACCATTCCTCCCTCATTAGTCCTGCTACATCTCTGAGTGACACTGTAAATTCATTTTGTGCTCTGTCCAATCAGAGTTTAATACAAATGCAAGGCTCTTTTTTTTAATGAGCCATTCCTATGCAAAATGAATTGACTACTGTCTAACTCATCTAATCTGCCTGTATTTTTGGGAAGAACTAAATTGCCTGTATTTATATGGGAAATAAATAAAAGTTGACATATTTTTTTCTTTTTCAGCCTTGCATTTGGAAAATTTCAACCTAATAAATTCTCCATCTTAAGGACCTGCCATCTTAGTTAACTAAATCCCAGCATGACATTTAAACATGTGATCGTCGTATTTAAAAAAGCCTAAACAAGCAGTTTGTACATGGCAGTGGTCATTTGATGTGTGTTTGCACATGCATTCAGGTGCAGCCTCCAGAAATTCTAAGGATGCATGATGTATTTGCTCACCTTTTAATACGTGGGTATTTAAAGACATCTTTTGAGTGTGCTCAAATGTATATGGCAGTATAAAAGAGAAAATATGTGAAGGTCTAGAACCATTTTCAATTCTTTGGGAAATATATAATGTTAAAATACTTTTATTAGAAAAGAATAGCCTGATTTTATTATCTTGCTTGTCACTGAATGTACAGAATGAAATCTGCATAACAATTGAGGTAGCATCTGAAGGTAAAGTTTTAATTTGTTCTATATGGTTGTTATTTTTCTCTCCTGTGCAAATAATTACTTTGGTGAAGAAATACCACACTGTTTTGAAGGGATTAACTGGGTATAATTGCAGCCTGTTTTGATCCTTCTTTTAATAATGGACTCTTTCAATCTATATCTGGTACATCAGCTTTGTAGGGATAGTTTAAAAGCTTTTATAGATGCTTACACATCTTTATATCATGAATTTATACCTGTTTGTTTCTGAACCCCCCCAAATGGCATTGTGTTTATCTGAGGCCATGAAAGGTGTATATAACAAAACTTAACCCACCTTTACATAAAACAATGAATTGTAGCTATTTAAATCTCTTCCCACCATTTATATTTTAATATAAATCTCTTTTAGAATCCATTCTATTTAAAGTGGAGTTTATAGCATATCTTATTTGAAATATTAACTCATATGCAATAATTTTTCCTAACCAATGCATAAGTGTTGAAAAATTGCTTGCAAAACTAAAGTACACTAGATAGTCTGCAAAATCTCCAGTTTGTTTAAATTTCCAATTTTTGAATTATTAATGTCCTGATATTAATACTTCAGTGTATGTGTTTCTCAGTAGTGATTTAGAAAGCTGCTAGTTTTTAAGCCATAGTTTTTACAAGTCTTGATTAAGGTACAAAATGTTTGTCTTCAAAAAGGGGATAGGAATACACTGTATTTTCTTCAAAGTAAATGGGCCCACAGTGACTAAATGACGTGTTAGATTCCCAAGATGGCACTTTAAATATGACTCAGTGAAACATCAATGCTAAAAAGAAAAAAAAATTAAAGAATTTTCTTGCAAATTTCCTTGACAGTAGAGAAGATGAAGGTTGAGAGGAGTCATGACTAAAGTTTAGGAAAACTAAGAGAGTGCAAAAAATAAATAATAATTTTCACTTTTTAGAAACAGTTTCTGAAAACTAAAACTGGGTTCTATTGGGAGCATGTTTTATGATAAAGAAAATGTTTATACTATAATTACTCTTAGGAAGTGGATTGTATTCTTTTTGGAAATAAATGCCTTGTTATTTATCCAAAGCTCTTGGAGTAGAGGGTAAAACAAAATGATCCTCAAGTAATAGAGAAATTTTCAGTTAAATAACTTGGGGTTAGGGGTAGGGAAACACAGGTGGTAGAAAACTTGGCTCTCTTTCTTTGGAGAAAGAACTGGTGAGAAAATATGATAGAAAGCAGGGCTGCAGGTGGCCATGTCACAGACCTTTCCTTCCAAGGTCAGAAAAATTTACTACGTCACCAAATGTTTGATGTGAGCGGAAGTAGGAATGGAAATCAATGAAAACCTTATTTCCAGCCAAAAGTGCAGGAGTTTATATACCAAAGCAGAGAAAAACTATGAAACTGGGGGTTGGACACGAAGGAGTAAATTCCTTCATGGGTAGAAACGCTCCAGCCAAAAGCAAGATGACACATGAGTTTCCACATGTAGAAGCAGAAAGAGCCATTCTCGTGTTGACTTTCAGTTAAATCAGGCATTCTTACTTACAGATAGTGAAAAGCATGTGTGTTGTGTGTGTATAACACTGTTTTGGGCAACCCAATTTCAGGATTTATTTCTTTATTTAAGCAGGTAGGACTAATACCATAGGATGTAGTGTGACATTATGACAAAATTTCCTTGGATCAATGTCATGGACTAACATTTTGCATTTACTGACCAGTGTATATTTTAGATTCTTTTGTCACTTTGATTACTTTCTATGAGAAAATAGTCAATTTTTACAGCATTGATTGATTGATTGATTGGGTGCTGGGAATCAAACTCAGGGCCTTGCGCTTGTTAGGCAAGTGCTCTACCACTGAGCTAAATTCCCAAGCCCCTGCACCATATATTTAAAATACTGAAAGTTTAAATAAAATAAAAGCAAAGTTTTCCATGGGATATGATGAAAATAAATGTAATGAATTATCTATGCTGTAATCTCAACATTAGGTTGAAGTATCAACTTAGTGATATGACTGAAGTTAAATTTTGAGAGTCAGGTCTTAGATTTACAAATATAAAATCTAATGAGATTTATTTTGTTATGTAATCTTAATCCAAAAGATTAACAAGCATGAGGAGAAGATTCTGTTCATTTAAGGCAACTAGTCAGTGTTTTTAGTAATTCATACTAATTGATTAATTGATTGGGTGACAGTACAGAAGATTCATAGAATCAGTCCGAACACCTCAAGTTACAAATACAGTATAGTGTAAGTGTTGAACATGCAATTATTTAACATCATTTCAGTATTTTACAAAGAGGACAGGTGAAATCGTCAGCTTGCTCTTCGTTACCTTTTATCATATCCATAAATATTTTTAGCAACCAAACATTCTTATTTTGTTAGCTTTCAAAACTAAGCTAATACTTGTATTGTCCAAAATTATTTATGGGGAAAAATAAGATCCTAAACTAAGGTGCATTTTTAGAAGAACTGTTTTTCTAAATTAATATTTGAGAGGTGTATTTGATTCTTTTTATTTATGAGGGTAGAAGAAGCAGAAATAATGCTTTCTAAATTATGTAAAAATACTTTGTTTACTTATATTTACATCTTAAATTTTAAAGATTTCTCTAGAACATCTATGTTTGCAGTAGCCATTCAATATATCATTTACTCTTCTTTATATTTTCTAACAAAGAAACATTTAGGAGTCTCTGAGACAGATCACTGAAGGGAATATATATCCCTTAGGGGATATCTTCCAAGATTTCCAGTGGATGCCTGAAACTGCAAACAGTACAGAACTCTACATATGCTACACTTTGTTTCCTACACATACATACTTGTGAGAGAGTCCAATTTATAATGTAAGCAGTAATGGAGTCCATCTTACCTCAGAAAGAATGGCCATCAGGAAGAAGGCAAATAGTAACGAATACTGGAGAGGCTGAGGGGAAAAAGAGACCCTTCTACACTGTCAGTGGGAATGTATATTAGTACAAATACTATGGAAAGCAGTGTGGAGGCTCCTCAAAATCTAAAAGTCGAAATTTCATTTGATCCGGCAATTCCACTGCTAGCTGTCTTCCAAAAAGAGTTAAATGCAGCATATTACGATGATATATGCATACTCATATTTATAGCACCACGATTCATAATAGCTAAATCTTGGAACCCGCGTATATGTCATCAACAGATTAATGGATAAAGGAAATATGCTATTTGTACACAATGGAGTACTACTCTGCCATAAAGAAGGGTAAACGAGTCATTTGTAGGCATATGGATGCACCTTGAGACTATCATGTTTAGTGAAATAAATCAGACACACAAGCTTAAATATTGCATGTCTCTCTTATACAAGAAACCCAAAATATAAGGAAGAGCAAAATAAAAGGTAGATAATAGGAAGGGGGATAAGATCTTTTTCAAATGGGAAGGGAATCAAGAGATGGAGGGAGGGTGGATGGTGGGGAGAGAAAGGGGATGAAAAAAGAACTGAGATATGTTGTGTGAATGTGCCAGCTCCCACAAGGAATGTAATCACGTAATGAAAACATGTACTAAGAAAAAATAAAACTAAAAAGCCCGACAGCTACTAAGAATATAGTACAATTATAACCATATACTATAATGAAAGTCATGTGGATGTGTTCACTCTGTCTACATATAATAATAATTTCAGACACGGTTAGCGGCAGCAAAGTGAAGCGGTAGAAAGGGAAAGAGCAGATGAAGGGACTACTGCACTCATAAACATGGGCACTCTCACTTATATGCATGTTTAAACATTTTAAATTCTTAAAATTGTATTTTGATTACAAGTGTAACTGAGTCCACTTTTGTTAAGATATAGAAAGTCACCACAACTTATTAGATAAATATATGAATAAGATGAAGGTATCATTTTGTTAAAAGAGAAAAATTAGATAACTATATCGTTTTGTTAATAGGTATAAGAAAGCTTTAGTTCTGAGTAGTGTAAAGGAAATAAATTCTATAAGGGAAGAAATTTTTTTTATTGTTGTTGCTGCTGCTGTTGTTTTGGGATCATTAGCCACTGTTTTTTTGCTGTCTGTAAGTTATACTGAGCACGACTGGCATGAGGGGGCAGAAGATGAGGCTCCCGAGGCAGAGGTATTATATGTGAGAAGAAACCAGTGAAATTCTAACTGGTGAGCAGGCGGATGTGACCAACCAGCAACTTAGACATCCCAAACTCACTGACAGACCCCTCTCCTCAGCATCAGCTTCTCCGTAAGGAGTCTGACAGGGTGCAAGTCTAAGGGCAGGGCTGGAAAAGCAGAGGAAAGCATCTTCCAGAGTTGTGATGATTGGGAGAGAGCAATTCCAACAAAACAGCCCAGAAATATACACAAGAATCTTTTCCTTCAGATATCTTAACATGAGATAAAATAATACCGAATAAAGGTGGAAACAGACTTCAATATGGCTCAGTTCCCAAATATATCAAGGCAGTCAGCCCCTCACCCTACTTGCCTCATGAGAAAAAAGCATGCCTTGTCTAGGGCAAATAATGTATTACCTGCGATTTTACCTACCAAAATACAGAATTTATGCCACATAGTCAAAAGTGTGGGACAGGGAAAGAAAAGAAAATGAAACCCCTATAATATAGAGATAAATTAAGCAATGAAGAGGAAACAAAGGATACAAATTAAACAGCAAATGAGTCATTTGGAGTAACTGTCATAAATATGTCATAGAAAATGAATAAAAAGATGAAAAATGTGGAAAGGTGGACAAATGCAACAAAATATGGAAATCTTGAAGACCTTGTGGACATTCCAAAAATGAAGAATTCAGCATTTGAAATAAATTAATTGGACAGCTTTACAGCAACTGAATAGAGCAGAAGGAATATGTGGTGAGCTAAAAAAGAAATATTTAGCCTGAAGTACAGAAAGAAAAGGCAAGACTAGAAAACAACAGAGGAAAGTGTGAGAGACAAATGAAACAATGTCACATCATCTCAGATGTGTGTAACTGGCAACCTAAAAGAAGAGAGAAGCAATAGGGCAGGGATGGTTTTGAAGAGTTAATTATCAAGAATTTCTTCAAAATTAATAAAAATTATCCAACCTATATAGTCTAGAAGCTTGACAAACTTCATCCATGGTAAATACAAAGAAAGCACATGTAGGTATAACACAGCGAAATTCTTTAAAATCAAAGCTTTTTTTTTTTTTTTTTGTACTGAGGAATAAGCCCAAGTCCTTTGAACCGAGCTACATCATCCCCAGCCATTTTTATTTTTTATTTTCAGACAAGTTCTCTCCAGATGACTAAGTTACCCAGCAGGCTGGGTTCAAACTTCTGATTCTGCTGCCTTGGTGACCTAGTGTGCTGGGGTTAAGGGCATGTGCCACCACACCTGCCTAAGAGACCTTAAAAAAACTCAGAAATAAAAGATATCATATATTCAGGGAACAATTACGACTGAAGGCTGAGTACTAAACACAAACAATGGAAGTGAAAATTACAGCTGAATACTAGCTCTAAAATTTTAGGGCAAATAACTATCAACTTAGATTTTTATAACCATTTGAAACAGTACTGAAAATGGAACTAAAATAAACACACTTTTATAAGATTAAAACAGACAATTTGTTGACAGAAGATCCATATTAGAGAAAATACTAAAGGAAAATTTAAGGACAAAGAGAGGATATACTAAGGAAGAACATGTGACTTCAGTCATAGGGAGAGTAAATATTTATATAAATGTCAGAGACTTTTAAGAAATTAAAAAAAAAAACAACTCTTTAAAGCCGCAAAAGAATGATTCATTGTAGTATTTATCTCATATGTACATCATACATACAGAGAGAAAAAATATAGCACCAAACTACACAAAATACAGAAAAGAAAGTAAATAGAAGTATGCTATTGCCAGCTTCTTAAATTATTCACAAAGTAATAAAATACTAATTTGATATAGACTCTAATGAGTTAAAGATGCATATTATAATCTCTAGAGTAGCTAATTAAAAATGCAAAAAGTTGTAACTAAAAAGGCAGTAGAGGATTTAAAGTGGAATTTTGAAAAATAATCTTGGCTAATTAAAAAGAAGACAAAGGGAGAAAAAACTTTAAATAGAAAGCAAAAAGAAAAAATAGCAGAAAATCTTTAAACTCCACTTTATAAATTATAACACTAAGTTTTTTTTTCTTTTTTTTATTTTTTATTTTAAACCAAGAACATGTATTGGTACATTCTACATACAATGGTCACATTCATTACATTAATTCTGTACCTATACATGATGTATCTTGGTTCTCCCCCCTCTTCCCCCCCTCCCCTCTGCACTAGAAGGAAAGAAGGGGAAAAGCAAAAAAAAAAAATAATAACACTAAGTTTTAATAAAAATTGCAGTTAAAAGAATTTGTCGGACAATATAAAATAATACATACACATCTATAATATTTTTTTAAAATTTGGAGGTGAAAGAATGTTAAAACCTGTACTTTATGATAATAATATTGAATAAAGTAGAGTTTGAGTCCAAGAGAATGACTATAGAGAATAAAGTATATTTCAAAGTGATAAGCGGATCGGTGCTGCAGAAGATCCAATAATCCTAGATGCATGTGCGAGTAATATCCAAACTTCAAAGTCTGTGAAGGCAAAACAGGAGAGAGGAAGAACACAGTCAAATCCACAATGGTAGTTGAAGATTGCTAAGACATCTCTTTCTGTAACTTTGAGAATAAGCAGAAAATCAATTACAGAAAAAATTATAGAGTATGTGAATACTATTAACCAAGTCAAACTAACATTTATAGAACATTATACTTAACCTCTGCAGAGTAGAAGAGCATATGGGAGTTTCACTACCGTAGGCCACATTTTGGCAGTAGGGCCCATGCCAGAGCGTGTTCTGACAGGTGCCAACACAGACAGACATGCAAATAAATGGGGAAGAGGCAGTAGGAGGCGGGTGTTCACTCTCCAGCCCTTTCCACTGTCTGCGCGGGTCCCTTACGCCCCATTTCTGTTCTGGGTGTTTGAAGCTTGCACAGCCTCACCTTCATGCGCACCTTTTCCCTCAGAAGTTTATTCATATTTTTTGAGCACACAGCTGTAATTCTCCTTCCTTGGGAAGATTTCCTAATCATTCCAATTTGTACTGCCCTGTTGTGTGTTTGCAAACACTCTGTGCTTATGAGCGTACGCTTAGTGTAATTCTTCCGAAAAGACCTCTTGTTTTCATCTCTGACAACCAGCATAAACGAATCTCCAGTTTTGCCTTGTCTTGAGAATGGAAGTGTGATGGGAAAAGAAATTATATTTTAAAAATTTTATCCACAGTGTTTGGTATAATAAATACTTTTGAGTTAATAAAGACATTAAGAATAAATAAAAGTACCTGTATCAATATCCAGAGGCAATGATACCAGAAATGATCGTTTATTCTACTTTTTTAGGTAAGTCACAGTTCTCTTGGGCATCGGTAAATTTTTTTTGAAATGGTGAACAGAAACTTGTAAAAATGTGATTATGTGGGACATACGTACTCCTCTAGCTCATTTTCATCTGGTTAGAAGTGTCATGAGAAATGTCCTCTGTCTTATCATTTGATCAAATATTTATTCCGAGTTTGATATGTGCTAAGCATGGTACAGGTTGATGGCAAGATAGGATTAAAAATATATCAGAAATCTTCATATTCTTACAGATGTGATCAAGTAATTGATATAACAAATGAGTTTCAGTTTGCAATGTTGTACTATAAAAAGTAAGCACCATGAGGCACAACCGAAATGATAAAATGGTATAGGAATTTCGGTGAAGGATAATCTGATCATCTGCTCAAGTGTTAAGCACAGACGGAAAGGTTCGTGGGCTGATGTCCATTTCATGTGACCTTTTCAGAATGTCCAGGACTTGGGCACAGAGGGAAAAAAAGTGAGGACCTTAAGGTGGGTTAATTGTTGGCGCAAAGTCATAGAGATGGCAAAGCAAGAGGTGTGAAAAGGAGCTTTTTCTTCAGTTGCCCGGATGACACGGTGAAGATAATTCATTCAAAGAAAGAGTAGAATGGTGCATTTAGTATTAGTGTTAGGAGTACGGATTGCTTTTCATTCTCATGAGAACTGGGTGACAATACCCTGCGTCCCCAAAGCCACAGTTCGCTCCAGCCTCTTGCCCCTTAGGAGAAGTGTCCTTGGAGACTGATGGTTGCTTCTCCTTGGTATTTAGGTTCCCAGAGTAGGCTCACCAAAGTTCAAATTTAAAATTTAAAAACATAGCTTTCCAATGAAAACAATGACAGCAAGTTGTTTTGAAAGAAAATCACTAGGCTTCTTTTTTATTTTATCTTTTTTAAATTTTTTTATTATTTTTTACCAAGAACATGTATTGGCACTAGGCTTCTGAGTAGGCATTTCTTTCATTATTTCAGTATGAATTCGGTATGGTGTTCTAAGAATGCTTTCAGGGTCACACTTCTTTAAATCTGAAGTATCCTTGTGAAACATTTCCTGAGGGCCGATGTGTGCTCCATAATGTCAATAAAGCAACAATTTCGTGTTAAGGACTAGGCAGCTGCAAACTGATTAAATTGTTAATGCTTTTTGACCCGAGTTTGATTTTTATATGTTAAATCTGGAGGAGCTAGTATTGTAGAAGAAATAAAAAATATGATTATTATAATTGAATGTTTTTGAACTAGTACAGTTAAGGTCTTGGAGAATCTGTTCTGGGGGTTAATAACTCTTGGAGAGGGGAAAATTTTTATATCCTCAGCAACCCACAGGACTGTGAAATGTTTCTGAGGGTAATTTTCTTGAAGTTAACGTTGGGGTGATTAAGGTTCACTTAGCAGATAAAGTTTGCTACAATTTTCTGGAACTCTATGATAAGATGACAAAATTTCTCATTTATAAAACCAGGACAGAATACTAAAGGGCTGTGAACCACACTCTGGGGCCACTTCCAGATTTTTTCCTTCACATGGGGTCTGATTGACAAAGAAATTGGAAAGTGCTCAAGTTGAGAATTTTATACACATAATCTCCTTTATTTCTGTTGTGGTGGTTGTTTTTAACTTATCTTGTCTTTTTCCTTTGCAAGTATTAGATTTTGATGAGTTTCACGAAGTCCATGAAAACATTGAAATGTTATTATTAACTACCTTTGAGTCTTAAGTGTGGCTTTTATTCACCAAGGTTTAATGTTAACTTATATAGGAATATTTGGAATAAATACCTACTATTTTAAAAAGTATTCTATGGGAGAAAGATACGTGTTTTTAAAAAAAGAAGCATCTTTTTAACTTGAAAAATTATAAGAAATCTTTTTCAGTGGCAAGCCATTTAAATATGTTGAATAATATTTTAGATTTATTCAGATATTTGAGTTAATTGGATCATGGTGTTTTAAAAATTCACGTTTAGTTAGAAGAATTTTCATTGCATGCATTCTTACAAATACATGACTGAATTTTTAAAGTCTTGCTAACTGGTAACTAAAAACAAGCTTGATTTGAAAGACTCCTCATTGAATCATTTTAAGAAGATGATGCATTTTCTCATGAATAGGATACTGTGGAAAGTGGTGTGTTGTTATTCTTCAAGCTAAAGCACAAGTCAAATTTGATTGCTACAATATTCAGATAAAAAATCACTTTATTATAGATACACATCACTCTTTTCCCATTTTAAAATTGAGGTTATGTATGTCACTTATATGTACTGTATATATACACAGTACAATTATGTTGTAATGTAAACCTTACAGAAATTGTGTGTATCTATATATATATATATATAGTAAAATGTACCCTTTTAATGTTCAGTTCTGTAGTTTTGACAAAACAGTTTTGTAACCACAAGTTTATTAAGGAATGGAAGAGTTTTATCATCCAGAAAATTTCTGCCTTTTCTCTTTTAGTAAACTCTTCTCTGCAATCCAGGCTCTGGCAATCACTGATCTGCTTCTTGTCTTGAGTGTTTTGTCTTTTCCAGAACATCCTATAGATGGAATAATACAAGATGTAGTGTTTCGATTCTTATATACAGTATTGATTCATTCCTCATTTGAGTTTTCCTTAAATTTTTGAACTTATGAAGAAAGTAGTTATAAACATTTGCATTCACGTTTTTGAATGAACTTGCTCTTATTTCACTGGCCTAATTTCTAAAATAAGATGGCTGGTTATAATGTAAATATATGTTTACGTTTATAAGATTTTAACCCCATTTTCCAAAGATGCTGTACCATTTTGCATTCTTACCAGCAATGCATGAATATTCTAGTTTCTCCACAGTCCCACTTTCACCAGGATTTGGTATTATCATCATTATTATTGTCATTATTTCTGCTTAAATATCAACCGCTATAATAGCTATGGAACGACATTTCACCAATACATTTTTCATACTGGGGAGTCAAATGCAGAGTCTTGTACATACCAGACAAGTGCTCTACTCACCGAGCTACATCTCCGAGCCTCACTATGATATTAGATAGCGTTCCTCTCTTGGCTAAGGGTGTTGGACTCCTTTTCATGTGCTTGTTCACTCCACATGTATTGTTTTGTGTGTAAGTGTGCATTCAATATTTCCCCCGATTTCGAGTATTTTATTTTCATATTGTTGTTTTAAGAGCTGTTTATATAGTCTATATATTTTATAGATATATTATTTAAAAGTATTTTCTTCCAGTTTATATCTTCCTGTTTTATAATTTTAGCACTCTTCCGAAGCCAAGAAGTGCTTAATGGTAATGAAATCTGATATATCTTTTTTTTTTATGAATTGGAAACACATGATTCCTAAGGAATATTTCAAAAGGCAAAAAACATTGGAAACTTTGTTCTTTATTTTGCACACAAAATATTTAGTACCTTTGATAACCCTAAGTTCTGACATTCTCAAGTGCCTATGTACATTTGTGTGGGAGAATGTAATATTTTAAAAACTACAAATTTCTCTTTATAAATATTGTATGCTATTTTATTACTTATAGTGCTGATTTAGTAACAACGTCAATTTATATTACATTTGAAAATTTAAAATCCTCTGTTTTAGTTTATCATTTCTGTCTCTGAAATTTTGTGAGGTTTGATATTGTTCTTTGAATTCTAACTATTGTAATTACAATGGAAAAAACTGGAATACTATTTTGAATATTTCAGCTGTTGAAAATATCATCAAGCTGTGGCCTAGGTTAAAATGATAAATATTTCTCAATAAATCATGAACACACTATTATTAACTTTGAGAATGAAATTTTTTTCAAACAGTATTTCTAATTATTAATATTGAAAGTAATGCAAAATATGTCCTAGAATTTTTGAGATTTCCATATTTTTCAACAAAGAAAAATTTCAAATAAGAATGATACTATATTATCTTAAATTCAGCTTTACAAATTGAGATTTGTTTTCTGTATTAATTAGCTGTTAGCATCCCAGATGTCAAGATTTCTGCCCCTGGAGTTTATGGTTTTATTTGCCTGGAGACTATGTGATGATGAAGAGTTTGAGATCTTCCTGCCAGAATGTGAGCAGATTTCCCAGAGCTTAGCATAACAACAGAGTGCAAAATAAATACAGAAACTTTGTATAATGCATGATGTTACAAGTCATTGTTTTGGAAAGCACATTAAAAGAATATTTCTCATATTAGATATTTTGCAGAAACCACCATTACTTGGTTGTTTACAACTGCCCTGGCCAGATCTCCTTTGCTGTCAGGTGTACTCATTTTTTTTTTATAGATTTTTATTAAAATTGATCCAAAATTACACAAAATTACAGGTCATTATACAAGCTTCTAGACCACAATAAATTGTACCTTTTGCTTATGACAATGAGGAATTTAAACAACCACCTGCATACAGCAGTAAGTCACAACCATATAAAGTTACTATAGTACCCAGTGTATGTGTCACTGATTTAAATTTGGGTTATTAGGTTCTTATTTTTAAGATTTCATTATTCCTCTGGATTCCCATTCCCCTCCCCCTTTGCCCTTTTCTTGTTCCCTTGAACCCTTTGTCTGTTAGCTTATATCTAACACTTTGTCTTTTTGTAGTATCCATTGTTTACTCTTTTCTTTTGTTTGTATTTTACCTCACTAAATGCGAGATACTATGCAGTATTCCAGCTTGTGAGACTGGTTTATTTCACTTAACATTATATTTTTCAGGTCCATCCATTTTCCTACAAATGACTCTAGTTTGTCATTCTTTATAGCCGAATAGTATTCCATTATGTATAGATACCACATTTTGTTTATCCAGCTATCCATTGATGATTATACCAGTTGCTTCCAGAATTTAGCTATTACAAATTGTGCTGCTATAAACATTGTTGTGCAAGTATCTCTGTAGTATGATGTCTCTAGCTCTTCAGGAAAGATACCTAGCAGGGGAATGGCTGGGTCGTAAGGGAGTTCTACTTTCAGACTCTTGAGAAATCTCCATACTGATTTCCATAATGGTTGTACTAGTTTGCATTCCCACCAACAGTGTAGGAGGGTTCCCTTTTCACCACAGCCCCACTTGCATTTGTAATTGTTTGACTTCCTAGTGATTGCCATTCTTTCTGGGGTAAGGTGAAATCTTAGAGTTGTTTTAATTTGCATTTCTCTAATAGCCGTAGATACTGAACATTTTTTCCTATGTTTACTGGCCATTTGTTTTTCTTCCACTGTGAAGTATCTGTTCATTTCTCTGGCCCATTGGCCAGAGTGGGTCATTGATTTTCGGTAGTTCAATTTTTTTGAGTTCTTTGTATATTCTAGATATTGTTCTTCTGTCTGAGGAGTAGCTAGCAAAGATTTTTTCCTCATTCTGTGGGTTTTCTCTTCACCCTCCTAATGGACTCTTGCTGTACAGAAACTCTTTAGTCTAATGTAATCCCATTTGTTTATTCTTGTTGTTATTTCCTGTGCTATTGGGGTTCTGTTTAGGAAGTCCTTTCCTACTCCTATGGCTTCAAGTGTTTTACCTATTCTGTCTTCCAGAAGTTCAATGTTTCTGTCTTAATGTTTAGATCTTTGACCCATTTTGATTTTAATTTAGTATATGGTGAGAGATATGGGTCCAATTTCATTCTTCTACAAACTGACAGCCATTTTCCCCAACACCACTTGTTAAATAGTCTATCTGTCCTCCAATGTATGTATTTGGATCCTTTGTCAAAGTTCATATATTTGAATATGACTGGAGAAGTTTCTGTGTCCTTGATTCTGTTCCATTGGTCTATGTGTCTATCTTTATTCCAGTACCAAGCCATTTTTATTACTATTGCTTTGTAGTATAGCTTGAAGTCTGGGATTGCTATGCCACCTGCTTTGGTCTTATTGCTCAGTATCGCTTTTGCTATTCGAGGTTTCTTCCGTTTCCATATAAATTCCAGGATTGTTTTCTCTAGATCTGTGAAGTATGCTGTTGGTATTTTGATTGAAACTGCATTGAATCTGTATAACACTTTTGGAAGCATGGCCATTGTATCAATATTGATTCTACCTAACCAGGAGCAAGGGACATCTTTCCATTTTCTGGTATCCTTTTCAATCTCTTTTTTCAGAGTGCTATAGTTTTCTTGGTAGAGGTCTTTCATTTCTTCAGTTAGATTAATTCCTAAGTATTTCATTTTTGTTGAAGCAACTGTGAATGGTATTGTTTTCATAATTTCCTTCTCATCCTGTTCACTGTTGGTATATACAAATGCTAATGATTTTTGTAAATTGATATATATGTCCTGCTACTTTGCTGATGTTGGTTATTAATTCTGGGAGCTTTCTGGTGGAGCTCTTTGAGTCTTCAATGTAGAATATCATGTCATCTGCGAATAGTGATAATTTGAGTTCTTCCTTTCCTATATGTATTCCTTTGATTTCTTCTTCTTGCCTAATTGTTCTGGCTAAGGTTTCAAGTACTATGTTAAAGAACAGAGGTGATAGTGGGCATCCTTGCCTAGTTCCTGATTTTAGAAGGAATGCTTTCATTTTTCCCTGTTTAGTATGATGCTGGCTGTTGGTCTGTCATAGGTAGCCTTTATCATATTCAGGTATGGTCCTTCTATGCCTCATTTTTTAGCTGCTGTGAAAGTTGGCTGCTAGTAGCTCACCAATGCTTTCCCCCTGCCCCGAGGAATTACTTCCCTTGTTACACAGGAGCTATTGGTACGAGGGAGCATCTCCGCTTTGCTCCTAATGCAGACCATCCACAGCTAGTGAATGGCTGTGTGTGCTGAAAAATGGTGCACCTTTCCTCTACATCCTAACAGCTACAACAAACACCCCTATAACAAAAGAACAGTTAACAAGTCAAAGCTACAGAATTTATTTGCTCAAAGCTTTATATATCATAGAAACTTCAGAAACGAAAACCCAAGATGAGTATTTTTATGCTTAGATTTGACAAAGAATAGACTTTCATGTAGAAGTGTTATTGAACAAGAGTAAAAGCTAATGAAGGTAGATTGAGTAGTGACAAGAGAGTAAGGTCTCTCTGCTTAGGTTATCTTGACTTCTCTGTGTAGGATTCCTTCAAGTATGGGCATGACTCTTCAGACTAAGATTTAAGACTTACTATCAGACAAGGTAGGTCTATGAAAAAATATCAGAGGATAATTAGAGTAATATTTGTAGTTTCTTTCAGCTGACTTAGGGAAGGATAATTCTAGTTTCATGCATCATTTCAGGGGAGAAAGAGGGTTGGGCGACAGAAGGCAGGAGAAAGTCGGAGAGCGAATAAGACCCTTCCTGCATTTTCCAGTTTAAAGTACTTGGCATGCCCAGGCACCATATCTTGGACTATTGTTCTTTGAAGCACAACTGACAAATGCACACAAAAAACTAGCCATTTTACAACACCGTGGACTCACTTTGTGGTAAAGTGCATGCTCTCAAGGTGGGCAGAGGTGTGTGCGTGTGTGTGTGTGTGTGTGCGCCATAAGTGAGGACAGTCTCTGGTAGAGACAGCTTTTTTTTCCTCCTGAGAATACTTTCACAATAAATTATTTGCTCTATTAGGTCCGTCTCAAGCTCTGCTTATGAGAAATCTGATTTAGGATAAATATATTTGAGGAAAAACTGCTTATTGCTACTCATTGTTGAAGAATGAGTGAATTTTATATATTAAGAATCTCTTCAATATTACTAATTTTTAGTCCACAATTTTTAAAAAGTAACAATGGAATTATTTTTATCTATAGATATATTTCATAGCTCTGAATTTTAATTTAGCTTCTCAGCATACACTTGGGGAAAACTAGTTTAAAATATGTGGTTCTTCATTTAGACCCAAAAAGACACAAAATTTGAACTGAAAAAGCATATCTTGCCATGTTCAGTGAAGGCTCTTAAATTTGTAATGCTGACTTGCCAGAACAAGTGTTTCCATTTTTAGTTAGGTAGCAAGCGCAGCAATAGAGTATGGGGAATGCTTTCTGTTGCCACAGTCAGTTCTTCTTGAATGTTCCCACTCAGTTTCTGCCCCTCTGGAGTTGGTTAGCATTCACCTTTCCTCTCTCTTATTGCCATCTCCGAGAAGATTGTATGTATGGTTTGCAATGCACAGTAGAGTTCTGGATTGTAGTTATTATCTAGAGTAATTATAAGCATTGCTTTACTCTTAAAAGTGTCCTGCTTTGGATAATAAACTGCTTTATTACCCACATACCCTCACAGTGATTTTTTCCTTGACAGACTCTACCTTCTTCCTACACTTGAAGCAATACCATGATGTGTAGTTGGATTTTCCAGTAATAGTGCCATTCTATTATTCTGTGAAGCTTCTCTGCCCAGTCCTCTGCCCTTTTGATATACTGCATTTCATTATAGAAATAAACTAAGACTATCATGCCATGGGAGAGGTTTACTTGTCTAAGTCGAGGCACTATTAAATATATGAATAAATTTTCCCTCCCTATCTACAGTCTTAACATATGCTTTCCACACCACCAATTCTTTCTTACATCTTTAGAGAAACAGGAATATTTTTTACATTTTTTTGTTTTGTGAAATTCTAGTCCTAAGATGGAATGAGTAGTGTGAGAGCATCAGTATTTATGCCAAGTTGGATCTGAAATGGTGTAAAAATATCAGAAGTGTTGAATGTAAAACAAACTTCTGAAGAACAAACCAACAGGCAAAAAAAATAGGTCACTCTCAGCTCAGGACTATAGCAGTAAATCAAATTTAAAAATCTGACTGAGTATAAGAACCGGGAAATACATTATGAGAATTTAATTTTTTATTCTAATGGAAGTTGAAAAGCAAATCTTTTTCATTTTTTTAAGAACTAAAAATCATTTTATATTTTTCCTCAACTTAAAATACATGTATGAGTAGGTACATTAGTGACTAAATTGAAACTTGCCTTAAGTTTCCTGACTATAGAATTTTGCTCACCTCACAACTCTCACTAGTATAATAACAAACAAACTCATAAAAATTAAGGGTCTGTTTTAAAAATGTCAAAGATGTATTACTAGATTTAAAATGTCATGAATTCGTCATGCTAGAAAAAATGTTAACACTACCTGTGCAATGAATAGAATACCTAGATCTAGCCTATAAACTCTAAAAATAGTTGCATCAGAGATTAGGCTACAGATAAAAGTAAAGCCTTGAATTGGTCCCATGAATCGCCAATGCATTTACTAGAAATTGTCCAATAACAGACAGCACTGGGAAAGGGTTTGCAGCTGTCTGGACCAGCTGTGCTGCCTAATATCCAAGAATATAGCTGAAAAAAAAAAAAAACACTGGAGAATCAGAAATTGTAATTGAAAAACCACAGATGTTTCAACTAAAGGTACTAGATGTTATGACTTGGAAATAGGAATCACCTGAAAAATTAAAGAGACACTATTTAAAATTAAAAAGAAAAAAAGTAACGAAGGAGTAGACCCCTTCACAACATGTGTACTGTTTCACAGGATAATTTTTCTAAGTCTCTGGCTGATAAATTTTGCATGTGCAAAAGAGACCACAGGAACACACCAAAAAGGAAATCTGACTGTAAAGAGAACTTTTGAAATTAGAATAATAAGAAGCCAGAAATATAAATCTGGTATTTTTTCTTAAATGAATGCCCTGTCCAATTTTTAAAGTCTTGACTTGCAAAAAACCTGAAATGTGAGAAATCCTGAATATAAGGTTACAGAAACCCATACTAGAAAAGCAGCAGGAAATTGGTAGTATCCTTAAAAACAAGGAACCTCCTATATTTTGTAGGTAAAAGAGAGTTTGAACAGGGATCAAGTCAAATGAAAATGGAACCGTGGGAAAATCATAAGAGCAAAGATATAAGTAGCCTTAAAACTTGGAGTAGAAAACTTTGTGATTTGATTTTAGGCAATGGAACTCCCTACTGGAACAAAAATCCAACAATCCTCAGGAAAACAGGACAGAACTCTTATCACTACAATAAATTATCTAAAATGTGCAAATACCAACCACAAATCACTAGACTTACAACTCATATATAGCCAAAAAGTTTCAAGTTTGAAAGTGATACTCAATATGATCCTACCCATTGTAAGTGTGGATATTGAAATGATCAGAGAAAGATTTTAAGAAACCATTCTAAATACGTTCAAAGAATTCAAAAATAAGTTTGAATATTTGAAGATAAATACATCATCAATATTTGAACAAATGAACAATCTCAGTGTAAGATGTAAACTATTAAATAATGTGAATTCTTGAATATTATAATTATCGAAAAATATGAGAGATGGACACTCCTACATGTTAGAGATGTCAGGAAAACAGAGAGAGTGACTGGAATACAGATCAACAGAAAATTTCCAGTGTAAAGCTTGGAAGGAAAAAGACGTGAGGAAGATGAGCAGAGCTTCAGAGACTTGTGGTCACACAAGAAGCAGCTGACATACACACCACTGGAATCCCATGAGAGAAGCAAAAGAAGGAAAAGTGGGAAAATGTCAAAAACATTCCAAATTTGGTAGAAAATATTAAAGAAATAAATGCTCACTGAATCCTAAGGAGACCGAATACAAAGAAATTCAGTTCTGGACACATAAAAGGTAAATTACATAAATTCAAAGTCAAGAAAAAAAATTTTGACTGTGTATGAGAACCACAGTAATTTTAACAGCCTGCTTAATATGAAAATCAGAAGAAATTGGCTTGATATTTTGAAAATTCTGAAGAAACAAAAGGCAATTAAGATTTCTATACCTAGTGAATGTATCCTTCATTTCACTGATAAAATCTCACAACGTGAGCCAAGCTGTGGTGTCGTGGTCATCACGTTAATGCTGGAAGACCAGAGTTGAGGGAGGTCTGTATCCCGGTGAGTCACCAGGAAACCCTTAAATATGATGATTATCTTGATTCTAGTGATGGTCTCGTACATACCTACTCACAAGCTATTTTTAAAATATGTTTTAAGATTTCTCAATGTAGTTATAGTATCCAAAACAGGCCTTAATTTTTCTGTGAACCTAAAACTACTCTAAAAAGTCTATTTAAAAATACTTAATTTCTCGGGGCTGGGGATTTAGCTCAGTAGTTAAGAATGCTTGCCTTGCAAGTACAGGCCTTGAGTTCGATCCCCAACATACACACACAAAAACAAAACAAAAAAACTTACTTTCTCATTTACTACATTAGCTAATATTTATTTAAATGCTTATCATTAGATTTGATAGTTTAACTTATTTATTTTTATTATATATGTGGAAATATTGTTATATCATAACTTGTTTCCTGTCTCATTATTTCCAATGGTATTCTTTTTTCCTTTTCTTCCACTGGATTGAATTTTTATATTTTCATCTGCAGTAAATTATACCTAATGCATTTATGTAGTATGCATACATAACATATTTCTTGTAGTTTTCATATTCAATGTCACTTCATTAGGGTTAGGGAAAGTAACAAAGGGTAACTAACTGGGTAAAAAGTTTCCATTCTTTCATATTCCAAAAATCTTTCAGATGCTTGTTTATAATTACAAATATTTGTATGCACATGAATTACACAAGTTTTATTTTTTGTTGTTGTTTTTTAATTTTCTCAGAATGGGTACTAGGAGCTCATGAATACCAGGATTCTTCAGTTGTAAAGGAAGGAACTCTTTGAAAGTTGGGCAAAGTTTGAAGAAATATGAGGAATGTATTATTCACAGTCAAGTAAAGCTGTTTCATTATTTTTGTCATAATTTACCAGTTAACATGAACTTGGTAATATTATTGGTTTTAAAATAAGCTTTTAACCAAAGTCATTTAAGACAAATGTAATCCATGAGTGAAAACAGTTGAAAGGTGACATAAAATATTGAATAATTTGTGACACAGATTGGAGCTGAAAAGAAATAAGAATTACTTAAATACTTTGCAAAGGTAGAAAACACTGTCAAATTATGAACCAAGGGTAAGGAAAGATGATCCATTCTAGACAATGATAAATGAGCTATCTCACTAGGCAGTCTTGTTGAGTAAGTAGGCATATATGAGTTATTATATAATTGTGATGGTGTTCAATTCTAAAAAGTAAGGAGTAAATAAACCCCACTTAAAAAAGGTTTTATAAAACTCTCAGTCCTGGAATGAGTTCATAACTTTCAAAATTTCATTAATAACATTCATATAAAATATTTTGAAATGCTTGCAATAATTGTAATAAAATAAAAGCTTGAAAATAATAAGAATTAATAATAATATACCAAAATATACATGGTTTTATGTATATGCATATAGTTTTTTAGTAGGCATACTCAGACTACTTCTCTATTAAATATATAACATATTTTTTTTTCAGGGTGACAGGTATTTTTACAAGCATTTTACATGTATTTTCTTGGTAAAAGTTGGGAGTGGGTACTTGTAGTATATGGACTTTACATAAAAGAAATTGAAATGCAGCGAATAGAACTTGACTATAGTCGCAGAGCAACCCAGAGAGAGTTCCACACTAAGGTTAATCACACACCTACAGTGTCTCCCATTGTATTTGGCTGCTGTAAGTTATTTTCAAATTTGAAATTGAAGTAAGCAAAGATCTTAATTATTATCACTTAGATATACAATTAGAAAAAGCATTAGAAGTTATTTTAGGTTGACATGTTGGCCAAAGATGTGTGTGTTTAAGGTTATTTGCTAGTTCCAAAGTGCTCAGAATATGCTACTTTCATCTGTTCAGACTTTCATCTGCAGGGAAACAATATGACATGGACTCCTTCATCTTCCTCTACCAAATCCCATGTTGTATGTTTCTATGCCCGTCTACTTCGCCTTCCATGTTGGTGTATGGAAATGAATGTTCCTAGTCCTGGCAATGTCAAATTCACTTTCTGTGTTCTCTGTTTCATTTTCTTGTCTATTCAGGTTTTACCCTTGTGCTGAGGTCTCTTCCTTGTTCTCTTCTTCTTCTTTTCCTCTCTTTCTGATGTTGTAGTTAACTTGAACTCAGGTCTCAGTTCAAGTCATGAAAATAATGTTTTTGTTAAAAATGATGCTTATGTGAATATCAGAGTCTTAATGAGAAAAGTGACTATAAGATTATAACATTATGTAAATAAGCCTCAGTTATTACTCATCCTAAAAATCCCACTCATTCTCTCCCACTATTCCCTTTATTCACGATCCCATTTGCCTCCTCTGCTTTATAGTGAAACCTGTTAAAATGTTGCCTAGGATGATAATCTCCACTTTGTAACTTTCCCTTTTTTTTTAACCATTCCAAATCTCACCACTTTGAAAATGTAATCAAAGTCAATAGTGGATGTAGCTCAGTGGTCCTGCGCTGCTCTGCGTGGCACGCCCTGTTCCTGAGTTCCACCTCCTGACAATAGTGACATCTTGCCCATTGGGTTTCTGATGGGCTCGTTATAAGAAGTCCTTTCTGCTTGGTTTCCACTACTCTATTGGTTTCCTCCTTCCTCAGTTGGTGAGTTACTCCTTTCAGTCTGTTATTGCCCATTTCTTATTTCTATCCAAACTTCTAAGGCAAGAGAGTTTTCTGAGCTCATAACTATCCACTACCCACATTTTTTTTTTTTTTTTAGTGCTGGGGATCAAACCCAGAGCCCTGAGCTGCCAGGCAAGTGCTCTACCACTGAGCCACACCAGAACTCAATCTTTACACACATCGTTGAGTAGATCTCATCTAAAGCAATGACTTTAAATACAACTCGTAAACTGCTAACCTTCAATTATGCCCTTCAAATTTATGTCTCCAGCTCCAACCATTTTCTTTTACTGTTGTCCTTATAAACAACTGCCCATTCAATATTCCACCTAGAGGAATGGTAAATTCTTTCATGTAAACATGTTAGAAATCACTTTTCTGTATCTATTCCTTCCCTTTCCTCCATTTCCATTAGTGATATCCCATCTTCACAAATGATCACCCATAATATCTAATTTCTCACTTTCTGTGTTCCATCTCTAGCCCAAATCTGTCAGTTACACCTTTGAAATATTTTTCTATCATCTCCCCCACATTTTGCCTTCCTACTGTTTGTGCCCCATACAGTAATTCTTTGAAATTGTAAATCAGATAGTGCTATGTTTTTGGCTAAAATAGTAAAAAAGTCTGTTACTATTAGAATATTATCCAAACTCCTAATTCTAGTCATTTTATCTGATTGCAATTTTACTGTAAATCTACTTTTTGATAAAAATATGTTCCACAAAGACACCGACTTTACTGTGTAGTTCACTATTGTGTTTATTATCATGTTTGAAAACTAACAGGAGCAAAAATATTTGTTGATAAAATGAATTGCTAAATTGTTACAACTGCCAGACATAGTGGCACATGCCTATAATTCCAGCACTGGGGAGCCTGAGGTAGGAGGATCGCTGTGAGTTTGAATTTAGCCTGGACTATCTAGTTATACCCTGTCTAAAACAAACCAACAGACCAAACAGACAAATGAAAGAATGAGCAAGTCAATCAATCAGTACTCTTATAGGTACATTACTTATATAACATCTTTGAGTATAATGCTGGAGAGTATCCATCTTTGAGTATACCCTGTAGACACCATTCAATAGAGTTATTAACCTGAATCAGACTCTCAAAGAGGGCTGGTTTCCTTTCACTTCTGCATACTTGATTTTGTACGTTAAAAGCAGCATTCTAAAGTGTGTAGAAAGTGTGTAGATTTAATGGTGTGCACATCATGAGTAAACGTCCCTTCTTGTCTTCCAATTTATTGTTATATCTCACTCTATATTTTCCTTTGAAGCCATCAAGGAGGATGGGGAGCTAAATAATTGTACATGATTGTTCGTCTATTTTATATATCATGATTCAATGTAATAATCACTGAAAGAATGCATTTATTTTATTGATAAGACAAAATTTGGAAAACTTTAAATGTAACCTAATACTTTATTAAAATTATCAGGAAATATTTTCAGAGAGAGTAAAATACTTGTCCTTTAACTTTGGTGATTACTAAAGAAAAGTCATGGATAACAGATAGGGAAATTGAACTCAGGTCTCTATTTCAGCAAAGTGAGAGTTTATTAAGGGCTTTCTACATAAAGAGCAGATCTCAAAAGGGACATAAGTACGTCTAAGAGAAATCGTAATCTAGTGGACAGGACATACAAATAATAAATTAGGAAAAAACACAGAAGGAAATAAGCATTATGAAACATTGTGTGACAGTAGAAAACCATGGAAGATAATACTGTCCCGTGGTAGCAAGTGTACCTGTGGAAATTATGCCGATCTAGACTTAAAGCTCAGGGTTAGGACTTAGTAATGGGCGGCTTCAGCTTTTTACTTGACCTGTACAAGCTGTGAAGATGATGTTCCCACCTGTCAAATAGAATTAATAATAGCTAATGCATAGTGTTTCTTGCTCGTTCGTTTGTTTTTTTAAAGTTAGATTTGCATGTAAACCAGATTAGTATGATTCCTGGCAAATACATTCTCAACACAGAACAGATTATTCCCCTCTAGTCAGTCATGCCGTCAGTCACTCTGAACTGTATTGTTCAGTCTTGTGAGATGTTAAAAGAAGTATTCCACAGTTCTGTCCTTGAGTTTGATAGCCAAAAAGATAAGGGAATAAAGAACTTTTCTACCTAAATACCCAAAGATATAATAAGTATTACTTAATAAATAAGCCAGAGAGTTAACCTTCTTTCAAAGCATTCACATTTTGGATAAGAAGATATTGTCTTGGTATTAACTCGCTTTAGGTTGTGTCCCCAAATTTTACTCAGGTATTTTCTTTCTTTTTTTTTTTATTTTAAACCAAGAACATGTATTGGTACATTCTACACACAATGGTCACATTCATTACATTAATTCTGTACCTATACATGATGTATCTCTTCCCCCCCCGCACCCTCCCTCCCTATTTACAGCAGGTTCATTCATTTTCCATATTTTCCCATTCCCCTCTCTCCCCTGTTGCCTTTCTGCTTTTCCCCTTCTTTCCTTCTAGTACTCCTCTCCTCTGCACACCATCCTCCTTTTATATAATATCTATTACACCTCTTTGTCCTTATTTACAATTGTGGTCTCTCATATCAGAGAAACAATTTGATGTGTGCTCATGAGTGTCTTATTTATTTCACTTAAGAGTATGTTCTCAAGAAACATCCATTTATATATGAATGAGTCTAGTTTATCCTTTTTTATGGCAGTGTAGTACTCCATAGTGTAGAAAAACCACATTTTCTTTAGCCATCCGTTGGTTGTTGGACATTTAGGTTGTTTCCAAGACTTAGCTATTACAAATTGTGTTGCTATGAACATGGTGGTGCATATGTCCTTGTGGTATGACGATTTTAATTCTTCTGGGAAGATCCCCAGTAGGGGAATAGCTGGGTCAAATGGAACCTCCAGTTGTAGTTTTTTGAGGAATCTATCTCCATATTGATTTCCACAGTGGTTGGACCAGTCTACATTCCCACCAACAGTGGAGGAGTGTTCCTTTTTCCCCACAGCCCCACCAGCATTTGTTATTGGTTGATTTTTCCATATATGTGGTTCTTTCTGGAAACTCAGGTATTTTCAATGGTGTGCATATTAACTATGTTTTTAAATTTCTAAATGTGTTCACTTTATTACAGATAAACATTATCAGCCAATTGAGGACTTAAGATGTGAATGAGTTCACAAAGTATTCACACAGATAGCAATTTAGCTAACTATTGAAAAATCACTTTCAAATATGGCAGAAATCCATAGGATGAGGTATTAGATATTATTTAATTAAACAGTAGAGCTATTCGTGTTTCTTGTTAAGGTTTTAATTATCCTTATTATTTTTCTATTCTGGCCTATTTGTTACAGCAGCCACTAGTCATATGTGGATATTGAGGAATTAAAATACAGCTATGTGACTATGGAAATAACTCTTTATTTCATTTTAATTAATTTAAATTTAAACTGATAGTCAACTCGGTTATGGAAAAACTTGTGAATATGTTGGAAATTTTGAATATGTAAATCTACATTTCAACTGTTAATTCTTTAAAATGTAAATGTAAATTTTGAGGGCTGGGGTCATACTCATTGGCAGAGGACTTGCCTAACACAGGCAAGGTCCTGAGTTTGAGCTTCAGCACTGAAAATATATATAGAACAAATAAATAAATATATATAGATTATATACTTGTGATAAAAATTTAGTGTCCAAATGAGGATTGAGTAGTGTAAAATAAACGTTGGATTTCTAAGAATTCATATGAAAATAAAAATGGGAGGCTAAGGCTGGAGGATCATAAGTTTGAGCCAATCCGGGCAACTTATTGAGAAACTGTCTAAAAATTTTAAAATAACAAAGGTTCGTGAATGTAGCTTCGTAGGTAGGCACTGGGTTCAATCCCCAGTATACCCCTCCAAAAATAAAATATTAATAGTGTTTATATGTGTTGTTTGATTAACTGATATTGTTTGTATACACTAAGCCAAATGTTGGTGTACAATTGTATACACTAAGCCAAGCTTTGAATTACACACGTAACTTTTTTCTACTTTCACTGTATTTGCAATGGATAGTGCTACTCTACATAATTGCAATCCTCTATTTTTATCCCAATTTTATTAGATATTTGTCTTGTTACTTTATGGGATATATGTGAAAATTTCAAGAATAGACAAAAATTGTAGATTTTTGGATAAATTTTGTAGAATTAAAACATTTTAGTGAGCAGAATTGACATTTTGGGGAGAGGGGATGTTTTTACCTCAAGTGCAGTAATGTTTGCAGTAAAGAAATTCACTCAGCAGAGAAACAGCATTACCTACTTAATACTCCTACAGCCATGTTGAGATTGAAAATAAAAATGTTTCAGGACTTGTCACCGAATGAATGACTGAGGGTGACCAGCACCAGCAGAACTATATGAAAAAATTAGGGCATGTATTACTTGGTTCTGGCTATTTTCCCTTTCTCAGAGTTCTTCTACTTTTTATTCACTTAAATTGGTAGAAGAAAAAAAAAATGCAGCATCTCCTTTCATTCTAATCTTCCTTAGTTTGTGTATCAGAGAACACTACACTGTTTTTAGGAAGATAATAATTAAAGCCAAAATATGTTTTGCAGCTTTCCTTATTGTAATTTAGGGCAAGATTAAGATTTGGGTTATTCATTTTAGGTTTTTGGAATATAGTGGCTGGTTACTTCAGATTTTGAAAAGATGCTAGCTTATTTACACCTTGTTGAATTTGTAGTATTTACTGGCCTCTCGACCTTCAGTCCATTATTATTCATGACATAGAAGAGGGGAGGGAAATATTGTCAGACTTACAGATTTTCCACAGCGTTATCAGGTTAATTCTTCGAGCTTTTTGGCTCAAATAAAGAGCTGTACATAAAGGAGATTTTTATGCTATGTCTTTAATCACTTTTATCCTTTGATGCTAAAGTTAAGGAAAATATACGGGTATATTTACAAGTTGCTATGTGAGCAGTTATGTGAAATTTATGCTGTGTAATGAATTATGGAAAGTAGCTTTGAACAAACTAAATGCCCGTTTCATTTGATCAAAAACATGTTTTTACAAATCCAATAATTATGCAATGTTCTATTTTTTTTTTTTTACAAAGTTTTCCAAAGTATGGTAAACAAGCACTAGGTTTCCTCATTTGTACAGTAAAATGGACTTATAGGCTAAGGGTGATTTATGTACTGAAGTAATTTAAATTCCATACTCTCAAAGTCACAATGCATATGTTACATGCCTATAATTATGCTCCTCCGGGTGTGCAAGCCAGGAAGGTGGCAGAGTCAGACACAGAAAAAGAAAGGAGATTGATGATATGGTATTTTGCTAATACAATGCAAAGGCACTAACAGATTATGAATCTCATTCTTGCCTTTCCTTCTAATACCATCTAAATTACGTCTTCAGGCTGATGTCTTCACTGATCTAAAATTTATAGAAATGCATTCTTTTTGCTATCTTGAAAAAGCTGAGAAATGATAAAGAATATTTCCAATAGTATAATTCTAACTTCTTTGCTTAAAGGACAAATGAGCTGCACCCTCATCAATTGCACACACTCTTTTAGATTTGTGATACATATGGTTAAATATCTAATATTTGCCTTTTAATTCATGATCATCTGAGGTAGGAAAATTGGTTTATTAAAACCAAAGTAATGCACTGCTGTACTATAAAGTGTTATACCAATGAAGACAATTTTAGATGACCATTATTCATTTTATACTCTTAAATTACAATTTTTATATACTGTTGTTTGAAAGAGTGATGTTTTGAATATCTTTGGGTTTCCCACAGGTTGTGAAGCATCATCTTATTCCTGTGTATCGGGTGACCTTTAAGCAGATTGAACATTTATAGGGAATACAATTAGAGAGGGTAAGCACGTTTCTCTTAAATCATATATCCCAATTCCTTTATTATGCTAGTGGCTTCAAGTTTAATGACCACTACCTTTGGGTCAGCTCCACTTTAGATTCTATAGACTCTGTTTTTCTCTAAGCTATTAATAAAGCCTCATTCAATTTTTTAAGTTTTAAATGCATACTTGTGTGCTTATTTCCCTTATAAAAAAACTGTGCCATCCAACCGATATAAAGATACAGTGTCACAGCGTGCCTGTTCAAAGAAAAAAAAAAAAAAAGAAGACATAAATACTGCTTTGCATGTTCAGAGAGGGGTGTTACTATCTTCTAATACTATGTGGAATGTCAGTTTGATTGTTTTGTCTTTTAACCCTACTTGGCCATTTTAGATCAAGTTTTCCACAGACCTATTTGTTACATTTGATGGTACAATGAAAAAATAAACAAAATACACATGCAAAAAGATGTTGCTTCCCAATGTGAAACATCATAGGAGAAGGTAATTAATTCAAAATATAGAAACTTGCCTTCTACTATTGGAAAAAGGAAGACTCCTTTGGACACTATCAGTATGTTTTCATTTGCTATCAGAAAATACTTGAGTCTGGGTTAATTATAAGGAAAGATGTTTATTTTGGTTCCCAGTCTTGGAGGCTGGGAATTTCAAGAGCATGGCACCAACAGCAAATTTCACTTCTGGTGAGGTCAACCTGCTGCTGCAACTCATAGTAGAAAGTGGAAGGGCAACTGGACACACACAAAACAGGAAGAACATCCTTGCTTTAAAATATTCTGCCCTTTCAAGAATAAAGTTACATTGAATCTCAATGTAAGTATTGGTGGAAACAAACCAGAGAGTGCAGGGATAACAGATGTATACCACCATACCCAGTCCAGAATTTTAAAGAAAAAAAAAAGGAAAACACACTGTTAATATATTAGGGAAACACACTATTTTCTAGTGTAAAATAGTTAGATATGGTCACATGCTCTAAGGAATAGTGAGTGTGTGTTCTATATGAATCCTTGCACCGAAGTGTCACACTAACCCAGAGAGACCAACAGAAGAGGATAAATATGCGGGCTATTACATATACTTGAGAGCTAAATCAGGGAGTTAATTTTAGAGACTAATTACTGTACAGAGATTCTGAATTATATTGAATCTACATTTTGGGATTTCAAACTAAGAATTCTGGACTGGCAATACAGAGTGATAGAGTGGGTGCCTAATGTGCAAGACTTTGGGTTTATTCCCAAGAGCTACAATAATAATGATAATATTAACCATTAAATAAAATAAAAATAAAAACAGAAGAACATTTTTAAACTATGATAATGGCTAATAATTACACTATTTCCAAATATTAGTAGTGCTAAATTTGAAATTAGAAAATTATTGCCAAATATTGAGGACCGGTTTTTAAATGATTATTCAAAATTAATTACATTTAAAAATGCAAATTATTCTCTAATGGAATTAGAATTCATTCTTACTTATTACATTATTTCTTGAAATTTCCCAGCAGTCTTTGCTCATTAAATTATTTCAATGAAATTAAACAAGTTCATAAATTATCATTTTCTAACAGATTTTAAATGATGATTTGCTAAAAATGTCTTCAAAAGTTAAAAATTATCTAAGTTAATATAAGTAAGGAAATCTTCCAGTCTGAAAATCCTCTTATATTTAAAAAGGACCCATTTAAACCTCTAGTTTTTTCTAGAAGCAGCAAATGAAATTATTCCTACTAGTTAATAATCATTCAATCCAACAATATTTATTATGCACACAAATTACAGGTATTATAAAGACAAAAATATGCTACTTACTTTGAGTGTTAGTGAAGATAGAAACGTAAATGCACATATTAATCAAAATGATTATGGCTTTAATGAGGCCGGTTCAGAAAGCAGTAGGAACATATAAGAACGATTACTAAGTGAGCATGGAGAAATTCGTCCTGTTCCTAGAGTCTTAAAGCTATTTTATATTTTTTGTTATGTTTCCACAAATAGCTAAGCAATTCGTAAAAGAGACTTGTACTACTGTAGAGACTAAGGACAATGACTACGTGGACTCCCTTAGGTCATCGACTAGTTGTGGTGTATCACTTAGAGGCTATACCACACACCTTGCAGTAAATTTCAAGGAGAGATTTAAGAATCACATACCAAAGGTAGGAGGCAGTAGAAAAGATTTTAGGGTCCCTTGAAAATAAAATGGAAAGTCAATGCTAGATCCAAAAATTAATTTTTGTAGGGTTAATACATTTTAGAGATTAAATAGATACTTGTAACATTTTTGTGTGGTCAAACAAACGACTTTTAAAATCGGTTATCATGTTAATTATGATCATTATGTATACAATGTACCAATACATGTTCTTGTAAAAATTAAAAAAAAAAAAAAGAATTTGAACCAAATGTGAAAGTACACTGTTCTGATGGAATAAGTAGGATAGCAGGTTTGAACTCTCCCAAACCACGAAAATCCCTGAGAGCGCTGTACATAGCTCCTACCTGATATTCAACTCTATGTATCTCCTCCCAACTTTGCATTCAGTGATGGGGAGGTTGTAGTCCATTGCCATGAGCGAATTTATGCCATGGACTCCGGCAACAGATACAAATCAGCGTTTCTTTTCGGTTTTCAAGAAAGTCATTGTTAAATATCTACCAGTCCAACACTGACTACCGACTATGGGAGGTGAGTGCTCTGAGCCAATATTATAGAAAAACCATCTGTCTTAGTGCAGTACCTTCTTGTTACACTGTAGAACTCAGGCAGAATGACATTCTCTGAAGATTAATATACTGTGATAGACTACTGTGAATATTGAGGGTACATTACAAGTGATGCTTCTACAGGCTGAATTGTGTCTCCCCTAAGTTTATCTGTTGAAGCCTTAAACCCCAGTACTTCAGAAGTACTTCAGAAGTGACTACATTTGGAAACAGGGCTTTTAACGTGGTGATTAAATTAATGTGAGGATGTTAGGGTAAACTCTAATCCAGTCTGACTGATGTCCGGAAAAAAAGAGGAAATTGACCGCCAAGGAGACAGGAGAACTGTGCCCATGCAGAGAAAGGCCACATGAGCATACAGAAAGAAGACAGCAAGCCAAGAATGGACATGCCTGAGAAGTCATTCCTGCTAATTCTTTCTTCCAGGACTGTGAGCAAGAAATTTCTGTGGTTTAATCTACTCTGTCTACAGTGCTTTGTTATGATTCCCAAAAAACTAATATGAATGTTTAGTGTCTCTGCCCAAAAATAGTTTGGTATAAAAATTGACAGGCACAGTAATCATGGGAGATCATAACATGACTTTACCATATGTGTCTCCTAAGATATAGGAGATGTTAAATACATTGTTTTATACCTTCTTTTCATACATCTTTACATACAAACTGGTGAGGATGCTACATTTAGACTCTGCCCTCTAGAAACCAGTATTGATTCTTAATTCTTTCACTATTGCTTAAAAAACAGCAAGCGTTTCTTTGCACGTAGGTGATCTCACAATGACTTTGGGAAGACATTTTTCCTGTGACTCAAAATGAGTGGCAAAATGGTTTAGTGAACAGGCAAATCATTCACCAGAAAAGCATGCACTTGCTTGAGAAATTCTCACCCTCTGGTTGTATGCATTTCTTGGGTATCTATGAAACTAAAACGTGCAGCATGTTAATTTGCTTCCTTACAAGCTGTGATTCCACTTGACAAGTACTGCCAGTTGCAGGGGAAAATTGTAATGTGGCTGTTGCATAATTGCAAAAGTCTCATTTCTGGGACTTTTGTTATTAAAAAAATTTCCTTCTTTGTCACAGCTAGATGTCACTTACTTATTCTTACTATGTATCTCCCCAACCTCTGTGTTTTGGGGAGATGCCTTTCGCTAAGCTTCTTTATTGTTTTCCTGTCTCTCTGTGGTGACGTTTCCTGGCACTAGCGAGGAAGCTGGTCTCTGCAATTTTCCATCCAACAGAACATACTTGAGTGTGTCTACTCTGCGGTGGAAGACAAACCCCATTCCTCTAGTTGAGAAAAATCCTTTAACGAGTAGTTCCACAGCAACAGAACTGGAAACTAAGGCAACTCTTGGCAGTAAAATGGCAAATCGCTGCTATTTTCTTGGATATGGATGCATGAAGCATATTGGCAAAGCCATGATATCCCCAGAGACGATCACTAGTGAATTGCCCTGGTTTATATCATATTTTGTGAGTTCTAGATATTTAATGTTTATAGGACTCTATGATAAGATTGGATCATTTGATCTTCTTTGATGCCCAGTTTCTTGAATTCTAAATATTTTACTTAGAAAGTTCAGTGTCTAATGGATGATTATTATTCTGAGTATTTGTCTTCTGGGATTTAAAAAAAAATCAGGGAAACAAAACCCAGAAACTCATTTCCAGCTATTAATATCACTGGTAATCTTATTCATTTTTAGTTATTATCATCATCCATGTTTTAGAACAACTTGGAGCAGAATTTCTAAGAAACTGGTAATCACTGCAGAAAAAAATGGTGAGAAGATGTAAGCCACTCCTAAGTATTTATCTGAAATGTGGAATATAAACATCAAAACCTGTATATGGTATTTCAGAGTAAAAGTGCATTGGGAATTAGAGGCGTATTTGCTGTTCATTGATTCTGGTATTTGGTATTTCCCATTTCTTGAAATTTGTGTGAGCAACAGAACCTCTCTGTACATTGTTTCATCACAAGTAAAATGAAGCTTTCTTCCCATTGAGTAATTTTTACACAATTCTTCAATACTCAAACAGAAATAGTTCTGCTAAATTTGAAATTGTTAAATTTAAAGTTATAAAATGATTGCACTAATATATATATATATATATATATATGTATATATATATATGAAATAACCCCCTCCCATATCCTCTTTCATTAATAGTTTTGTTTAGTTACAGGTATTAATGTTAATTCAGAATTTCTATTACTTAAAAATATGAAGTATATTCTGAGTTATAACTCTGAAAACCACATTTACTTGTCATAGATTTTTAGCAAAAATCTTACCAAAAACAGATCTTTAGATGAAAATGGAATTTAAAAACTGATGTTCTAATACTCTCTTTTGCACACTACACAGGCAATTCAGGGGTTCATCAAATGCAATATTTATAGAATGTCTTCTTTTGAGACGTTCCAAATTCCTAAAAAATATGATTTTGCTGTATCCACATGAGGTTATATCTTCTTATTCCAAGAATACTTATATGTACTACATAAGTGGAAGACTGAAGAGGTAAAATATCATGCGTCACAATTGCATGGTGGAGTCACTGATGGTTGCCAACAACTAAATGGTTTTGTCTTTTAAATCTTTCAACTAAGAAATGTGCATTATCCTCCTTCGAACTGATGTTATAAAAAAGAAGAACAAGGAGGAAAAAGCCCTCATCTTTCCTGCCTAAAATAACACTATATTATTTACAATAAAAAGAGAATAAACTTCTTTCACTATTTAAAAAAATGAAAGATACCATGTTATTTTGAACCACAAATTATTAATTGTCATTCATATTGAAGAAAAATAGCAAGCATGTAGAAAAATATTTTTGTAAGTCATTATATACTTTTCTTACCAAAAAATGCCTGCACCACAGAAACGTGATAAGAATTTGAGGGAAAAGTCCCACATGTGGATCTTTATAAATATCACAAAGTCCTATAAATTTTATAATTTTATTTTACACAATTTCTTTATTTTTACCCTTTAATTTTTCACTATGAAAGCAAATACATCCTTGTTGTTCAAATAAAATCAGACAGTCCAGAAATAAATGGAGTACATGGTAAGATTCTCCCTTCTATCCCCTTTATATCTATCCCTAGAGATGGCTAGTATTAAGTATTTGGTGTATAGTATGTCAGACATTCTTTACTTACGTAATCAAATTAAGAATAAAATAGTGGGATAATTCTATACATACGTTTCTGTTGCTTGGTTTTGAAACGTTTAACATATATAGTGCATATTTTTTCATGCCAGTACATGAAAATGTACCCTGTTCTTCAAAATGACCTGACAGCATTTAATGATATAAATGTGTCGTCATTTACAGAACTAATTCCCTAGAGGTGGACATTTAGATTGTTTCCAAGTCTAATTCCCTTTCAACAGAATATTTTCAAAAGGTATGCTTAAAGTATGAGCCAATGTATTGGTTCTTTCAGGCAAAAAATGCTAATCTCCTAGGGAGTTATGAAAGCAAACTAAACTCAATGACTAAAGCCAGAATAAGAAAAATTGAGGTGTAAATGTAAAATTATAAATTTTCATTTTACTCATCAACTATGTGACACATTGGAAAGAGCTATAATATATTTATGGTCATGGTCTGGACTTTTTGAAACCTGTCACTTATTAATTACATGACATTGGTCCACCAAGTTCATTTTCTTAGCTTTTTCCCCCTCTTATAAAATGATGCATAGGAACTAGATGATCTTTAAAGAGTCTAGAAATTTTAAAAGAAAGATTCTAAACTTTCGGCACCAAAAATTTTGTACCCATCACTGGCTAGGTGAGGTGGGATCCTAGAGGAAAACAAGGATTTCATGGTAGGAAGAGCTGAGGGAAGTGACGTGCAGAAACTGGGTTTCCAAGATTAGCCAGCGTTTTATAAGGTCCATTTTAGCCATTCCTCGCCCCACACCTTGTACTGTAGATACATGTAGGAGAACTCAAACTTGATATTCCTACAGGAGATGTACTATATTCTGGCTCCGTGGTTTATTCCATCATGGGTGGAAGGATTTCTATTTCTGGCTGAGTCTTGGACCAATTAGGCTTTTTGTGTCTTCCTTGTCTCTGTAGAGCTTTTTAATGTTGGAAAAGGAGCAGGACAGACTATTCAGAGTATAGTGTCCCAAGAAGCAATTTCAAAGATCCTCTCCTTTAGAAGATGCAGTAGGCTGATGCAGGATGGTTGGTTATCTCTTTGTGTACAAGGATTTAGTCTTTACTCTCTCTTATTCTACTAGAATGATGGCTGGTTGGCTATTGGCATGGAATAGATAGTTGAACTGATAAGTTGATCACTTCATTCTGTTGTTTAGTTTGATTTAAAATTTGCTCTTCTTTTGGGGAGGTTTCTTGGTCATACATATTGGAACAAGACTATGGGGTCTTCTCTGTAACAGCAATCAGTACGTCACATGGGAAGGCTCCCCTGCCAGTGTGTATATAACACTTGGGTGCCTCTTGCTGTAATTCAGCACAATTACTAATGTATCAGGATTGTTTTGTTCAGTCCAAACTGACTATCTGCAATTAAGCTAACATGTGAACTGAAGGATATTTTCTTGTAGTGACAGATAGGTCATCTTCTCTAAACGTGAGCAACCTGTGCCCAGAACTATTCTTATTTACGTCCTAAATCCTGTATGGTTTTATCTGTTTTATGTCACATTTCCCAATGAAATATGCTTCAAAACCAGTTTTCTTAATGGCAGTTTATACATGGTATATTTAATAATGTCATTAATTGTTTTGTTATTAATTGTTTCATTACTTGCTTCCTATTAGCAACAGTGAACACTCAACATTATTTATCAGGTGTATGAGTGCCCTCTCTCTCCTGGGTGGTGATGCTTATTTAGAGAAAGAAATAGAATCCTTTCAAAGATTTCTGCCTTTCTCCACAACTTCCCCTCTCACCTGGGGTGAGGGCCAACTCAAAGTTTTAAATTAGTTGCCATAAACACAATGTTATATACAAGGAGCCCATGAAAATAACTTCAGTGTTGATCTTCACATTAATCCCGTTTTCCTACTCTCAGAAGAAAAACTAGCGTTATCTTTTTATAAATAATTTATACAAAGCCGTTCAGCAGAGAAAGAGGGTGGTGGTGGTGGTGGCTTATTTAAAAGCTCTGATAGGCCAAATGACTTATCCTCGTAGGGACTAGATTTTAAATGATGTTCTTTTATTTGTTTTAATCATTTCCCTAATAAATATAGACCAGAAATCCATATATTTTTAAATGTGTGAATTTGAATGAAGAATTTTCTATCTCAGTATCAGTAATTGTATAAAATATTCATAGAAATTCAATGTCTCAGATAAAATATTGAAAAGACTAAGGCTCATGTGTGTTTAAAGGTTTTACTATTCACCTGGATACAATGATGCCTTAGTCTACCTTTTTCCCCCTTTAAGAGCAAGTTTAATTTGATATGAATCATCAAGGAAAAATTGCAGCTGTTTATAAAACAAATTCATCTCTTTGGGTTTCTGTATTTGATCGACTATGCATTGTTTACTTTTTAAAAAATAAATTGTCCAGCATTATCACACTGAACATCATGAGATATTTGCATCCAGTTTTACCTAAAAAAACCCTGCCTTTTAAATCTTTTGAGAATCTTAATGCAAGCACCACTACCAATTCTGGGTCAGACAGAATGAATCCATTTTCTCAGTAAGATTCAAGCCTTCATGCCCCTTTTAAGGCTCATGCCATGAGCAGGGTTGGTCCGTTTATGACAGATGCAAATTATACTCAACATCTTTTGTATTTTACAATTTTAAATCTGGCATGTATCCTCCCAATCCAATTCTTTCCTTTAAAGCCCAGAATTCTGGATGCTTCATAAAGCAAAAAGCTTGCTGCCACCTTCAAGGAACTCAAACTATCTGATTTTTTATTTGCTGCTGCCATTAGATTGAAATGATTTTTCTTCAGTTTGCTCAAAGCCAGATTTAAAGTCAGGTCCCAGAGGTAACGGGAAAGTCGATCCCCTAAGCTACTCAGTCGTTGTTTGCTTTTTTTACATGTAATATCCTACTTCTAAGCCAGAGTATAATTTAAAATACAAAACACACTCTACATAAATATGTCCTTTAGAAATTTTGTAATCTGACATTTAATAGAAGTTAACTAAGTGCCTTCTATCATGTTTGTCAAAGAAAATGGAGAAATTATAAATATCCTTCAAGACAATTATTTCTTAATAGCTTTCTACATATTTTTAATGCTACACATTTCCTTACTACTTCAAATCAATAACAGTGTGTGTTCCTTCTGAACACAGACCTGCCGATTACTCATTTACAATACACTGAAATAAGCCTAACAGCCTTCCAAACCCTTCACACATTATGAGCTTCTGTGCCATTCAAAGGGCTCAGGTTTGCAGTCACTTCTGTTTGCTGGAGAACAGCAAAGGGTTACTTTAGCCAAGGTGCCGTGAGTACCAGCAAAAGGAATCCATTGGCTTTAATTTGTCCATGTCTTTCATTTGATACTACCAGTATTAATAGCTTTGCAAGGAAATTCTGCAGTCATTAATCATAATAATTAATCAGATCCAATTATATTGCATATAAATGCGAACAAATTGCTGAAAAAATAATGATCTATCACCAACGTGTCACAAGGAAAAAGAGACTAAAAGAGTAATTAGAAGCAGGGATTTAGTTGTGTACGAGTGCCCTGCAAGTGATTTTGACTGTATGATGATCCGATGATGTAATTAGTAGAAAGTCTAACAGGCCTTTTTAGCAAACCATGGAATGACTGAGCGACTGGATAAAATAAGGCTCAGTGTTCTAGGAGATCTTTTCTGCATTTGCTCCCAACTTTGCACTTCTGGATAAAGGAGATCGGGTGTCCTTTGAATCCTAACATAGGCACTAAATTGTTCCTACAGGTTTTTAAAATCTGTTTTTAAAATCTATTTTTAAAGTAAAGCTGTCTGTTAACTGAGGGTTACTCAAGTTAGGAATCAATATATTCTACATGGCACTTTTTTCTTTTTTATTCTTGTAATCATAAAAATGTGTAACATATAATTTAAAATGAAATGTTTTGGTTGTACTGAGGTAACGTGCTGTGGGTAGCATGCATGTTAGCTATTTTCACCTATCTTCTTTCCCTTGAACTGAACTGAAAACATTTCAGAGAATGGAATTACTCTGTTTTCACTTCAGTTAACACTCTCCGAAGCACTAGCAGATTTTATCAGAAACCATTTAAAAAATACATGTGTTTGTATGTGTATGTGTGTGCGCGGGTGTGTGTCTATAAATTTTTCTTGAACAGATTCTGAAACCTGACCAATATACATTGTTCAGTGCAAGTTATTCTGTGGAATAATTTTAATATGCCTCTTATTTTAATTTCATTCTTGCCTTACAGGATAGAGGTTTTAATGAGTATTTTCAGTTTAAAACTTGTGTTATATATAATTAGCCATAGTTTGTTGTGTGGTTAGAAACATATTTCTGAACCTTTCAAAATGTTTTCTTGCTTAGCTCACAGATTACACACGAAATGGTTAACTAAAGATTGATGAGCAGTTTTTATGATAGGTTTGCGACTTGAAAATAAATGTTAGGTTCATCATAGTTTTCAATACTAAGCACTGCACTTTACCGTCTTTGATCTCAGTGTTGTGACTACTACAAAGAAATAAAACCTTATCTTACCTTTTCCAGCATCTACAGCAGAAGACCTCAATAATGCATAAGAACATCTGGAAGTACGGTAATTTCAGCTATCAGAGATAAGAATTGACACAGAACAGGTAAACCCTACAAAGTCATCATGTTGAAATGAACTGATTAAGGTTTAGTAACATAAAACATCACGTATAGTGTTTCCATGCTTGCTACATCTTGCTATTTTATATTAAAAAAGGAATGTCAATTATATATATTTAATAGGTTGATTAGCTGGTAGCAATATTATATTTTACATAAAGAGACAGAAATGTCTGCAGATCTATTGCCATACACATCTATTTAGAGTTAACTGTGAGTTCATAGAAAATACATGGGCATAGTAAACAGGGTTTTGAAATGACAATTTTTTACTGGTTGCAAGTGCTAATTGCTAGTTTCTCAAGGGTATAGAATTAATCACCTGCTAGATTTACAGTCTCTAGGTTGAGACCTGAGGATGGAGGCAATAAGAAAAGCTCTTGAGGGACATATCATATGGTGAGTCTAAATATCAGTCTCTATGCATATGTAAATTGGTAACAAAGTTTTTTCAAAGCTCAAGTATGCTAATTTCAAACAGGCAAGACTAAAGCTAGCTTTTAGCAGCTGTTTAACGTCTGCCTGTGGGTGGTAGAGAGAGCTTAAAATACAAGCAAACAGTGGTGCATAAGTAATTAAGCAACATTTTGCTGGGCATAAATAATTCTGTTTATATTGCTCTTTTGAAGAGTATAGAATACAAAATAACAGATCAAGTGTACTTTTGGTCACCAGAGGTTAACTGTTCTCTTCTTTACCTTTTCTCCGGTTTTACAATTTAAGAGAAATAAATCACAAAATGTGCTACACCATTTTATAACTTCATAAGAAATAAAATGATTTAAGTCAGGAAAAAACACTATTGCAGATTCACTGCACTTTTAGTTAATTATATTGTTTTTAGCATATTCCTCTGATGATAGATCAGAAAAATGTATCAAATTATAAATTTGTTTATTAATATTTTATTTTTTAAGATTATTGAAAGTAGAGTTTGGGTTGTTAGCTAACATGGAAAATAAAACTTTTTCAAAGTCTACACAAGGAAAATATTCTCGATTTTTAGGAATAATTTTAATTAACTAGTATATTTACAAATAAACAGATAAATATACTATTTAACTTGAGGCTGTTTCCTAAAAATAAGTGCTCTTTAAGTCAATGTACTGAATAGAAGTTAATTACCTAATTTTAACAGCTCTTGGTAAGTGAGTAGAAACGTCTGAAAGCAAAAGAAAAGCTGCTATAAAAAAATTGCATTTGATTCAATAAAAACCTTGAAATTGACCAGAAGGAAGATGAAAGATTTAACACGATTTAGAAATACCTAGTCTGGAAAAAAGGATTATAGATACTAACTGTGAAAAGAGTCAGGGGTTTAAACTTTGTTTGCGTTAAATATTCATGGTTTAAGGAGTTAATAGTGAAAGGAAGTACTCAGTTGGGTATCAGATCTTATAAAAGGCTTTATAACACATTAGAATGCTAGGAGGGCAGGAGTAGCCATTTATGCACAGAACTGCTACTTCCCTTTGCACTGAAGGAAAAGGTAAATGAAGTGGGTTTTGCAAAACATCCTTTTCTCCACCTCCAACATTCCTAGAGAATATGTGAAATTTTGTACAATAAATATTGCTTTTTTCCCTGTACTTCTAGTTTTTCTAATTTTGTATATTCTTTGACCTGGGTTTTAAAGCCGCATGGTAGAGCAGTGGAGTGTGTAGGTCAATGGACTGGGGAGTACTGCCATAAGACACATACTGGGTAATCTGAGGTCTTTCTCTCTGGAAGATACTGATTCTCTGTGTCTTGTCCTTCCTGTTTCTGTCCTACAATATGTGGCCAGTTTAATGGGGGTTCCAGTCCCCCTAAGCAAAAAAAGATGAAATTCAGATAAAAATATTTGGAGAATAATAAATTTTGGGGCTAGCATTCTAAAGCACCATAGGCTTGTGGACATCTTTTGCTGGTTCACTTAACTGTGCTATTTTTTTTTTTTTACATAGCAATTCTCTACATACTTTGTTTCCTAAATCATGAAGGACAGATGTGATGAACAAACAAACAGCAAGGTCCCTCTGTCTACATGAAACCCTTAAGATTTGTTTAAAAAATCTGGCAAAAAAGATAGCAAAGGGTCACCAGCATTCAGAGTAGTATAATTGGTGCTCTTTTTCTTTGTTTATATTTCTTTGCAAATTCTACCTGTTAAGTCTGCATATCCCAAGGAATAATTTTTTGATATTTTAAGGATCTTGTCTGCATAAGGGTACATAAAAACTTGAGTATTATATGCCATTATGTTAATATAAGTCTTGGCTATGTATGATTACATAAGAACGTTAAATATATTTTAAGGAGATTTGAAATGTTCTGCCTTGCCATACAACTTTTGATCTTCAGGCTTCTGTGAACTGCTTTGTACCTATCATCACTTGGATTTCATATCCTCTGATATCTTTGGCCTATCAAGAATGGACAGCTACTGAAAAGGAAAAGTAGCACTAGAAATGCAATTATTATAATTTGGGTAACTGTAACCTGAAACCTTTGTCATATACCTCCTGACTCATTTATCTGTAGAAGCTAATAGTTTAGGTACTTTACTGTAATTCATTTTAAACTGTTCTTTTTATTTCTCTTACTATCTTTGAAGCCACAAAGGCAGACAAGTTTAGCCTAGTGGTTAACACATTAGTTTTTCATTTGTGCCCGGAAGATTGTTAATGCTTATTTGGGCAGAAAGTAGTATAATTCTTTTTAGAATGGTCATTCTAATTTATATGGACCTCAAAGGAGTGATGAACTATGATCAACTCATTATGTTCCATTTATTAATATTAACCTATAAGATACATAGGAACAGTGTATAGACGACTAGGAGAGGTCAAAAGTAAGGCTTCAACTATGAAAAATGAATTGACTGACCCCAAAATATAAAGTTTGTCCTCAGGGTTTGAGTTGAGTGCTAAATAAGAAGGTTCTGGTAGGTATAATATATAGAAAGAGTCAGTGCCAGATAACTAACATGAACAGTATGGGACTATGAAAATCCACAAAATTCTAACCCCAGGATAAAACTGATTTTATCCTAGAGACAGTGACTTTTTTTGTAGTGTTTTAACAGGCACACACACACACACACACACACACACACACACACACACACAGAGAGTCAGAGAGAGGCAGACCCTCCAAAGGTACATCTCCAAAGGCAAGTAAAAAAAGGTTTCCTTATAGGCAATAACACATTTTCTCAGAAACATCTGCAATCTATCCCAGTTTGTGCTCAGGCTTTGTTTTAGCACAAGGAAATGCAGAGACTTCCTTCTTCCCTCAGCTGTGCATTCAACCACTGTTCATTGAAGTATGAGACTATGTCGATCCTGTGGAAGTTACTACAAATGCAAAGATGTATAAAACACAGAACTGGGGTGGAAATACTGAAAAATTAGATTTCAGTAGTACTTGTGTCCACCTGTGAATTATTGAGCTGGGAGCATGATGCCTGTTAAGAGATGGGATTGCCTGTCAGAGTGACACAGAATACAGCATATGTGTGAATATGGAATATCACATTCTAAGTTTTCTCTTTTTACCCACCTTGCATATTCCAACCACCCACCTTGACAGAAAGATTCTTTGGAAATGGTTTCTCTCTCCCTCTCTCTCCCTTCTTCCCTCTCTCAATAATTATTATTAGATTATAATTTTTTAACCTAGATAGATGCCTGTTCTTAAATAATATTCCATATGTCTATACCCAACTGTATCAGTGATCATTCAGCCTGTTGAAGAAAACTACCTATTTAAGAATAAACTTTTCTCTTTGTTTGCTCTAACACAGAGATAACTTATTTTGTTGAAATTAAATTAATTGAAAATCTAAAATTTCCTCAATTTCCAAACTGTTTATTTCAAATGAAGCCTATAGAACTTTTGATATTCTAAAGAATAATTTTAATTTGTGAATAACATAGTAATATTTCTTCCTTTTAAACTCAGAAGCAGCATCATGCTAGTTTGCTTGAAAAATGTGTTACTATGAAAAAGGCAATAATTACGTATTATGGAAGATTTAATTTGTCAAAATTGGTGGGGGAATAAATTTAGATGGAAGAAAATAAAGAAATAACGTGAAAAATCTGAGTATCTAAAGGGGAAAAATCCTGCTTTTTAAAACCAGTTAACCTATTTTTCAGGTATTATCCAGACATTTTTGAAAATTTGTTTGATTAATTTCCTCTGAATATCTGTGAGCTCCTCTTCCTTTTTTCGTCAGCATATGGAGTTAAATAGAAGCTTGGGTCAGCCATGACAACGACATTGGCAAATCATATGCTAGTACTCTTACTTTGAAGAACAAAATGTCGTTGTATTTTTACATAGAATGCTTTTATATGTGTATTCTTTGCGGTAAAGAGATGTGTAAGAAAAATAAAATAAGTTCTGCCACACAATCTTCCCAACAAACTTAAGTCAATGGTTGTATGAAGTGCAGGGCTGGAGCAAGGAGAGGTTAGATTTGTTGCTGTGGGCCTGGCTGTCTGCAGGTTTCGTAAAAAATGCTGAACATGGATTTCTTTCCTCTGTATTCCCTCCACTTTGGTGTCAGCCTCACAGGTGTAAACACACAATAAAGCGCTCATCCTGCTTTGCTTTCTGAACTGAGATTCTTCTTGAAGGCGTCATCAAATCCGTTGACTACACCTCTTGTTAGGAAATGTCTGGATAGAAATATTTCAGCATTCATGTGTTTCCTTTGATTTGTTTTTCTTCATAGCTCTTTATGGAGATGATTGTACAGTGTTGAGATCAACTGCAGCCGAGGAAGTTCTCTCATTATATTTACTAATTTATATAGCAACCAAAAGGTAGAAGGAAAATAAAACAAAAACACATTTGCTAATTTCATGAATTTAAAAACTAGCCCTGAGGAAAAATGCATCACTTTATATTTTGTATCACTGCTGTGTTTAAGAAACCTAAAAATGGGAATTTCATATTCTCATATTTTGACAAGTACTTTACATTTGCTTGAATAAATATTTTACTACGAAAGGAATATGATTAAAAAGAAAAGAACCTCCACACTATTAACTTCTCAGGAACATTAAAGCAGTAAAAGTACACATTCCTTAAGCCACGGGATGCAGCAGCATTTAGCTTACTCCAACCAATCCTGGAAAAAGGTTTTCTTCTATTTTTTTTTTTTTTTAAGCTTCAAGAAACTCTGTACTGGAAGAAATGAGAGGTGTATTTCAGCTGTCATATTGACATGACAGAATTCAGCTCTTTTCTGAAGAGCTCCCGTGTCCCAGGAGCATAAAGACAATAGTACACTATATAGAGAGGCAATAAATCAATTAGCAGCCAGAGCTCAGGAAATGCATTTATTCTCTTGGATGAAAACACAGTTTTTACTCATAGCTATACTTCATACCATTAAGGTCAATTTTTCACGTGGAACTTGTATTTAGTGGTTGAAAAAAATCTCTCATAAATTTCATAGAGGAAAAAAAGAAGCACTTGCTAATGTAGGAGAACAAGTTTATTTTATTTGTAATTATCTATCTTTAGAGTAATTGAGATGCTAAACAGTAGCTAATAGTCTCACTGTCTCAAATTACTACTGGCTGTAACTTTACCTTGCCAAATATCAAAGAGCTTTTCAATTGCAACACTACTACTAAAATCTGGGTCATTTTCTAGCAATTAATTGGAAGAGGTGATTAATAGCTTAATAATGGGTTTCTCTGTGTTTTAAAAGTGCAGGGGACTTGCATAGGAAAGGAATATGTAATTTTTGTATCCCAGAAACATAACCTAATTGAAAAATCAGCAGTTGGTCTTATTTACTTTAGGCTTGTATTTCCAAACCCTCTTTTGATCTACTCTGAGAAAATGTGTAAATCTGGGGAGTATTTTTTAATTAACTCCTTGAACATTGAACACGCTATGAATCGAAGGAGCACAAGCTATCGCAAGGCACCCGCTGCGCTGCAGCCAACTTCACAGGAATTTGAGGGCAATATGTGTCAAGTACCTATCTGGATGTGCATGCAGTGATGTCCGTTTCCATCACAGGGGCACCTCTGTATTCCTGGGGCACACTTCACTGTGCCACAGCCTTAATAATACAGAGCCAGCGGGCCGAGGTTCACTTCTATTAGGTAGTCATGTTGCATTCACTATAGATTTAATGGCTATACAAATCTAACTGCAGCTAGGCACAGTGGTGCACACTTGTTAATCCCAGAACTTGGAAAAGCTGAGGCAGTAGGATTACAAATTCAAGGCTACCCTGGGCAATTTATGGACAATGTGTATCAAAAGAAAAAAGCAAAAAGACTGGGGATATAGCTCAATGTCAAGGCCTTGGGTTCAATCCCCAGTACCTCTCCCACCCCCAAATAAATAAAATCTAACTGCCACACACCATAATATTCTTTGGAAACATCCACTGAGCAGTCAGTGTAATTCAGCAGTTCGCTGGGCTAAATGATCAGTATTTTGAGACTGCATTTCAAGGAAATAGTACATTGACTACTCAGAAAGATAGCATTTCAATGGGGGAAATGAGATCTCATGATAAAGGCAAGGGATGGGACTAGCAAATGGGAAAGGATAAGGACTCATCTGTCCAACTCATCACAATGTCAGGTTGATTTGTGGCCAGGTGTTTGGATATGGCACTCACTGACAGTTTTTTCTACTATCCATTATAATTACTATATATATTAATGCCTTTCTCATGTTGCTAGAAGAAAGTCAAGAATAAGAATCTTGACTTCCTATAATTTGTTTATATTGTACATTGTTGCTTCTATTTTACTCTAATCTTATGGCAGTTGAACCTACAAATACAGACGTTCTTCATTTAATGTCCTACCTGTTTGATGACTGTTCAGACTGAGGTGTGCTGTTTGGATTTATGACCTGCTGCTCAGATTTATGGCATGTCTTTTTTTTTTTTTGGTACAATTCTGTACATCTTGTTTATTGAGCCTCACTTTTTTTTTGTACAATACACCTCGCCATTTATACAGTACTGAAATTTTTGCTGATTGTACTTATACAGTCTAGTACTGTAGTTTATACTCTTTTATTCACTACAATACTGCATGTAAGAGTTATGCAAATAAAAGCAAAGTCATCAAGTTGGAGTTTCCTTTGACAATTTCTTTGTTCTGAATATTATAATGTACTGTCTTAGTTACTTTCTTTGTTGCTGAGACAAAATACTGAATCCAAAGTTAAAGGAGGAAGGGTTTATTGCAGCTCAGAGTATGTAGAAGTTTCAGTTCATAGTTGGCTGTTTCCAAGGCACAGTAGCGTGGCAGAGGAGAAACAGTTCATGGCAGGCAGAAGGCAGCAAAAGCAGCACACGGCAAGTGATGAAAGCAACCCTCTTTCTCCTGTTTATATTCTATCCAGGCTACATGCTCTCAGGGCAGACAACACTCACATCCAGGGTGGGCCTTCCCATTATCTGTAACTAGAATCATGTCAAACCAATCAGTGGACTAATATAGTAATCCCACACAACCTTGATCCCAGCATCACATACTCTAGATCTAGCCACCACTGACCACCTATGACTGCATGAGGGTTTGGGGAGACATCTAGAATCAAGCATGTATGTACTAAGTACAGTTCCTCATTTAGTGACCAATGCATTTAATGACTAGTTGCAGGAATGGGACTCTGTCCTTAACCAAGGAATCCCTGTATTGGATTATTTGTCCCTTGTTGAAATTACAGGATAACTCAATAGTAGAGAAAGTCAGGATTTCCATCACTACCACCTGGTATTTGTTCCACATGACTAAACCTAAAATGGGAAATAAAGGACATGAGAAATGGAAAAAACTACCTGGAAATAAACTTCACTTCTCCAGCTCTCACAAACTAAGGGGCCCATTTCTAAAATAATTTATCTACTTGAGGTCAGAGCATCACATGAGAACCCAAGTGATCAGAGAGATTTTCTTTCTACTCTTTTCATGTTTATTGGATAATGGGTCATAAAGAGAATTTTTGAAAATTAAAACTAAAAGGACTTGGTCTCCCACTCCTAAAGACCCACAGTCAGATAAAATTAATCAGCTGCAATACAGACAGAAGAGAATGCCAGGGGTGGGAAAAGCCAGCTAACTAAAAACACAGAGTAACTTTATGAGCTTTCTCATAAACAGGGCCCTAATTATTTTCAGAAATCTAAGAGTAGATGAGGCCTGAATAAACACAAAATGGTCCAGCAAGCAGGCCACAGAGCTGTGCTGTAGAATTTTCTGCTGGACAGGTACCCAAAGCTCTCACCCTTCTCCAGCTCAGAGTGAGTGCTCTGCCTCTGAGACATGGTGGCAGCAGCCCAGGCTAGCTGAAGTAGGTCTTTTTTTGCATAATCTTATATGGCTTTCCTTGAGCCAGTAGATTGTTTTCAATTTGTCCACTGTTCTTTGTACCCACTGGTAAATCTCCCCATAGTCTTCCAATATTTAGTATAATAAATGCATTCAAATTTTTAAATATCTATGTATTCAAATTTTTAAATCTGTCAACTTCATTCCCTGGCACTTTTTCTCTCAGAAAGCTTCTTGTCTCAAAGCTGGTTTGATTGTTTTCAATCTAAACTGACTAATGCTAGTAGTAGCAATGTTGCATACTTGTCTTCTGAGTTCTTTTTGTTTTTCTTTTTATTTCCTTACTGTGGTGGAGTAAATCCTCTACTAAGCTTTCTGAGAAAGGATTCTGGGAACGTAATTTGTCCGATCCTTTTTGCATCTGAAATCACCCTTCTACTTCCCACTGCTGGCTTGTTTTACTATTATCTAGCTTTCCCAGCTTCTTATGAGACGTTTGATATCCTTCTGATTAGTTATCTTTGTGTATTTACTTTTAAAAAGGGTGAGTTTTATTTTCTTTTGGAGGCCATGAGAAACTAATTTTAATATGTGACATTTTGAAATGTTATGATTTTGTACTTTGGTATGAGTTCTCTTTCTTCATACTAGGCATATGTCTAGAAATATATGCCCTTTAGTTTGTGAAGTTCCTTACATATATTTTTCTTAATAATTTCCTTATCTTCCTCTGTGTTTTCTGCTTGTCCAGTGTTAGAACTTCTGAAATGATCCCCTGATTGCCTTACCTTTTCTCATCCAACTTAGGATGCTTTTTTCTTTCTAAGATGCATTCTTGAGCTTTTATCTCAAATTGTGCAATGAATTTTTAAATTTCATTTCCATATTTTATAATTTCATAGCCCATTTCTTATTCTCTGATTTTTTCCAACAGCATTTTTCTCTGTTTTTGAATGCAATGATTATTTTTCTGACTACACTAATGACGTTATTGTCCCCACAATTCTGTTTTACATTATCTCTATTTCCAATTTATTTTTCTGCTTCTTTTCTTTCAAGATCTTTCATTAAGTTCTTCTTGCAAATATTTGGTGATTATCAGCTGAAAAAATTAGAAACTTATTGTGCAAAAGAACTACCCCTTGGCCATCTCTACTCTCAGGGCACAGCCTACTGGCCAAGAGACGTAGGGCAGTACAGGTCTAGCTGTGGGTATGGAGAGTAGGGTAAGACAAAGGTTGGAGGTCTAACTCTTAAGCATGTAGATTTTTACTTACCCGTTGTTTATGAAATGGTGCCTTTGTCCCATTATCTTCTGTGCATTTTGTTGTCTCCAAATGCTGGATTTATTTGTTTTGGCTGCATTTGTTTGGTTTCATTTTTCATTCAGAGATTAAAATTCCCAGACCCATGGAGAAGAAAAAACTGTAGTGTTTGCCTGTACCAGCGGCATCTGGATTCTTGGATATCTTCCACCTAGATTTCCTATTTCCAGTCAGATAATTTGCCCTATCAATTGTTCTAATGGAGAATATTTTTCTATTTTTTTTTTCTTTGTTCCTCCTTCTCCTCCTCTTTCTCCTCTTCCTCATTTGGTGTGTAATGTTGTTATATTTGTGATGCTTCACCTTATTTGAAAAGTGGCAAAGGGATTTTTTTTTTTTTTTTTAATTTCATGGCAATTCAAGCTGGGCTAGGCACTGTAGTAATGACATTTTCACAAAGTCTTACAATAACGATAGTTACAAACCATCATCTTTAACAGATTAAGTGATTAAAGTTTTGATAAGTTTCTTAAGTAGCAATGGTTTCATAGCAAGTAAATGGCAGAATAATTATTTGTGTCCAAGTCTCAAGGACCCTGGAGAATATTTTAAAAACACTGTACTATATTTTCACAACAAAGAGATATTTTTAACTGTTCTCAAAGCTAATTCTTTCAAGAAAAGATTCGATGGACTGTGGAGGTAGCAGGACTAAGAATGCTAGTGACTCTGTGTGTGTGAGTGTATGTGCGTGTGTGTGTGTGTGTTTTGTTAAAATACCATTTTTCCTTGCTCTTACCCCAGTGCTTTCATTCTTAGTCCAAATTTTCAAAATTTTACTTCACAATAGAGTATACAAAATTGACAAAAAGCAAAAATTACCCCTTCCAGGGGCATTTGAATGCCAATTTTAAAAATCTTTAGTGAAACTCCACTAATATTTCAAGAGATAGAAGAAAACATGTTTAGACTCAAGTGAATTTCTGAAATAACTGTGTAAGTGGATACCTATGCTGTCTACCATCAGAGCAGGATATCAATGTTGACAAAAATGAAGCATTATGAAATCATTAGTTAATATCTCTTCGTAGAAGGGAAGGAAGAGGGGAGAGATTGGCGGGGGATTCTGAGGCCAGCTCTCAAGATTTTGGCTCTTAGCAGAGCAGGCCCAGAACGGGCAAGATATTTCCTGTGAATCTCCAGGAATAGGATGGAGTAGATTGTGATGAAAAGCAAGTAGGAAGAGTGACTAGATAACAAGGAGCATCAAGTATTCATAGCTTGAGCTGAGAGCACAGAAAGTCTCATACTGGTCTTATTCTATAGCCAAAGGAAAACAAATTATAATTTTTGCCCTTAAAATTTATGGAGCCAGACTAATGCTTCCAGAGATTTAAGCTGGTATAAGTATCTTCCTTGTCTTGATCTGTGGTAAAAACAATTTAATTTGATGAGCATAAAAAGCAAGCATGACAGGTCAACTATATGGTTACTATATAGGGGATTACTATCAATTCACTGTCCTACCGGGAGCACTTTCTAAGAGAGAAAGGAGGGTGGAGGAGCAAAGGGCATACTGGGAATTTCCCAAGTACATTAGACTTTCTGAACATCCCACCCAGAATGAAGCCGGATAAAGCAGATTGGAAAGAGTATATAAACAAACTGTCTGAATATTCGCAGAAAGAGAAGGGAAAAGTATAATTAATCATTATAATATAATTTATCCATTTTCATATTGAAGTTTTTTATACAGATCTTTCTAGTTTTTAAAAGTCGTACTAAAAGCTAAATGTGTGCTTTTGTGGATCTGTATGTTTGGGGATATTAAATATCAGTGTGTTTGATTATTTAAAATTTTGCTTCTATTTGTTTAGAGAACTATATTTAATTTAGCTCCACTAACAATGTGAGCGAACAATAATACTTGTGTTTACTGTCTTGTACGTTCTTAGTGTTCCTAATATGTGCTAAATATTTAGTGCTATGGAATGCTAGGCAAGTGCTCTGCCACTGAGCTAAGCCTCCAGCTCCAGTGCTATGGAATGCTATAAAAACTTTGTAAAATGCAAATGTACTGCTTTGTTTGAGGAATCATTTAGCCACTTTGGAGAAAAAACACATTCACAATAGTTCCCTCTCTTTCGTTTGCACATTGACATTGTACCCACATGCACTGTAGACATGGCAGTTGAGCCTGCCATTCTCTTAGGGGCCCATGGAAATTCTTTAACTTATTTTAAAATACAGAGTGAAAACTCTGAACTTTTAGGTCAAGAAAAATATTGCATATTCATTTTATGTCAATTAATACAGTCAGAATTTTTATGTAGAAACAAGTCCAAAAAGCAAAAGCAGTTAATTATTTAGTCATCAAATCACTAGTTCATAGACAACAGTCATGGGAGACCAAGTAAACAGAAAAAAAAAATCTCTTTCTTAAGAAATAATATTTAAAATTCTGTGTTAAAGTATTAGAATACCATTTTATGGTCTTTTATTTTCGTTTGAGGGTCCACAACAAAGCAACAGATTTTGAGAATACTTGGAAAATCTCTAAAGATAATTATTCTTTTCCTTAAGTATCCTCAGATGTTTTGTGAGGAGCTACTTTCATATTCTGAATTCTGCTGACCAACAGTGGTGAAGGCCTCCTGGGGACTACTGAGCACATTTTCTTGGGGAACGTCTAGGAAATGTCCGGAGACTTGAACACCAAGCGTCTCCCTGTAAGTGTCCACTACACTGACCTGTATACTCACACTCCGGCTGAATAGCAAGCTAACCTGAAATGAGCCTCTCCGCCCATTTGGAAATTTCCCTTAATCGAGAAGGGACATTTGGTGATATTGAGACTTTAAAAGAATGATGAGATTTTAAAACCCTGGTGGCTACATTAGATTGGCTAGTCCAGCATTTAAGATACAGCATTCAAAAAAAATAAATTGAAATGATTCCTGTGGCTGAAGCATAGTCAAGAAAGAAGGGGACATAGAAAAGGACATGAGAGAAGTGCACAGGGTCAGAACTGATGGAACACTGGTAAACATGTCACAGGGGAAGTGCAAGATTCTACAGGACAGCTTTCCAGGGGGCATCTGAAAGACCCAATTCTCAAGAACTGTAGTTCTCAAGAAAAACTGCAGAATATATTGAGAATCCAGTATCTCAGCATAAGGGGGACTTGCCATAACAGCCTGTGTCCTGGTTTCCTGAAGAAACAGCATGCCATTCAGTGCTTTAGCTCTGTGACCACCTTCTAGAAAACTCAGTGAGCTGCCTTCTGGGGTCCGTCAGATCCGATTCAAGTGGGGCACATGCAGGTGAGATTCCGTTTGTCCCAGCCAGCTTTCCTGAGCCCCAGGAGACTGGTTCACAATGAATCCTAGGCTTCTGTCGTCTCTTGCTTCCTGCCCTTATGGAAAACACTCGCTTCGTGTAACTTGTGTCCAGACAGGTAACCAGTGTAGAATGAACCTGACTCACTGGTTCAACTCCTAGAGTGATGAGAAGTCATGACGGATTTCTACTAGTCTTGAACAAGAGAAACCCCCGCACTTTTGGTTTGAAAACCTGGGCAAACAGTGATCATCTGGTTTCAGTTAGGAATGTTTAGAAAGGAGGAATTTTGGATAGAAAAGATTAAAAATTACTCTTTAAGAACTCTGTTAATTTTGTCACACTGTTTAAGAAGCAGAATGCAATAAGCTGTTGGATATGAGTTTTTGAGTTCTAGAAAGATAAAGATTGAGCCTTTAAGGTGGAAGTTAGAAATAAGGGATTCAATGATGTCAAATAGGTAAAAGGTGTAAATAGAAAGAGAAAGATATATAAGGCAGATTTTGTAGTTCTTCAGAATTAAGAAGTTGGGCTGCATAGGAAAATTCACAATATAAATTGCAAGATTTACCATTGTTGGGCAGTAGGATGCTTCACTCTTAGAGGTTAAACAGCAGAATTGGTCGTGTTGAGTGGTTTATGATTTGGTGATGAAACAATAAAGGCATTCTTGAGTTGTATATTTTGGTTAAAGAAAATTACATTTTTGAAAAATGTAATTAGCCAATCTGCAAGAAAAAACTGAAACGAGGAGTAAAAGAAAATAAAGCAAAAGAATAGAAATGGCTTTTGCTTCATGTTATTTCACAAGAATCTCTGGAGTTTTCTAATTGGTAGTTTCCAATGAGGTCATTCATTTGAATTGGTTTAGTTTTGACCAACTATCTTATTATGTGATAATAGGTAAATCACTTTTTTTCATGCAGCCCTCACTTGTAAATGTCTTCTACATAAAATATCTAAAACCTTGAAATAGATTTTTGTTACTTTCTTACAAATCAATTTTTCATGTATTTGCCAAACCCTGAATTCTATTTTTCCAACTTCTGGGTTCCTCATGTTAGGAAATTATCTGTGTTCCTGTAAAAGGCTAACCATTCATCCTCAACTTCTTTCTACATCCCATCTATTTGAGTGTCATTAATTTGTTATTTTTCCTGAAATTCTGTACATTGATTTCATACAAAACCATATAATGTCAGTTTTTATTGTCAATGGTTTTTCCTGGTACTGAATTTATCAGATAAATATCTCAATGAGTTTTAAACACTTTGAGGTCAATGTACTGACTGATGGGCAACTTCCTACTACTTTAGTGCCCAGTATGTTTCAGCAAGTATAGCAAGTGCCTACTGAATGCTGATAGAAAAGCAAGAGTGGAATATATTTCTAAGTCATATCTCCTACTTCTTTGACCTATATTCATTTGAGATTTTCTAACAAATAACATATATATCTGCTAAGATAATTATTAAGTACAAAAGCGAGTGTCATGGCAAATAGATGCCCTCCCACCTCCTAATGGTGCCCTCAGTGGCATTCCAGGCACTGTGTCCGGTCCCTTCCCCCGTATAGCTCATCTCACCAGTTGGTACTCTGGGTTAGTGGGCAGCCCTCTTTCTATTGATGGGGGATGTGTGCCTAACAGGGAATGTTCTATTTGAATTGAGAGACTGGTTTATTTTCTAGCTGCTGTGAAATAATTAAAAATGAATGGATACGGTTGAATTGTAGGAAGCGTATTTATTATTTGGGGTAGTTATAAAAATTCCTTGAAATTAAAAATCATACTTTGAACAGGTCGATTAGTCAGATTTAATTTTTCTTTCACTCTCTTATATCGGTGTAAATATTTTCATCTGTTATGCATAACCAAAAAGTATATTAAACTGTCAAAACATAAATGATTTCCTTTTGGCCACCATGGCTTGAGGGATTTATTTCAAGTCTGTTGTGCTACTATTTGCCCCTAGGATGTATAATCTATATTTTAGGAGAATGTGGCTTACTGTAAGACACCTGTATTATTTATGTGTGATTAATATTTGCATTATGGTGAATGAGGTCTTTTGGCCTTACTTTTCTCTTATAGTGACTTAATCATTTCTCACAAGAATGGAGTCATTGTAATAAAACATTCCACATACTAGTTTGTTTTTCAACAGTGACAAATGCAATTGTAGTAAAATGTGAATTTTCAGTTATTAAATATGGCATCATGAATGTAATTTACTGAGCTATGTCTGCCTGATGCTGCTGCCTGGCATTGCTGAAGCTGAAACTAAGCCGATCCTTGTTTATATGAAATTAAATATAAACACTGGTGAATGGCATCTTTAAATCACACTGTTTAGGCCTGTTTCTGAATATACATCTGTAAACTATACAACTAGTTGGATATATGCATGCCCACTAAGGTGGCCTAATTGTCATTTGTAAAGTCATAAAGACCTTGGACCTTTCGAGACAGGTAATGAATGCCATGTGCCAAATAAGGACGTATGTCAAAGTTCCTTTCTGTGGAACACACAGGATATGAAATTTTTCACAACTTTCTTTGAGGGAAAAAACCACCTAAGTTAAAAGTGTAGAGAATTTTCAGAGTCCCAAAGTCGATGAGGCTAAAATTCAATTAGATATCAATGTTTCCTGCCAGAACACTCTTCCTTCACAGTGAAACATAGTTGCTTTTAGCTACTGTACAGATGTAATGTCATATGGACTACTGAATATAAAAAGAAATACTCTTAAAATGGCCACAGTGAGTCTTTTAATAATATTTGGATAATTTTTTCAAAGGGCAAGAAAAGTGATATAAACACAAAAGGTTATATATATACACACACACACACACACACATTTTTTTTTAATTGTGTAGGTAATTTCCCTGTGTGAATATATGGACAGAGTCTCTTTGTTATTCCTTAATGGCAAATTATTTCAAATTTGAAAACATGCATGTACCTCGGGAATATAATACTTTTTCCCTTCTTTGTGGCTTGTACATTATTAGAGCTACAAATCTGATTGGCATGCTATAATATAGTAAATAGTAAATATTTAAAAAAAAGATACGTCTGTCAGTATTTCAAAGAAGGGATTAGATTATGTGTCTACTAAAGGTGTGACAGAAGCCTCCTGCATGTAAATATTGGCACCATGACATTAAATGCCTTCCAGGTATATATTAAAATTGTAAAAGTGCTCAAACTTATTTAGTTTCCAGAGGAAGTCATGAAAAGTATTAAAGAATGATGTTTATAATTACACTAAATTCAACCAGGATACGGTGGACAAGGGCTTTAAAACTTCAGAAACATCAATTAAAGCCCAAGTTGTGTGCAATAAGCATCAAAAATTGATAAAAACTCAAATTTAGGTTTTTAGATTTAGTGTTTAAATCAATCAACTGCAAACAAGATTTAATTAAAGAATATTATTTCAAAGTGTAATTACCTACTGGGATTAGAATGAACCTCTATTGCCCATAATGTTCTCCTACTGTGATCCCACACTGAAAAATGTTGAGTTTTAGATTAATATGCATCTTGTAAGTACAAGTCCTAATCTCAATCTTAAAGGACATTTAAAACACACTTGGAACCTTCTATGCAATCAAGCCCAGTGTGACTACTCTGTCCACCATGCTAAATTTGTGATTACATTTTTTATGTGCATGATTTAAATCGCTTTAGCAGCAGTCCAGGGAGCATTTTACCCTGCATATTAATTACACAAAGGCTTTGTCATGTGAGGGTCTCAGTGGTCATGGTCTGTAATCCAGCTCATTTGAACTGTGAGTACAGTTTTGAGCATGCTGTGCACATCAAGCCCAGCTTTAAAGCTAGAATAGGCTGAGATGGTTAACAGGTATGGTTCCTGCTTAAGGAATGAATGCCATTTATTTAGTGACATCTGCAAACTAATTGCTTAAAAATCTGAAAGTGAATATGTGTACTCAGAGGACCGTTATTAATACATAGAAAGGAGACTCCATGCCACAGCATTTCAGTTTCTATTGTTTCAAGCCAGCATTATCTATATAAATCATGTGATTTCTTCATGAAATTCTCACGTTGTAGGAAAGAAATTATGTTTATTTAAATTTCAATAATTGTATCATGATCTACCAATTTGTATTCTGGGAACAATTTTTAAATTGTTAAGATTTAAAGAGGAATTAAATGAAATTTTCTATAATTTATGTATACCTTCAACTAACAAGATACAGAAAATAAATGTGAAAAATCATTAAAAACTTTAGCATCTCAACTGAGGAATTTCCAAATATGGAGGACTTTTAAATATGTGGTCTTGCAGAAGTTTGGTGCTGAAGTAATAAGAACATTAATATAGTCTTTATTCATATATTTTAGTGTTTTGTCATATAATATCAATATATTTTATATTTTTAAAGCAGATATAGAAGCTCATATATGATAGGACACTGGAAGCTTGAAGTCATGGAAGCCAGCAATAGTTTTTAAGCACAAGGGTGGAATCAGAGTTATTTTAGTGAATGCCACACAGAGATACCCAAGATCCACAGCAGAATTTTAAAATTCAAGCCAATAATGGAGGACTTGGTCACATGCATGCATTTTTGAAAAAAGACACTGAGAATTCACAACTATTGATAGCTGGGACAGTTCATAGCAAACAACTCTGCTTTAATTTCTGACCAGAGAAGTACAATGATAGAAATATGGAACAGATTACAATGAAAGAGTGGCAAGTGCCTCAAGATTCATTTTGCTGAGGAGTCCTTTCACATTTCTGCCATCTAAAGATGGGGCAAGCAACCCTAGAACTGACACACATTACTCTAGTGTCACACTTTATCAGAAGGGCAAAGACAGTACAACACATTTAAGTAAAAAGTTGTGTCTTATAAACAAAATAGACTAAATTAGACCTACTGAAATACTTTATAAAGCTTGGATAGAAATAAATACTTGTTAATTTAAAAACTGTGTGTGAAATATCTACTATCACCCCCAAAATTTGAAGAAAACATGAGTCATATCTCAGAAATGACATCGCTGTTCTTGAAAATACATATTTTCAATTATCGACATATAATTTTTGTACTTCAAACCAATTTTCCTTTTACTGTGTAGTCTCAAAGTCCAACTTGCAGCTAAACTATTTGAAATTCTCACAAGGATTCATGGAAAAGTTCTATCCAGTCAACATTCAATACAGACATTTAAAAAAAAGCATGTTCCATGCACAAAACAATAAAAATGATGCTGAGGGGAAACAGATAACTATACTATACTGTTGTCTCTGGCTTATGGCATTTACAACATATAGGGTACATTAACAAAAACAAGAACAGCGACAACTGATAGTTTAAAGAGTGGTAGGATGAGAATTTTATGAAAATCAAGAACCACTCTCCACCATCTTCAACCATCAGATTCATTTTTTATTATATATTAAATGTTTTGAAGATGACTTATTTTTTGCATCCTGTGAGATAAAAATTATTTTCGAATGAAAACTGAGGATATTTGATATTACCATTTATGAAAAATATCCATTCTGTAGGCTTATTTTTAGGACAAAGTTCATTATTTGAGCAAGGTGGATCCATTCTGAAGGTAGAAAATTTAGTATGAGTTTTTGCTGTAGAAAGGATTATATGTAAGTTTAACATTAGGTTATGATAGGCAAAGAGTATATAAAGTTACAGATATTTTTGTGCAATTGGCACACATTCATTCTATGGATTGAGTTGTGTATTTAAAGGACTTTTTAGTGTGGTATTTGAAGAGTCAAATGCTACATTGACTTACACTTATGTATCATTGTATTATAAAAAGATTCCAGAGAAATTTGGCTATGCCATTTAGCAGGTCTGACAGCCTTTGTGGGAGTGTGAACACTCAAGCGGCCATGTAAAAATGCAGTGTCTATGTCTGAACATTTGTGCTTTCCTACTGTTGGTTTGGGTTACAAAGATTAGGATGTTTTTTAAAGGAACAGCATCAATTTGACCATTTCTAAATCCGTAATATTAATTTTAACTTTGGGGAAATGGGGTGAAGTTTTAGGATAGAGATCAAATTAATTCAAATTGTAGGAGCAGCCCTCTTGACTACCTAAATATCTCATTAGAAAGATATCATTCATTAGCGTGAGACTTACTTCTGCTCTTCATTTCTTATTTTACTTATGCCAGAAATTATGGATATTTGGAAACATCCTTGGCAATTGAGCTTTTCATTTTTCTTAAGGATGTTTGGCATCATATAGTCATAGTCTTCATTGAATTTTGTACCCTTTACAATGATTTCCTAACAGAGAAATCTATTTCTTAAAATAAAGCATATTTTAAGAGCTGATTACTTAAATCAGTTTGACTACTACAGTCTGATTCATTTGATTTAAATTTTATCAAAGAAACAGAGTGTTTGCTTAAAATAATCTATCTTCTAGTAACTGCCTAGAATTGTTCATAATACAATGTAACTAACTCTTCCCAGACCAATTCACTGGAAATGAAGCTTTTGTGATCATTTATTTAAACTTCCTCATTCTGTAAGAAACATCTTTCCTCTATTAGAACAGGTCCAAAAGCCTGGTAATTGGAAGTTAAAATGCCCTTTCAGAGTTGATGACTTTTCTTTAATGTACTTTCTTGTGTTCACTTAATAGAGTTGTGCATTAATAAAAATCCATAGATTAAAGCTATGTAGTTATTTTTCTAATGAAAAGACTCCCTAAATATCTGGCATTTTATATCAAATTTTAATGTTTCCAATTTTGAAATATCAGCAAAAAACTGTTGATGTGGGCCCCCTTTGATAAATTATAAAGGTGCACTTTAATGAACATTGAATAGGATCACCTTTGATACTTGGGGTAATAGAATAAAATAAAACAAGCAAACACATTTTTCTTACTGCCACATGCCTTTCCTTAATAATAACTTTTGTCTCTTCTGCAGAAATAGATGCTGTGTAAGTCTCATTAAATTACCTGACTGATGGAATAAATACACAGCCCATAGCTCTGCAGTCCATAGTAAACTGAGCAAGGGTCTCGATATCTCAGAGTTCTGCTTGTTTACACATGCCTTGGACTCTTCTCACAGATATGTAAATTATTCTGGTTAAAACTAAATGCTAAAGTCTACACCATTAGTCTTCCACTTCATGATCTCCACATGGGGCTGTTAGAGGGATAATGTACCATACAATACACGGTTTACTTTTAATTAATAGAAAAAAATGCGAAATGAATATTAAATGTAGCTTAATGCAAAAGAAAGCTCAAAGCAGTTTGGTGGTTATTTATTTATTTAAAAAATATTCAGTTCCTGCTTCATGATTAAAAATAAGTAATGCATTACTAGACTGGAAGTCTTGCCGGAGCCTTTGGAAGAAAAAAAGGAGTTTGGAGAGGCCTTAACAAACCGGCTAATGATCTGGGGCCCTACACAAAGAGAGGGGCGTTTCGGGAGAAGTCCAGGGAGCTGTCTCCGTGCCTTTTGAATCCTAACAGAGCTTTTCTGCCTGAGTCTCTATACTCCCTGCTGAGACTGTTCCCTGCTCTATTCCATAAGAATTCTAGGATCTGCTATTAAATCTCAGAGCAAAAAACTCATCAAATAGAGCATTTAATTAAAACACAAGATCTGTTTGTCTGTGTTATAATTCAATGTGTCAAAATTAATGCCCCTGTTTTTAATAAATAGAATTACCAATTCACAAACAGTTTATCACACTGGTCCCCACCACAGAATGGAATTTTAATTATATAACATTATTTATGGCAATGAAATGATCGTGTTTCATAATATTTGCCAACAGTACAAGTTAGGGTTTAAAAAGAAAAGCTCTATTAAATAATCACTTCCTCTAGTGGATTCCCCTTTGTCTCATTTGGCTCACCTAGGATAAGGTAAGGACCTTGGGAAAAGACAAAGAACATGAACGATTCTAGCTAGGCTTTAGGAGATAACAAAGTCCTTACAGAAGGCACTTATTTGCGAGATTAAAGGGTTTGAAGTAAAGCCTGAAATTAGTAACTTTTCATCTCTTTTTACCCAGACAGCCAGTGTTTTGTAATAAAATAAAGACCTTGCACTTTCAAACCTTCATGTCAGACAGACTGTGAAACTGAATGCTACTCAATTTTAAATTATTCATACATTCTTAATTGTGATGTTATCCTTATAAATGATAGTAATGGTACCGTTTAAATCCTAAAAACCAGCAGGCACCTGCCAGTGAAACGGGTTCATTTAAAGCACACCCATTGAATCCTTAATATGAGAGGCTATTCGAGAAGGCTCACCTAGGAGAAAGTCAGTAAGACATTTGATTTTACAGTTAGGAATTAGGTAGCTTGATGTGATTAGCAGAAGGGAAGTGAAATGCCAGTGCTTAAATTGCAGAGAATTTACAGACCATTTGGAAAAATCACCCTGGGCTTGAAAAGTATTTGCAGAAAATCCTACTAACTCTCCTTACAAGAGCATTAAAACTACAAACAATTGTTTTCATATTATTTAGCAGGGATCAAAATATACCGTAAGGTGAAAAATACATGTAAAACTGTGAACGAAATGACATGCTCACTTTAAGAAATGCAAGTGTCCCTATGCACGTGTCTTTGTGCATCTGCGTGTGCATGTGAGTGCTTAAAAAAGTTTGTGAAAAAGATCTGTAACAGTCCAAATAATTCCTGAGTATTAAGAGAACAGAGTTATGAGTATGTTAAAACTAAGGTTTTTTTCCAAGACATAGCACACTAGTCATTTTACTTTCTCCAACATTTAAAAAAAATGATGTTGCTTTGAATTCATTTTCAGAATCCTTTTAGTGATATCAACACTTGTCATGGTGTTGGGAGAAGAAATGTCTCTCTGAAATGTGGCCATATTCTTTTGGAACATACTTGTTAAAAAAAATAGCAACTTTTTGAGGTTGTGTCATTTTTAGATGGACATTTTTACATATACCAATTTTTGTAACCTTTTGAGCATTTTTTCTTTTTTTCTGTTTGTATTTTCACATTAAAAGTCTTTAATAGAAAAAAAGAATATAACTGTTAAAGATTTTATTTGACTATCAGTTTCCAAAGAGAGCATCTAACTAAGGAGATTAGTAACAGATTTCTGTGCATCCAACTTTGGGTTTAGGAAATGGGTGTCTCCAGAGATAATATTTCAGGTATGGTTGCATAATTCTAGCCTACATATCATGAAAGATTTACAAGAGCTGGTGTAGGTAAAACACTTTGAAATCTGTTATTTGTTTCTGAATCCTTTTCTTGTGTTATTAAAAAATGTACCAATGTGTACATAGGTCTACAAGTTGATTAATATGAGATTTTTAACACTAGTTCTCACAGATTGCCAAACAAAAGAATGTTTGTTCTGGTTTAGGTGTTTATTTGATTACCTATGTCTTTTATGTAACTTTAGTGAAAAACCTTTTTTTTTTTCTACATGCATGTATACTGACAGAAAATATTTCAACTACAGTAGGATAATAAATGACAAAGGTCAGAAAAGTAACCTGAAAGGATAAAAAAAAAAAGACATGTTATGTACATTTAACAACTCTCCATGAGGAATGTGATCATTATGTACTACAAACATATACTAATAGAAAATTAAATTTGAAGTAATTTTTAAATGTATACCATTAAAATCAATTTGAAATGCATTCTTGACTTCAAATTTTAAAAATTAAACTTGGAGGAGATGGTTTATATGTTTCAAGCATGGGTAGCATGGGTGCTTGGTTTTGACTGTGTGGCTGTGACGCAGGCTCTGCTGCTTGCTTAGCGAGTCCCTGAGTCCTTGCATTCAGTTAGGAGAAGTGAGATCATACTACTGAAGCATAAATATGCATAACTGATACCTAGTAGCTATTCAATATCTACAAGCAGTTTTGTAGGTCACTTATTGGGAAGAAGCTGCTTTGCACATTGTTCTATACAATCTTACTAGAAAATGATGGCATATACAATTAGCATACTAAAAAAGAGGGATACAATGAAAGTAGTCATAAAATCAACTTTATTTAATTGCCTTAAGGATTTTTTAAATCCTTTGGAGGATAATTCTTACTTTGCTCCATATTGGATATTCCAGTAGCCCCATGCCTCCCTGTTTACATATCTTCAAGTAATAAGAAGGAGAGTTTACTGTTTCCTTAAATTTGATTCTTAGTTTCAGTTCAGTAACTGAAAATATCCAGTGCCTCAAAATTGATAAAAATGTATCAATGGCCAATAAATACATGAGGAAACCTCAACATCTCTAGCCATTAGAGAAATGCAAATTAAAACAGCACTGAGATTCCATCTTGCTCCAGTAAGAATGGCCAGCATCAAGAAATCAAATAATAACAAATGCTGGAGGGGCTGAGGGGAAAAAGAAACTCTTCTATACCGTTGGTGGGAATGTAAACTGGTGTAACCACTATGGAAACCAGTGTGGAGATTCCTCAAAAAAACTGAAATAGAAATTCCATTTGATCCAGCTATTCCCCTTCTAGATATTTTCCTGAAAAAGTTAAAGACATCATAGTTTAGTGATACATGCATACCTGTGTTTACTGTAGCACAATTCATAATAGCTACATCTTGGAAGTGGTCTGTATGTTCAACAACAGTTAGAGTTAAAAAATGTGGTATTCATACAAAATGGAGTATTACTTTGCCATAAAGATAAACTTGAATCATTTGTAGGAAACTGGATACACCTTGAGACGATAATGTTAAGTGAAATAAATCAGACACACAAGCTTAAATACCACATGATCTCTCTTATATGAGAAAACCAAAATATAAATAAAAAGCAAAATCAAAGCTCTATAATAATTAGCAGGGAGATAGATCTTTCTCAAGGTGGAAGGGAATCAAGAGATGGAGAAGGGAGAGAGGGGAGGCATAGTGGATGTAAATAGGAATTAAGATGCGTTATGCACACACATGTACCTACTCTACACAAGAAATATAAACATTATGTACTGTAATCGTGTCTGAAACAAACAAACAAAGGAGATGAAGAGATGAGTAGAGGTGGAGGAGGGGAAATGAAAGGGATGAAACAAGGAATTAAGATATATTACATACATGTACCAATTCCCTACAAGGAATGTAAACATTATACTAATTTAAAAAATAAAAAAGAAGTGACCCACCAAAAATATTGAAATGAATTTTATATGTTTTTAACACTGACAAAAGATTGCACCAGTAGTGCGCAGGGCATGGCAGTCTGCCGTCTCTTAGCTAAGCAGCACCCTTCTAAGTTCACATACTGTCTGAACCAAAAGAACCGGTTGGGTGGGATGGTAGAGGGAGAAGGGAATTCTCCCTTACTTGTGACTATTTTTCCTTAAAAATAACAATTTTGTTTTTAAAGAACCAACTAATTCAGTGTTATCCCTTTCATATGTCATTTTCCTTGACCTCGGCATCCAGAATTAACTATCAGTTATGTTCCTGATAGTCAGTCCTGTTTGTGTATTTCATAATCATGGAATTTTCCACTTAGCACCACGAGTAATTATTTGTATTTTTCTCTTTAAACATATGAAGAGGACATGTGTATACCTTGTACATATTTTGGGTTTCTGGACTATAGCACAACTTCTGGAATATAGAAAGCAATAACTATACTGAATTTTTAAAAGTCTCACTTGGACAGACTGGATTCATATTTATTTGGTAAAAAAAATAAAAAGTTACACTTAAAATTCTGCTTCAAGAATTCCAAATTGAATTTCAATTTAGGAGAAAAGAAATCAGTATGTTGAAGAGATATCTAAACTCCTGTGTTCATTGCATCATTAGTCACAATAGCCAACTTAAGAGCCCATGAGCAAATGTATGCATAAAGTATATATATATATGTGTGTATATATTTGTGCATATATGTATATATATACATAAGTGTATGTATATATATATATATATATATGTATATATGTATATGAATACTATTCAGCCATAAAGGGAGAAAGTACTGCCATTTGTGACAACATGGATGGATGTAGAAGACATTATGTTTAATAAAATATGTCGCACAATGACAAATACACAAGATCTAACGGAATTTATAAAGTTAAATTCATTGAAGCAGACAGTAGAACCATTGTTGCTAAGGGCTGGAGGAGAGAGTAGAATGATGACATAGTAGTCAAATGATACAAAATTTCAGTTAGATAGGAAGAGTATTCAGAAAATATATTGTACAAAGCAGTGATACAGTTAATATTACATTATATACTTGGAAATTGCTAAAGCAATGGATGTTTAACAGAGGGAGAAGGAGGGAAGAAGGGAGGGAGAGACAGAGAGGAGAGAGAGAGAAATGTCAGATTATAGATATGTTTAATTTGATTTAGCCATATATATCTCAAAACATCATGTCATATATATAATTTTTTTCAATCACAATAGAACTAAAAAAAACTTTACTTCTAATTTTCAGTGTCTAAATCTTTGTGCACAACTTTTTTATTAATGAAACAATTCTGGTACCATCCTAACATTTCGAATTATTCTTTCACGGAAAACAAATATTCCATTATCTTAATTTGATAGTAAGAACTTCCCACTAGGCAAGTTTTCTTGGCAGAAAGAATTTATTTCCTTTGTAAATTCTGATATTAAACTAAATTTTTCATTATTTAATGTAGCATCACATTGCAGCAGTAATAGAATATAGTATAGTAAAAAATCAGAAAAATAAAATAATTTATAATCCATTTGCTCAAAAGAGAATGGAAAATATTGTATGTGACTGCTAAATTTGATGTTTGTGACTTTGGTAGATTAAGAAACATTTTTTTGCCTGCATCTGGCCATGGTGCTTATATTAGATTAATAATGTCTGCCATAATGTAAACATCAGCTCCCATATATGTCATTGTTATCCTGAAATTACACTATCACATGTTAAGAAACTCTGTACAGCCATTTTATCTATGTATGTTTCTTTATATTGTTATAGCACCGAACAATAGTTCTGAAGAACATGTATGTACATGGCTTGATGTGTAAATATTACCAAATTTCGAAAGAATTTCTTACCATCTTCATTTCTGCTTCTGAATTTGTTTGAATAACCAAATTGTTATGAATTATTCATTATTGTACAATATGGGCAGGAAGATTAACTCAATTTTAACATTCCTGGCAGAGAAAGTACACATACACAAGAGTGATACTTAATGTACAAAGTATTTCTTTTCAAATGTATTTCTTACATGGGAAGATAAACTTAAACACATCCTATGCAGGACAAGAGAATGGGTTTTACTGTTAAATTTTTACAAATACATATATTTACATATGCACACATGCATACATAAATGTTTAAAGTTGGATATTTCATTTTGATTGCCAGCATTTTTAGAAATCACCACAAAATAATTCCTCTTAGATTTTAAATGAAGGATATAATTTTAAAAACGATAATATTCATGTCTTACATGCAGACATCTTCTTAAACTCTCCTCCTCCTCTTCCTTCTCTTCCCCCTCCCCCCATTTTTTGTGGTACTAGGAACTGACTGAATCCAGGGCATTTGCACTGAGCCACATCCTCAATTTGTTTTTTAAATTTTGTGACAGGGTTTTAATAAGTCCTTAAGTGTACTGGTCTGGGCTCAAAATTTGAATTCTCTGCCTTAGTCTCACGGTGCTGATATTAATTTAAGTGAATTGTAGACCCATGTCCAGTTGCAAGAAATAATAAGGAGATCATACATGACCTCTACTTGTCTTCTCCAACTGAAAAGTCTTGCAAAACTATAGTCGTATCATATCATAACCAGGTTATTGATACAGTTAAGGTACAGAAGTGTTCCATCATCAGAAGTATCTCATTGCCTCACCAACTACCTCCCCTTTTCTATTTCTACAATTTTGTCATTTCTGGCACATTGTATAAAGAAAATCATGTAGTATGTAACTCTTTGATTACTTTCACTCAGTATCATTCCTGAAGATTCATTCAGATGATGTGCATTAATAGCCTCTTCCTTTTTATTGCTAAGTAGTACACCATTATACAGATGTACCATAGTGTATTTAACTATTTGCTCATTGAAGAATGTCTGGATTTTTTTTAATCTTTTTTAAGTAAACTGCTATGAACACTTGCGTATAAACTTTTCCATGAATTTAAATTTTCATTTTTTTGAGATAAATATACAAGAATTCAATTGAAGAGGCATGCTATGGTTGCCTGTTTAGTTTTATAGGAAATTGCCCAACCATTTGAAGAAGTGACTATACCATTTTGCATTCTTAGAACCAGTATATGTGTGAGGCAGCTTCTCTAAATGCTCGTCAGCATTTGGTATCATTGCTATTTTTTCCCTAGCCATCTTGCTAGATGTACAGTTAGATCAACAATGGTTTTAATTTTTCTGATGGCTGATGGAGTTAAACTTCTTTAATAGCGCTTATTTTCCATCTCTCTATTCTGTTAGTGAAAGACTTCTTTATGTAGCTCTTTACTCATTTTCAAATTGATTTTTAGAGGATTCTTGATTTAGAGAAGTTTAATGTATTTTAGGTACTATTTTTTACTAGCCATGTGGTTTGTATATATTTTCTCCTTTAGTCTAATCATCTCTTCGTATGAGGTTTCATAAAGCAAAAATTTAAATTTTGATACTGTCCAATTCATTAATTTTTTCTTTCTTATAGATTGAGCTTTTGTTGTCATTCTAAAAGTTACTTATGTAACAGATTCCAGAGATTTTCCACCATATTTTTCTAAAGTTTTAATAGTATCCATTTTAAGTTAACTTTTTTTTTTCCATTTTAAATTAACTTTTAAATATGATGTTAGATTTAAGTTGAAGCTTATTTTATTGAGTGACTGCCCAATTGGTCCAACCTCATATTTTTTTTTTTTCCTTGAAAAAGCTCTTTCCTTCAGTGGCTTGCTTTTCTACCTTTCTTCCTTTGTCAAATTCTGCCATTTCAGCAATTTTGTGTTAATCTAGTTCTTGGCTTTTTATTTTGTTCCACTCAGCTATGTCTATCCTTTTGTGAATGCCACACAATATTGATGATTAGCTATCCTGCAGCACTTTATATCTAGTAGAGTGGTACTTCTTACATTTTTTTGTCATTCAAGATTATTTTAGCTATTCAGAAATAGCTAAAATAGATATTTTATTTCATAGATATTTTAGAATAAGCTTGTCTATGTCTACAGAAATCTTACTGGGATTTGGATAAGACCTGCATTAAACCTACTCATGAGTTTAGAGTTTGGACTAACATCTTTACTGTGTTGAGTATTCCGGTCTGTGATGATGGCAAGGTTTTTCCTTTAGATCCTTTTAAAAGCAAGTATTATGTAATTTGCAGCATACAGATGCTGTGCATACTTTGTTAATTTTACACTTAAATAATTGTTAAAAAGAATTGTAAATGATATTCTATTTTTAATTTTCACTAATATTATTTAAAATTCTCCAATTATCCAACAATTCTTGTATGTTTTAAGGAGGACTATGGGATCATTCACTTTTAAGCTATGCTTGGATTTCTGTAATAATTTCCTCCTTGTTCTAATGACTTTATAATGCAAAACAGAGAAAAACCTAGAATTATTGTCGCTAATAGAAACATAGACTCTTCTAAACTTCTGAGAGCCACATCATTTGAGGGAGTGACATTCAAGGGAATATAGTTGTCAGGGACTTTTAGACAAAACAGACAAGTGCTGGATGATGGTTTGAATGTATTATCAGCTGGTTGAATTTATATTGATTTTTCCCATGTCCTCTTATCACACAATCTACTTTGAAATGGTGCAAAAGTGCTCTCATACAGCAATTTTTCTTTTCACTTTCAATATGTTCAATGAGCTGCAGGAGGCATCAACACTTCTTTGTAAAACAGGTTTTGCACGAGATGGTTTTGCCCAACTGTGGATAATGTGTTTGGAGCACATTTGAGGTAGCCAGGTTAATCAATGCTGTTTGTAAACGATGTGCATTAAATGCATTTTTGACTTTCCATATTTCAAATTACAATGGATTTATCAAAATTAACCCCATTATATGTTAAGGAGCATTTGTATGATACAAGTGTGAAAAATGGTCCTGCAATATCTATGTTATTAAATAGGCACAGACTATCTCAAATATTTTAATGTATGAATCACACATGAATAGAATGCTCACACTGCATATACATCACACTTTGGAGACTTCAGGTTTAACACTCATATTCCAAAGGTGGTGGCAAAAAGACACGCCTGAATGTAATGGGAGATCGCAAATATTGTGGACAATGTTCTTATTGATGTGCTTTAATTTTTCTCTTGTCAATACTCAATTTATGATAAATTAGGTAAAATATTTTCCAGTGTCTGGGTTTCAAATCCCAAATCTGATTGCAGCCAGGGTTGTCTAACTCTGTCAAAGTGCTAAAATCTACTGAATCCTACACTTTAAATTTGTATATTGTGTGGTATGTAAATTTTAATTCAATAAAGCTGTTGTTTAAAAAATAAATTAGGTAAAATAATCTTTGTAAAACTTATATTTTGGATGATATCATTCTTCTATTTAAAATCTTGTAGTGACTTTGTAAAGCACATGGAAAATAATCCATATCCTTTGTAGTAGCCTACATGATCAAGCCTGGTCTACCTCTCCTCATTTATTTCTTGATAGAGTCTCCCATATTATCATTATAATTCCAAACCTCAACTTTTTCCTCAAACACACTAAACCATGTTTTCTTGCCCAGTACTATGATTATTCCAGATAGTCTTTTCACTGCCTCTGGTAAATTAACCTTAAACGTTCAGATTAAATTCTTTTATTTCAGTTTCCTTAATCTCTCAGTCTAAAGTGGGGTTTTTCTGCCCCTCTATGTCTTATCCTCTGCTATTCTTTATCTCATTGCCATATAGAGCATTATGCTCAGGTTAGACAGCTCTTAAGGTGTGGTGTTCCATGTAGGCAAATATCTTTATCTCAGTGTTTTCTGCTTCTTTCTAGCCATTATTTATATTCCATGTAAACTCCTTTTTTTAAGAGTAATTTAGTATGTTTTGGTTAGTTTATAAAATCATGTAAACACCATTACTGTCAAGATACAGAACAGTTATTAGGGTGAAATTTTAAAAAGGAACATCAATTACTTGAAGTGTATGTGGAAGAAGATCAAAATTAAGAAGTGATTAGAATTTATGCATAATGGAGATTGATAGAAGGAATTGGGCATGTTTTGATTGAGAAAAAAAGGAAGGAAAGAAACATAACACTCTGCTTCAAATAGTATTTGAAAAACCATTATTTGAATAAAGGATTGAAATGAATTTCATATGTCCTTACGGAACAGAACAGGGAGCAATATGTGAAGATTACAGCCAAACATGATATTAACTATTCAGGACGTGTTTTAGCAATTGTTGTTCCACAAAGTAATGGGCTCCCCGTTGCTGCAAGGATTTAACTAATAGATAAATATGTCAGGAATTTTGTAGTTAATTTTCCTAACTTTATGGAGGTCAAAGATGACGATCTCACTGGGTTAGAAGCACAGGTGTGGAAGTGGTCACCGGAGACATGAGATTTGTGTCCAAGTAGGAAGGCTTTGGGGGTTTCAGTTAAGAACAGAGGAAGATAAATGGAAGGAATATTCAAAAGAAAAAGTATTAGAAAAGCAAAGGAATGTAACAACACATACCCATTCAGGTTGGACTGCTCTAAATAACCACTTAGATTTTATGGATCACAGACCACTGAAATAGGAAGAAAAAGAGATTGCTCATATTGCTTTCCTAGTTCTTTTTATTCCTAGAATGAAAATAAAGATAAGAAAAGAAAGATTTTTATTTACTTGAACAAATCCACTGTTCTCTTAAGCAGGACTAATGACCTTAAACTTACAAATAACATGCAGCTACAAACAAATATATTTTTTCATTTAAAAACACCGTGTAGGTTTTCTTTTCTTCTAGGCAGATAATGGATGTTTTTTCCACATAGTTCAACTGACAAAGAATTGGTAGATTTTTCTCTATAATTTGCTATTATCCTAAAACTCAAAAGCAAACCCAAATGCTATCAGTGGTTATAAGCTGTGATATGTTTGAAAATGGAAATTTGACCACTTCAAATAGCAAAATCTTCATTTCCATTAGAGTTTTATGAACTGTCTGATTATAGATCAGGATAAAACGTACACTATTTTATAGCCTGCTACGATGCACCAGGGAAGGTGATGAAAACAAAGGCAATTATTTGTACTAGAAATAGCATATTTCATTAAGCATTTCATGCATGAATATAGCCGATTGGCACACATTGCTCTTTGTTGGATTTATACCTTTAAAGTTATAGAGAGATCTTCTGTTTTAGTTAAGAAAATTTGCCTCTGATCATCTTTCTTGTGTCTACCTTTTAATTATGCATTTAAAATACAATATTTTACAAACTAATATTATTCAATAAACTGATTGATTTAGCAATCACTTTCCCAGTCAATACACAAAAGAGTACCCAGTATAAAATAAATAAGTTTTTCTCCATTACTTCACTAGGGAAAAGAAGGATAAAGTTTAAATAAATTATTTCTGTGTGATTAAACATTAGTAAAAAGCAAAGTTTCACAGATATTTTAGGGTTGACAGAAGTGATAAAATATTTTATTAAACATAAAATAAGATACATAATTTTATAAATAAAAAAGAAATCCAATCTTTAAAAAGTGGTAAAAAATGTAGGTATAAAGTTGTGTGTGTGATTTTTAAACTTAGAATCATCTAGACAAATTCTAGACTATTTTTTCCTTATTGAGAGAAAAATCAACGTGAAAAGAAAGCCAGAAGTTTTTAGACTCTCATTTTTCTTGAGGAAAACAACAAATATTCCTGACTGGACTTTTATGCCCAGAAATTTGGCATAAATAAATATTTTGTGAGTTTATGGAAACATTTTTCTTTTTCTATATTTCAGAAATATGGGGGTGTCTTCCTGTCTCTAGGTTGTAGATCTTTAAATACTTCTGTCACAGATGTAGAGACTGCTTTTTGATGTTGCTTGTTGTCTGGGAATATATTATCTAGACTTGATAAAGACTTTGTGTTATTGTTATTATTATTGTAGACTGAAAGATATTGATATCTGTATAATGCTTAATTTTTTCCCCCAATACCATGGATTTATAATATACCTATTTGGGACATACTTTTGTGGTTCTATCTACCATATTTTAGTTGTCTTACCTTAGACATATTACTTAATATATCTGAGATTTGAGTTTTCATCATTAAATGGGAAAAATAATGCTTAAAATTTATTGATGTAGAGATGAAAGAGAATGTGTAGATTACCCACAAACGTAGTGTTGGATTCATTACATATGAAATAAATGTGAAAATATAAATAAAAAAACAGTATCTGTTTGGAAGGAAGTACAGTGAGCCATGCGTTGATTATTTGGTTACACTCGAAAGATACCTGATTCAGTGATGCTGGAGACTTCTACACTTTCATTTTCAACTATTATCTTCTTTTATCTTTAGTCATTCATTCATTAAGCATATATTTATGCCCACTATGTTTCAGGCACAATTCTTCACCGTAAGTAAACAAAGATGAATAGACTACTCGGTCCAACTCTCATTGCACTCCCATCCCAGTAGGGGAGACAGATTCATGAACAAACAAAAATGCATTAAATTCATCTATGGAAGTACAGACAAGGTACTGTAAGAGCTTAGGGAGCAAATATTGAAATCCTCTTAGAAGAATAAAGGGGATTTTTACGTATAGGTGAAATCTGGACTAAATTGTAAAAAAATGAGTGACAGTTTGCCAGGCAAATAAGGTGGAAAAGGACATTACTGGAAAAGAGCCTACGATGTAGTCAATGGCACGTGAGTAAACACAGGAAGAATAGTTGGAAGTCATGTGCTTTCACTCATAAAATCTATACCTGATTTAACTTTGCAATAATTGTTAATCAAACCAAATTACTTGACACACTGTTACTTTTATAATGTCCTATCAGTGAATATGGTGACTATTATTTCAAAATGTACTTTTTATAAACTAACTGTCATTTTCACACAAAAAAGTATTTCGTTAAGTGCAAGCAAGTATGGTAAAAATAAGTTTGTAAGATTATTTGAGGAATCAAATATATAGCTGCAATATTATGCTTTTCCCACAATAAGCATGTCTTTCTGTGTTTTGAAATTATAAAGAGCAAATGTGCAGAGTATACATGTATTTTTAAATAATAAAAAAATACTGAAATACCCCAAACCCAATTTGAGAAATAAAAGTTTATCAATATGTTTTAAAGCCACTCACCACCTCCCTCATCCCACTCTTATGAATTTTGTATTCCTTTTCCTTTATTTCCCTAAAATCTTGGCTGGTCTTGTAATTTCTTTGTTTAAGTTCTTCCTCCCACCCCCATACCAAAAGACAAGATTAAGATTTCTAGTGTCTATCCTGTGTCTGATTGACATACATGAGAATATTTCCCAGTTGGTATTATAGCACAAAGTTGGTGAGGTGAAAGCACATTTTATGTTAGCACAGACTCAAAAATACTTGGAGCACTGAAATGCACATATGTTATATTTGAACTGCTGCCAAATCATAAGGAGATGTAAAGAAATATGAAAACTACCATATAGAATGAGATATTGTCATTAAGATCATACATACTTTGATGGCAGTCATTCATATTTTCTGTGAAACTACTTTGACTACAATAATTACTACTCAAATATTCTGAATACATTTTTCAAGGCCAATAATAACTAGGGTCTCTTCTCTAAGTAGGACAGTTTACACAACAGTTACTGTAAAGTTCTTTAAATAGTGCCTAGCACAGAATAAGTACTCAACTAATGTTAGGTAACAGTGTTGTTGTGATAATTATTATTATTATTGCCAAGTCCGTTCTTCTTATTACTCTATTGAAAGAAATAAAGCAGAAGAAATGTTACTGTATTATTTGAGTAATCTTTTTAAAGTAATGTTAAAATATTTTTTACTGTTACTGTTTCGTACAGGTTGAAATCAGTGATCCTAGAACTCCGTTTCTGTACTATTCTTTTTTTCCATTTCCATTGATGTATCCACCTCTTATTTCATCATCTTTTACATGTTTTTAAACAATGAAAGGGGCATGCATTAGACAGTACTAGTGCTCATCAATGTTTGTTCCATTCTTGAGCCCACTCAGCCAGCCCCATATAGCTACCATCCGGGCCATATGATCAACTGGCCATCGAAATGTGTCAGTTCCCGGTGGAGGCGATGAAAAGCCCATGGTGAGGGGCAAAATTCTCTAGCCTCTATTCCTCCAGTGCTATTCGTGGGGATAATTGAGTTGGGTGGAGCAAACAGACTGAAACAGTTTCAGTTGCTATGCTGACAAAAATGGGTAGCTGCAGAGGAGAGTAAGAGCCTATAACACACTGCACAAGCCAGAAATAAAGTATAGGTTCAAAGATACTGAGAGTTTGAGGTTGCTATCTAGTCAGTCTTAACAAATACAGATAATATTTTTTTTCACATACAACTAATACCGGCATTCTTGCCTTGAAGAGAAATAGTACATTATTCATCTTAATGGACTATCATTGATTGTACTAAAAGGATGAAAAATTGAGAGACAGTATTTACTGCTGTTGAAATTCAGTTGTTTTTATTTAGTTTCCTAATGATTGTTTTGGGGTATTTAAATACATGCAGTAAACGGACATCAATATTTTACTAATTTAGCACAATACTAGTCAGTACATTACAATTTCTATTTATTTATTTACTTACTTACTTTGGCACTGGGGATTGAACCTGGGGGCTTCTCACTGAACTTCATCCCTAGCTCATTTTTTAAATTTCTTGTTTTGAGGTAGGATCTCCCTAAATCATTAAATTGCCCAGTCTGGGCTCACACTTACGATTCTCAGCCTCAACCTCCCAGATTTCTAGGATTATAGGTGTGGGCCCCATGTAGAGAATAGTGTTAGCCATGAATATACATAGACCAACATATTAATCTCTGATCTAGTTGATACTACAAATGAAGTGATCTAGATAATCATGTCATAATTCATGACAAAAGAACCTCATTTTGTTGCTAATCTTAACTGCGCTAATTTGGGGATGATTGTTGTGGGTGGAAACTATTTACCTGGGACTGACCAAGCTATAACAAATGTTCATTAGAGAGAATGTGTGTCTGGCAGCCTAGACAATGTTATGCTGCAGTAACAACATCAAAAGTAGTAGATTACAATAACTTAATTATTCATTTGCATGACTTGCATTTTGGTTTGGCTATGGCTGTCTTCTGAGTCAGATTTCTTCTGGAATTCAGACTGAATATAGTAGCTGTTACCTGCTACTGTGGGTCTTGTGATAGGGGATAAAGACAATGTTAGAATCACATGATAAGCATTCTTTAGAGCATCACACATGTTCTCCCTTGCATTTTATTAACAAATCAAGTTATGTGACCAAATCAGATACCGGTGGGGCAGGGATGCATAATTCTCTCCCTCATAAAAGGGCTACAGATATTTTCAACCTAGCCCCATGTTATGCAGGAACTTGTGAGGCTGGGAGGGGGGCTGGATCAGAGCATTAAAGCCTTTGGGCATCTTTAGGAGGACAGCAATGCTTGTAGCAAACTGAAAAATTGACCAGCAACAATACACATAATCAAAGAGTCTTTTGAAGAACCTAATCCCTACTTCACATTGAAATAAAGAAGTAGGAAGCACATATGAGAAGGACTGAGAAAAATAAAGCACCAAGTAAATATTGACAGTATTAAAATTCGAAATTCTGAGGAAGAGTTTCAGCTCAAACCAGAATTTAACAAAAACAACAAATGAAATCAATTTTAATTATAAAATTCCAAACATATTCAACACAGAATAACAATGAAGTCCTCACTCCTATTCGACAATTGCTAAAGTAAGTTCAACTTCATTTTATCTGTATTACCTACCCTATTCTTTGTCCCTCTGATTATTTTGAACTTTGTTTGTTTGGCTTTTTTTCCCTTTATTTATTTACCAAGAACATGTGTTGGTACATCGTACACATAATGATCACTTTCATCATAGTTAATTTATACCTGTACATGATATATCTTGGTTTCCTTCCCTCTTCCCCACCCCTCCTTTCTACTCCTCCTCCCCTCCTTATTTACAACACCTTTATTTACATTTTTCCATTTTCCCCTTTTTCCTTTCTTTTTCCCTTCCTCCTTTTCCCCTTCCTCCCCCTCTAGTTCTCCTCCCTTTTGAATATTATCTTTCTTTTACATAATATCTATTATACATTTTTGTCCTTATTTACACTTCAGGTTTCTCACATCAGAGAAATAGTTCAATATGTACTCATGTGTGTCTGGTTTATTTCACTTAAGAGGATGTTCTCGAGGTGCATTCATTTACCTATAAATGTCTCAAGTTTATCCTTTTTATGGCAGAGTAGTAGTCCATTTTATAGAAAAACCACACCTTCTTTAGCCATTCATTAGTTGCTGGGCATTTGGGTTGTTTCCAAGACTTAGCTATTACAAATTGGGTTGCTATAAACATGGTTGTACATATATCACTATGGTATGACGTTTTTAATTCTTCTGGGAAGATACTAAGAAGAAGAATAGCTGGATCAAATGGACCCTCTAGTTGTAGTTTGTTGAGGAAACGCCACACTGATTTCCAGTGATTGGACCAGCCTACACTCCTGTCCTCAGTGGAGGAGGGTTCCTTTCTCCCTGCAGCCCCGCCAGCATTTGTTATTGGTTGATTTCTTGATAATAGCTGCTCTTTCTGGAGTGAGATGGAAGCTTTCCTTTGTTTTAATTTGCATCTCTCAAATGACCAGAGATGTTGAACACTTTTTCATATATTTATTTGCTGTTTGTATTTCTTCATCTGAGAAGTGTTATTCATTTCAGATGCCCATTTTTGATTGGGTCTTTACATTTGGGGGGTCTGATTTTTTTTGAGTTCTTCATATATTTGAGATGTTAGTCCTTTGTTGGAGGAACAGCTGGCAAAAAAATTTTCCCACTCTGTGGGTTTTTGCGCCACTCTGTTGGTGATTTCTTTTGCTGTGCAAAAGCTTTTTAATAGGATTTGATCCCAAGCACTGATTCTTTGTATTATTTCCTGTGCAGTCTGAGTTTTGCTCATAATTTTTTTCCCTACATCTATGGCTTCAAGAGTTCTTCCTATTCTACCTTCCAGCAGATTTAGTGTTTCTGTTTTAATGTTTAGATCTCTGATCCACTTCAGTTTTAGTTTAGTACATGGTGAGAGACATGTATGTAGTTTTAGTTTTCAATATGTGGCAAGCCAGTTTTTCCAGCATCATTTATTAAAGAGGTTCTTTTTCTTCCAGTGAGGGTGTTTGGCTCCTTTGTCAAAGATGAGGTATTTGAGTGTGTTTGGAGTTATTTCTGTATTGTCTAACCTGTTCCATTGATCTTCGGGTCTGTCTTTTTGCCAGTAGCATGCTGTTTTTATCACAGTAGCTTTATAGTGTAATTTCAAGCCAGGGATTGTGATGCCCCCTGCCTTGCCCCTGCTGCCCAGGATTATTTTTGCTATTCTTGGTCTCTTCTGGTTCCAGATGAATTTTCTGATTGCTTTCTTTAATTCTGTGAAGTATGCTATTGGTATTTGGATTGGAATTGTATTAAATCTGTATAGCAATTTAGGAGGTATGACCATTTTCACTATGTTGGTTCTTCCTACTGAAGAACACGGGATATCTTTCCATTTTCTGACATCCCATTCAATTTCCTTTTTAAGAGTACTGTAGTTTTCAATGTGAAGATCTTTTACTTGCTTTGTTAGATTGATTCCTAAGTATTTCTTTTTTTTTTTCTTTTTCTGGATGTGATTGTGAAAGGTGTATCTTCCCTAATTTCTCTCTCAGCAAGTTTGTTATTTGTATATAGAAGTGCTATCAATTTTTGGGTTTTTTTGTTTTGTTTTGTTTTGTTTTGTTTTGTTTTGTTTTCGGTACTGGGGATTGAACTCAGGGCCTGTGCTTGCAAGGCAAGCACTCTAACCACTGAGCAAAATCCCTGGCCCACTTTCAATTTTTGAGTGTTGACTATCCAGCTACATGACTGAACTTGGTTATTAAATCTGGAAGTCTTTTGGTGGAGTTTTTAAGGTCTTCTATAGTACCATGTTATCCACAAATAATGATAATTTAACTTCTTCCTTTCTTATCTTTATTCATTTTATTTATCTTGCCTAATTGCTCTTGTTAATGTTTCCAGAACTGTATTGAATAAGAGTGGCGATAGTGTACATCCTTGTCTTGTTCCAGATTTTAGAGTGAAAGCTTTCAGTTTCTGACCACTTAGTATGATGTTGACCGTTTGTCATAGATGGCTTTTTATCAGATTGAAGTTTAGATCACTTATTCCTAATTTCTGAAGGGTTTTTTCTTATCATGAACGGGTGTTGGATTTTGTCAGCTGCTTTTTCTGCATCTATTGAGATGATCATGTGGTTTTTGTCTTTGACTTTTTTGATATGGTGTATTGCATTTATTGATTTGCATATGTTGAACCATCCCTGCATCCCTGGGGTGAATCCTACTTGGTTGTAGTGTATAATCTTCTTGATAATTCATTGCATTTTGTTTGCCAGTATCTTACTGAGAATTTTTGTATCTATGTTCACTAGGGAATTTGGCCTTAGTTCTCTTTTTTGGTTGGATCCTTTTCTGGTTTTGGTATCAGGGTATTGCTTACTTCCAGGAATGATTTTGGGAGTACTGCTTCTCTTTCAATTCCATTAAAGAGTTTAAGGAGTAGTGGCATTAGATCTTCTCCGTATTTATTGTAGAACTCAGCTGTGAAACCTTCAGGACCTGGGCTCTTATTTGTTGGTAGATTTTTAATTACCTCTTCAATTTCAATGGCTGATACTGTTATTTAGTATTTTGATTTCTTCTTGATTCAGCTTTGGTAATTCATATGTATCCAAGAATCTTCCATTTCTTCAGTGTTTTCCATTTTGTTTGAATATAGGTTCCTTGATGTGGGAGTTCAATGCTATGAATTTCTCTCATAGTGCTGCTTTCATTGTGTCCCTTAAGTTCTGGTATGTTGTACTGACATTATCTTTTAATTGTATAAATTGCCCAATTTCTTCTTTAATTTCCTCTGTGACCCAGAGGTTCAGGAGGATGTTATTTAATTTTCATGTGTTTGTGTAATTTTTTTTTTTTTTGGTTTCTTTTACCATTGGTTTCCAATTTCATTGCACTATGCTCTGGTAATATGCATGGAATAATTTCAATTCCTTTGCATTTACTTAAGCATACTCTATGAGATAGCATGTGGTCAATTTTGCAGAATGTCCCATGTGCAGCTGAGAAGAATGTATATTCTGATGTCGTGGGGTGGAACGCTCTGTAAACATCTACTATCTCCATTTGTTCACAGATTTGGTTCAGTTCTGGTATTTCTTTGTTGATTTTTTTGTCTAGTTGATTTTTTTGTGACAGTGGGGTGTTGAGGTCTCCCATTATCATTGTGTTAGTGTTTATTTGACATTCATGTCCCTTAATAATTGTTCTATGTAGTTAGGTGTGTTGGTATTTGGTGCATAGATATGAATGATTGTTTTCTCTTCCTCTTGCAGTTTTTCCTTAACAAGTATATAGTGACCTTCTTTCTCTTGATCAGTTTTGGCTTGAAGTTCACTTTGTCTGCGATTAAGAGAGCTACCCCTGCCTTTGTCTGGGTTCCTGTTGCCTGAAGTACTGTTTTCCAACCTTTGATTTTCAGTCTATGAATTTCTTTTTGTGTTAAGTGTGTTTCTTGCATGCAGCATATTGATGGATCCTGTTTCTTGATCCATTTTGCCAGTCTGTTTCTTTTGATTGATGAGTTGAGTAAATGTAAATGTAAATGGTCAATTGGTGGTTATAACTATTTACATTTACATTGGTGGTTATAACTATTATGTATTGACTTATCTTTATCATAGTCTTTTTCTGTTGTTGGTTCTGATTTTCCCCTCTGCTTAATTATTTACTTTGCCTGATGGATTCTTTTTATTAGTGTCCTTAGTGTTATAGTCTCCTTTTTTCTTTTCTAGCATATCCTTCAAAATATTCTGTAGAAATACTTTGCTGGTCATGAATTTCTTCAGTTGTTCTTTGTCATGGAAGTATCTTATTTCATTATCGGATTCGAAAGATAGTTTGGCCGGGTACATCAATCTGGGTTGGAAATTGTTTTCTTGTAGTGCCTGAAATACTTTGCTCCAAGCTCTCCTTGTCTTAACGGTTTGTGTTGAGAAGTCTGCTGTGCTTCTGATAAACTTTCCTTTATAGGTGATTTGTTTCTTTTCTCTACCAATTTTCAATATTCTGTTCTTGTGTTGAATTTCTGGAATCTTCATTATTATATGTATTGGTATAGATTTATTTTGGTCATGGCTATTTGGGATTCTATATGCCTCATTTATCTGTAGGTCAAGTTCTTTTCTCATGCTGGAAACTTTTCTGTCATTACTTCTGTGAATGATTTTTTAATGTCTTTTGTGCTTTCTCCTGCTTTTCCATTCACTCCAGTCATTCTTATATTGTTCTTCTTTACATCATCTTGCAGCTGTTGGATTGATTTTTTCATAGACTCTAGCTGTTTTTAAGAAATCTTTCTTTTTAAGGTTGTTAACTGTAGTCCTGTCTTCTAGGTCTGAAATTCTGTCTTCACTTTCGTTCAACCTTCTGAGTATGCTTTCACAAGAATATTTGATATCTTGAATATCTGTTTGAATCTGTTTCATGGGTTCCACTTCTTTCCTGAGTTAAGTGTTCAAAGTTTTCCACTGTTTTCCTAAGTTCCTCTGTTTGTTTTTTTTTGTTTGTTTGTTTGTTTGTTTTTTAAATCTGTGTCTACTCTAAATTCACTAGACTTTCATTATGATTGTCATCTCTTTTTTAACTTGAGCAATTATGTCTAATCTGATGTTCTCTATAGCCTCATTCAACCATTTTTATTTATTTATTTATTTATTTATTTATTTTATTTTATTTTTTCCAACTTTTTTTAACATTTGCTGCTATCCTTTCTGAAAGTTTAGGTGTCTTTGAATTTGCTCTATTTCATTTTCCTCTGGATTTGTTCTGGGGGGCACTGGGGAATCATGTCTTACTTATTTCTAAATCTTTATATCCTTTTAAAACACTTGGAATTTAACAGGAAATCTGTGAATATCTAGTGAAACTCACCTAATTACTGGATGATAACCTATAAGCAGCTGAGTCAAAACACAACCAAATAATCAGCTATTTTTTTTTATTCACCAATTTCTGTAAATCAACCACCTTAAAACATAGGTGCTTAAAACAGTACACTATTTATTTGGCTTACAGACCAAAATAAACTTCCTCACCCTAAACTCCTTGGCTAATTTAGATTTAGAAATAAGTAAGACATGGTTCCTGCCCTCACATAATTTCTTGCTTAATAAAATTGAATATATGTGGTATGATTTTCAAGGCTCCATTAAATAGAGTGAGTCTTCATAAAACATCCACCAGTTATTTATACATGTATCATATTGCCAGACATACACTAAATGTTTTACTTAATTATATTACTGAACCTGAAATTAATCCCATGAAATAAGCATTAAATTCATTACTTTCCATGAGAACACACTAAAATTCAAAGAAAAGTGCTCAAGATAACCCAAACACTAAATAGTAAAATCAGATCTGGCTGACTCTTATGAGCATACTTTTTTATCATTATTGTTTTCCTGTAATAGACTCTTTCAAATACTTTGCTAACTGGAGGAGAAAGTTTTACTTATTTTTATGTTAATTGTGACTTTTATACTAAATAACAGCTAATATACTCTTCACGATGGGTTCGTAAACATGAGTTTATCATGTATGAGTATACATATGCACAATGTAATAGGATTTTGATTGGAACTTTTCCCTCACCCTGATACTATGAATGAAAATAAAAAGTGTCATCGTGGCATCACGAACACATACCCTCTTCAGTAAACTGAAGGAAGTACCAGATAGATGCAGCTCTGTTCCATAGCCCAAAGGTTCACGAGTGCCACCCAGAGTAGATTTCAGGCCTTATTTCTATCATTGAGCAGGTACCCTTATATGCAGGTGTCCATAGAAGAATCTATAAAGCAAGTTTCCAACAATTTGCTTAGAAAATTTGGTCATTTTCTGGCCATGTTATCCTACTGTTGTTGGCCCTCAGCCACCAATGTGCATTTCTCTCAAGTGTCTGCAGTTATTGGAGATCTAGGCAAAAAAGCCTCCTACAGTGCATTCAAACCAAGGAAAAAGGTAGAATAGTTTTTAAGAGAAGCATTCTGAGGCATTTCAGATACTCAAAAGAAAAGGAAACTGAAACCTGCTTCACTGGCTGAATGTTTGCTGGGCTGTGGAGTTTATAGCACTCTCTGTTTTGACAGTATTCTTGGAAGAAGGAGAGGTGCATTATTCTCTAGTGATTACAGAAGAATCTGAATTTAGACCTGGTATCTGCTCCTTGTCTGGATATTTCAGAAGGAAAATGATACACTGTCTATTGGGAAAAAAATGGGTATAAATCCAACTCATCATTCTTCTCCTCAGTTCTTAGTGTGTGAAGAAGAGGCATTCTGTTTTCATGGCTTCCTGTGAATAAGTAGAATGGCTGAAAAATAATTGGAAATAGGGATTCTATAGGGCTGCTCATGTGAAGTACAGCCTTTCTGGGAAAAATGTGGAGTGTGCTAGACTTCTGAGTCTAAATGAATCTAGAATTGCTCTTCTGTGAGCTCCTTCTCTGTGGCAGGTAAGCTGAGCACCATAATCAAGAAAACCTTCTATGAGTTGGGTATGGAGGCACATGCCCATAATCCCAGCATTTCAGGAGGCTGAGACAGGAGGATTGCAAGTTTGTGTCTTGCCTGTACTACATAGCAAGACCTTATCTAAAAACAAACACAGAAAAGAAAGAAAGAAAGAAAGAAAGAAAGAAAGAAAGAAAAAAAGAAAGAAAGAAAGAAAGAAAGATAGAAAGAAAGAAAGAAAGAAAGAAAGAAAGAAAGAGAATTAGAGAAGAAAATTTTACTGTGAATTAAGATATGGCATAGATTTAAGGAAGAACCAAAATAAATCTTGAGATATTTCCAAACAACTACATGCAGCCACCTCCTCTTTACCTACTCCTTGCCTCCAATTTCAGAGGTATAAAACCAGAAAAAAAAGTAGGCGTAACAGTGACAAAGACCCAGAGTCTAGTTCCTGACCTTCAAGCAACTGGAAAGGGAAATGGAAGACTGTTGAATCAAATATTAAACTGAAGTGCTAAATCAATCTAGAATAAGTTTTAAATAAATGAAGAATGACAATAATCTACAAGGTATCAGGAAGGTTAGTTCTTCCAGTCTCCAGTATCATCAGTTTTCCTTACTGTGGAGCTTGTCTATCAGTACACAAATCTATCAGCGCAATATTTTGAGTGATAGATTTCTCAATTTTTGTTGCTCTTCAACTACTGTCCCATTGCCTATTCAGCTCTGCAAAAATCTTCCTTAAAATGATTGACTAAAATAATTGCCTTACTTCATACTCTCTTTTCAACACACCCCAGCTGGGCTTTCCAACTCCAGTATGCTGCTGAAATTGCCTTTAATAAGGTCATAAATGAATCTGTGTTTTAAATCAAGTTGTCACTCCACTTCACACAATAACTTCACACAAGGCTTCAATTTAACAAACCTTTCCATCTCTTGAAATGCTTTCCTTTATTTGGCTTCAGGAATCCCACAGCATTATAACATATCCTACTTCCTTGGCCTTTCCTTCCCAGTGTTATTTGTTTACTTCCTCTGCTTCCCCTCCAGTGATGCCGGGCTCTTCGGGCATGGCTGTGTTCCTTTTGATTTTGTCCATTTGTGTAAACTTCTAAGATGAGTTCTTCTAGTCTCAGGCTCCACTACATCTTCCATCCAAGTGCTAACCAGGCCCGACCCTGCTTAGCTTCCGAGATCAGACGAGCTAGGGCGTGTTCAGGGTGGTATGGCCCTAGACTCCACTACATCTCCAATAATCTCCAGTACTAATTTATCATTTTTATAAGCACAAGTATAAATGTCTATATTAATCAGGGTTTTCCAGAGAGATGGAAACAATAGAATATATAATTATAGGTATATACAATTAATTGATTTGTATAGGTATAGATATGTGAGAGAGGATTTGTTAAGGGAATTAGCTCGTGTGATTACGGAGGCTGACAAGTCTCACAACATAATATCTGTCAGTCTAACACTTGGAATATTGGCGACATGGCTCGGTCTATGACAAAATGCCTGAGAACCCAATGGTGTCAGTGTACTCCAGTGTCAGGACAGAGATATCAATTTACCTTTGGGCTGGTTTTGTTCTATTCAGTTTCCTGCCCGCTTGGATAGTGCCCATTCACCTTGATGGCAGGTTTTCTCATGTAACCCACTCAGATTTACAAGCTCATGTTCTCTGGAGACACCCCAGAAGACATCCAGAATTAACACTTTACCAGCTGTCTAGATATTGCTTCCACCAATTAAACTGACAACTGAAATTAACCATCCCAAGTTCTGTAAGTCAAATCATATCCAAACAAAACTTCTGTTGTGCTTTCCTCAAGAACAAGCTCTCCCTTCTCTTTTTTCCGTTTGTGTCAATGGACTCATACCAATTTTTTTAAATACCAAAGTCGAAGAATTATCTTTTATTACTCTCTGTCAGCAATCTTGCTATCTCTTTAAGTGTATCCTATAAATTCTACTTCCAAATTTATTCAAATCCGTTCAGTTTTTTCCGTTTCCACCACCTGCTATCTGTTTCCTGGTTCAAGACTATTTTTCTTGCTGATTTTACTGCAACAATCAACTAAGTGTCCTAGTGCTTACACCAGATTCTTCAATTTTCCCTGCTGCAACCTGAGAGATATTTTAAAATCCTGCACTGTGCTCATGTTACCAGGCTTAAAACCTTCTAGGAACTTCTAATGGAACTGAGCTTATTTATGCCTTTTGACCTTTTTGCTAACTCTTCTTTTTACTTGAATTGTTCTTCCTTAGATTTTATCACATCCAGCTCCTTTGTGTCCTTCCGATCTTTGCATAAATATCGCATCCTCAGAGATGTCTTCTTAAGTCCTGTCTCTAAATTTGCATTCACTATCACACTGCCCTCTTAATTTTCTTTTAAATTCTTATAATTACCTAACAATCTCCTTGTTTTCCTTTTACCAGTAGTGCAAGCTTAACGTAATGATATTCTCTGCTTTCTCCTCTATGTCAGAGATATATGTCAGCATATATTTTGAATAAAGAAAAAGCGATCACTCCTCATTAGCAAATACATATAAATTATGTAATATGTAATATATAATATACATTATATATATAAAAATTTAGAAATAAGTTTATTCTATTTTCATTAACACCAACACTTAGGAAACTACATTCACAATCTAAAAACTGATGTTACAGAATGAAAAACAGTCACTAAATTCTGCTTACTTAATTTTGCTGTGAACTGGCAAAACACTAAAGAAACTTCAAGACAGAGTCCATCATTTAGAAGATTGGCAGAAAATAATCAATATAGGTAAATGTCCCAAGCTAAGAGTCTACATAAGATCTGAATCTGTTGTATGAAGCACGTAGACAAATTTTATTTGTAACCATTATGAGTCACAAATATCAGTAAATAGAAAGGCAAGAAACTAACCACAAGGTCAAAAGCTGTCACTGAAGACAAGTTCACAGTAATCATGTTGTACTGGAAGTGGCAATGGGAAGTGACAGGATGATATCATAAGTATGTTATGTTGAACTCAAAAAGAAAGCTAAATGAGTAGAATTATTTTATTTTATATTTGTTATATAAATGGCAAGAAAATCATATCTGAAGGACATCACTGCCATTGTTGCTATTCAGGATGACTACATTATGTGTTTTAGTAGGCAACTTTATGGAATTAAATCCTCTCTATTAAAATGGGTACAGCAGGTGGTTGACAAGTGTTTCCAGTAGTGGAATCAAAGAAGGAGCAACTAACTAATTTACATGGTCAAATTATTCAATATATTAGACATCAGGTTTTCAGTTTCAGACTATTGAAATTTGAGGTTTTCCACAAAAAACTACTCAGCTCAATGTTTAATAATTAAGAAACCAGATACTTTTTTTTTTGGTCTTTGTATTCGGTTCACTCTAAAACTATTGGATTGCTGCGCAAAAATGAAGTATTTTTAAGTAACATGAATTCCATTCATTCGACAGTAGCAAACTGAGGTGGTGATGACTGGGCTTTGATACCATGTTTAACAATGTGCCCACGTGCCCAGTCTTAGAGCGAAGAGGCTAATAGGGGCAGGAAAACACAATCAAACACCAAAACTCATCCACACACTTCAAATAAAAGGCTGTACATCAGTCTTTAATATGAATACAAAGAACGGTGCTCACAACAATCAGATGATCCCTGATTACTGTCAGGGTCTGATTAGCATGGCACAGGATGAAGTATCGTGGTACCCCGGTTTATGAACTTAATTTGTTTTGTGATTTGGGGGAAAATGGCTGTGTTTGTGTTTGCCTGGGGAAGATGGTCATAGTTGTGTTGGTCACCCAGAGTTTGTGAGTGGAGGCAAAATTTGGCAGAACACTTTTGTTTGCAAATCGAATTGTTTGCAAACAGACATATTCCTGAACCAAGATATTACTGTAGACAGAAGAGGTTTGTGCATATAGGGAATGGAGTTCAGCAGCTCCAAGGAGAGAAAAGGATTGTATCCTGTAGTGGATGTATTTCTGTACTCCTTGGGAGTGTTTGTTGCCTTGTGACTGCAGGGCACTGTGGAATTTTGCCGTACTGTTTTTCCCTCAGGTCTTATCATGGAATGGTTACCTAATTAGCTCTAGAGTGTGCTTCCCTCTCTTCTTTGGACTGCAGATGCTTTCCTTTCATACATCATTCACAACCTGCAGCAATTACAAAGTGGCAAATGACCTTATGAGGTAATTACACTAATAGATCTGTATTGTTTCATTTGGAAAAGAGTGTTTGGAGAAACGAAGTGTCTGGTGTGTACAAAGAAGAGTGGTTATGACTATGTTCTCTTTTAATCTGGAGCATATAGCAAGCAAAAGATAACTTTGGCTTATAAAAGTTGTATCATGTGCCCAATCTGAAGAAATTTTAAAGTAGAATTTTCTCTTTCGAATGAATATAAATTTCCTGCCAATATCTCAATGCTGTACTTTTTCATGAACCAACAATATTTGATTAATTAGAACTTATATTTTAATAAGTTGTATTAAGATGATTTATAGAAAAATTTTTTTCAAGTGAACACATTATTAAGATAACCTAAAATTCTTGTAGCTAAGTAAATATGTACATTTTATTAATTTGATCTTATTTAATTATTTTAAAAATGTATCCCACAGAAGTAATCTCAACTCACTTTCTGGATCTATTGCAGATGTACATGAAAATTGTTTGAGGTTTACTCTATGATATACAATGAAAATGAAGTTTCATCAATGAATTTAATGTAATAATTTTAGAGCAACTTTCTAAATAATCTTCATCTTGATAAAATATGAATTATCTGTACTGAAGAAATTCACAAATAATTAACCTACTCTCAATTTTCTTTTATTTGACCAAAAGGTTAAAGTGAGAGAAGTATCATAATCTTTTTTTGTAACTTAAATAATGAGTGAAAACAGTAATTATAATGATAAATGTGGTATTTGTAGTGAAGAAAACACTTTACAGTTAGGAAAGATGTGTTCTAGAAATTGTATAGTTAATGCTTCAGTGAGTTTGAAGTAATTAAACAAGAAAAACCTTTAGCTGTATTTGTAACGTTTTCCATCATATCCGTGATCAGCTCATTGGGTGTTCTATGTTACTGGTTCAGATCTCAGTCTAAAGATACTTGGCCAACGGAGGCAAGAATGAAAGACATATCACAGAATTAACAACAGGTTCTAAGAAGGAAAACAAAAAGGGGAAAGTAAGAAAGGAAGGAAAGAGGTAAGGGAAAAAGAAGAAAGAGAGAAAAGAAATAAAACACGGTATTTTAAATTTATACATTCATTATAAATGCACTCCCGTTTCAGAACTGTAAATACGTGAAAACCATGAACATGGTTTACCGTAATGGGCTTCACATATTTCTCTAGCTATGACATGCACGTACCTTCCTCAACCCTGCAAGGACAAGCATCTGCCAATGGTTACTCTAAAGACACTGAACAGTAATTTAATTGTTTGGACTTCAATTTGTTCACTTAGAGATGAGACAAGGCAAAGTGGCTTTAGATAAATTGTCTCATTCTGTATTCAAAAAGGAATAGATGTTCTTCCTTTTCATAACAAAACCTGGAACTTACATAAGTGGAAAGCCACAAAGCTCATGGGTTATCAACCAAATACTCATGTCTAATAGCTTTTAAAAATCCTAAGTGACTCCGTACAGCTTTTTCTGTTTTCTTCTCAGCCCTGGCTTTGCTCAATGAAGTTTCCAGCTATATTTTTAATATGGTCATTATTAAGGTCAGGTTTGTTTTCAGGCTGCCTGGCAAATTTTCTCTCCCCCTCACCAGTAGCACTTTTCACAGAAATTTTCTTCGCGTCTTTCTCATTTAGTCACCCAGTGCTTTCGTGACCCATACTCCTACAGGATAGATTTAAACTTTGCTTCTTTTGTAATGCCAGAGTTGTTTTTGCTTTGTTTTGTTTTAAAGATTCTGTTTTGGTAACATCATGAAAATTACTTTTTTTTTTCCTCCCTGAACTAGTTACCATCTGATGGAATCAAGAATTATATTATTTCATTCTCTTCTCATCATCACTATTGTTATTTTACAGTATTTTTTTTTTTTTAACCACAGATTGTTCTTTTCTCCTCAAAGCTTGGCATTCTGAACTCTGAGTAATGTTTCAAACAGGATGAAATGAAGTAGTGGACCACAGTGTGCCAACACGAAATGCTTGTCCCTTCTAATCAGCAGAGTTAAATAAGACAGACTTTGTTGGATTATCTTATTATAAAACATTCCTAAGTGCACATTTTATATGTAGCTGAGTGAGTAAACAATTGGAGTACTGTAAGTTGTTTCACAGTATAAAGCTGAATAACATTGAAACAACTTCAAGCACAATTGTCTTTTAAAGTACTAAAGTGTTCTTTTTTATTAGAAAAACCTCCTTGATATGTCGCATTTTGGGAAACTGAGAATCTTAATTCAGGCATTTTTTTTTTTCATTTGATATTCTTTGCCCCTTTCTTTTGTTTGACAACCATAGTAGAGTTAATCAGCTACAGTAACTCAAACAGACTTCTATTAGTCTTGCTAATCATGCAAATACTCTTTTTGAAAGCTGCCCTGCATTTTTAATAACAATCTCCCCCCATAGGGGTGTGGGTGGGTGGGGGGAGAAGGGAGGGGAAGAATGAAAACTTGAAAGGAAATCATAATGAAGGCAGTTTGGTAACTTAGCTCATTGAGGACCAAATTAGCTAGTTTCCAGTGCAGAAGGAAGGCAGAAGAATGTACGGGATTTCACACCTGGGTTTCAAAGTCACAGGAATACTCCAGTATTCTGACTGCCATGCCACATACTAGATTTGTGGTCTGGAGCAAACATTTTTGCTGAAATGTGATAAATAAGAGTTCTATTTTCAATAATTAAGAAATTTAAATGTTATTTTGTACAAATTTATAAACAATAATCGTTATTTTTATGGTTATTGAAAATAACAAGGACAGTTACACTGCTTCACTCAATTTCAATTATCAGGCAGATATTTCACTAAAAGGATAATCTGAAAATATATATTCATCTCTTTACCTAGTATCCTACTTCTTAATGACAAACATCCTACATCTAAATGAAAAACCACAGAAAAAAATAGTTTAGTCATACTTTTCTTGAGAAAAAGTAGGCCCCTAAAATGAAGCTTGAGTATTATCAGAAAGGCCAACAATTCTTAAAGTTGAAAGTATATAAAACATTGATATTGACAAAATTTTACCTTTTATTTCAATTTGCTCATTTGAGAAAATAACCCTAGATATTTTTTGGTCTATGTTGAAATGTCATACAAAGAATGGAACAGCCTAATTTTCCCTCACTGGGGATCAAGAATTTATTTCTTCTGATACAACAGTACATCAACTGACAAAATGGAATTTTTTTGTGATTATGCAACACGTTAGGTTGTGTGGACAAGCTGGACTTCATACAGGAACTCTGGAGCAAATTACTAAAGTGATAGCTAAAAAAGCTACTTACAGATATAACTGTAAGAGTAACTATGAGAATAAGATATATGATTAACATAATGGAATTAAAAAGCGATTTCTATAGTTTTGAAATCTTCTACCCACCACATCCAACAGAAATACATACTGGGTGAGTATAAAACAGTGTTGATTTAATTAATCTTTCTAATATGGCTATTTCCTTAGCAAGGGTGAGGTGAAAGAAATTTTATATAAATTGGCTTAGATTTTGTTATTTTCAATGTAAACTGAATTTCTGAATCTAAGAATCCAGGTGTTTTTATGCCATCACAGGTTTGGAAAACCCCATAACCAGATATGTTTCTTCAAGAAACAAAAGGCAACTTTGTAGTTATAGACAAGACACACACGTTAAGCCAGCTCATATTTTCCTATAGCATTTCTTTCTAGTTAAGTCTGCAAACTAATTTGGATTAAACTAAAACAGACTTTTGCTCCAAGCATTTTGAAAGTTTAAAGAGTTTGGCTAATTTTGGTTGTCTTTTCAAAATATTTCTTATATGGTTTCATGTCTGCATCCTGGAAGAGGACCAATATGTGCTTAAATCTTTCAAGAAGTTGCTCTTTTCTTCTGCCCAGGCTTCTGAAAGGCAGCAAATACATGGAAACTATCAGGCTTTCTGTCTGCTTTTATCAAATGAGCTGATGGACAAAGTTTGTTGCCACGGGGATTCAGAGTCATGGGGAGAAATTGAAGAATATGCATTTTAAATACATCATCATTCTCCCCAAACTCTAAGACTTATTAAGTACTAGATTAATTTTTAAAGGGAAATAAAAGGAAAATTATTCCCCAAATCTTTTCTCATCTTTGTTTCTCCCTTTTTTCATTCTCACTGTGACATAATTTCTTGCTACTTGACCCTGAAAGAGACTATTTTAATCTCTAGTTTAGATTCTATGCTATCATTGGTCCATAATACTACACAGTGATGCTGTTTAAATGAAGCAATCTTCTCTACTGAAAAAATCTTTGCCACTGATGCCACATACAAATACCGTATGGACTAGCTCTCAGAGCCAAAGCAGGAACAATCGCCAAAGGGTAAAAATAGTTCTTGATATGATGATATGCTGCTAAAAGCCACATGGTGTTTGGGTGCAGCATTTCGCAGTCAAACAATCATAATTTCATGCCTAAAATGTGCGTGTTATTTCAGGAAAATACAAAATCTGAGCATTGCATATTTGCTACAGAATGACCAGTGAGTGTTGCTATAATGATTTGTTTTTCTTTTACAAATGAATATTTCTTGCTGAGCCTTTTCATGCCATATTGCCTGGGGCAGCATTGGAAGTAAGGACAGGCTGAGGTTAGAGTGGGAGGGAGTATTGAGGACATTTTTTTTTTTCCTGCTAAAATTCCTATAATTCTGTGAACTAGGTTCAATGTAAAATAAGCAGTCCTCCTTTTTCTCCTCTGTAATGTTAAGTACTGTAGTCAACATCTCAGAAGAGCCATGTTTTGTGGGGCTTGATGATAGGGGATAGGTTTTCAGAAAGAGGATTTATTTTTAGGTGGATGAGTTGTAATTTTTCCATGTAATCCTTAGTTAATATTTATGGTATAGAACTTTTCCTCCCTTAAAGTTGTGATGGATTTTAGAAGGTTAAATTGGTACAAGGTCATGGCCATTGCAGAGGAGGTAAGAGAACAAAAATGACAGTTTCTCTAAAATACTCATCATGTTTTACTTGAGCCGGATCATGCCCTATACTCAGGCTGAAGGGTGAGAAAGATATTGAGGAATAAGAAGGAATATTACAGGGATGAAATTTGAAGCTAAAAAGGAACTAAGGTTTATTTTTGTTTTGTTTTTCATTGGTAACAAAAAATGACTTACTCAAAGAGTAAGAGGAAGTCCCAAAGTTATTAAAGTGGAAGGATTGTGGAATCTCACAATCTAGAAAACTATTTAAAAGTCTGGAAACCAAAGAATCAGCTGAAAAGTCATGATACTGATGAGAATAGATGATTAATTCAGGGACCAACTCAAGGTAAATGGAAGATCATCTGAATCCCTACCATAATAATAATTGGCAGCATTATATAAAGCTTATGCTATGACAACTACCTTAAGAAAATTAACTCATTAGTTCTCTATGAAAGACCACACAGGTATTACTGCTCCACCCATTTTACAGAGGAGGGATTGAGGAGAAAAGAAGTCAGGATTCTATAGACAGATAGAGGACACTGGCTGGTTGACACACTGGGTGACTGAGAAGGCTTGGGAACTGAGGTCACAGGCATAGGCACATACTCTGTTGATATGAAACCAACATGGAACTAACCCTAGTGAAAAGAGTTATGAAGTATTGTTGTATGAAATACTGTATTAATAAAAAAAAAGACTATGTGAAAAGGAAATTCTAAATAAAACTTTAATATAATTGAGTAATGTTATTCAGCATACTTGTTGTCTACTTTAACTCAATAATTTGTAGTTCCATCAACAACACATTTGAGAACTGGAAAGGATTTTAAAGGTCACCTGGTCCAATGGAATTCAGTATTTTTTTTTTTCTGATAGACATTTACCTACATCCCAAGTCAAATACACTGAGGACTAGAGAGATTAGCTCAAGACTTCAAAGATCATTATTTAGAGATGAAGAGCTCTAATTGTGCAATTCTGATTCTGAGCTCAAATGATAGGATATATGTGAGATGAAGGATGGGAAATCAGATGAGGGATATCTCTGAAACTAGGCTGAAAAGATAGATGCTGAGGTTATTTGTTGACTATCTATTATGTCTAAAATATTGTTATAAGGCTATGGATATGGCCTTATGGCTATGGATATGCTTCCATACTTCATGAGCCCTAGAGCTGGCAATACAGTGGTATTAGAGTATTCTCAGATCATGAGGAACAGGTGCCAAATTCAGACATAAAGGCTGTTGGGTAATTTTTCAAGTGGTCTCTGTGGGTAAGATTGGTCAAATAAGAAATTACAGAAGGATCCAATATTTAACCTGAACGCAGAGTGTAGTGGGAAGTGACAAATGTGAGGCTGATGGGATATAGAGAGCCCAGGTATTAAAGGATCTTCCATGCAACGTTAAAGATTTGAACTTTATCATCAGGATCTTAAGGATTTTAATTGACAGTCATCTGATTTAGACTGTAGCAAGATCACCCACTCTGCAGTGTGAAAACCCACGATAAAGAAATCAGTGTAAGAGGGACATATCAATAACCCAGATGAGAAAGAAAGTGGTTTGAAGTTTTGGAAAGTTTACGCAGATTGAGAAAAATGGATAGAATAGTGATGATTGGGGCAGAATGGTAATACAGTGCTAATTAAGTACAAATGGTGATCTCTCAAGATTTAAAAATCTCTCCCAAAATGTAAAACTCAAAGACAATGCTGAGCTTTATAGTTTGTTACTTATATCTATCCTGGTACATAAGAGTGACACTAATTTTGGAAACAGTAAAAGGTAGATTTTAAATGTGATTCTCAGAAGGGGGATGTGGGAAGAAATATAGTTTTAAATGAAAAATTCTAGAAGTACAATGTAACAGAAGTCTATATAACAGAACTTCAAAGAGAGAATGGTCAGATTTAATAGCAAGGACAAAAATATTAAAGACTAATAAGACTTCATTGGTTTTACTGGTTTCTTATTTGTGGGCAGTGTTTTTTAATGGTAAAGTATAGCTACTAATGAGTTAGAGGAGGTTGGCTGTGTGGCTAAGAGAATGCACCACTAAAACATTGTACGGCAGGAGCATAACCGAGTGATGGATCCAGGTGTTGCACTTCTGGATTCACCACCACAGAAACAGAAACCATACTTCCCACTTGCTGCCCACCAAGAATGACTGAGTACAGCAGGAGATCCTGCCAGTCCTCAGTCCATGTATGAAAAACCTAGCCCTCTATAGTTATAGAGTTATAGGTTATGTATAACTATATAACTCTCTATAGGTTATATATAACTTATAACTCCATATAACTCTATACTTATATCCATATCCATAAGGCCATGTCCATAGCCTTATAACATAGTCTTCATGCTGTATAAATTATATATAACTATATAACTATTTACTTATAGAGTTATAGGCAAATAAGGTTATAGGTCCCCCCGATTGTCTGGCTGGAAGAGTCTTAGGAGAGTCCCAGAGTCTGAGACTCTTCGTAACCACGTCTTCCTTCATGCTGTCCTTCCCGGGATTACCATGACAGCCTGAAAGCGCTCATACTTCCTCCTCTTCCTCTAAGATATTTCTTCTTGTGCCTTCAATCTTGCCTTGGTATCCATTCCTTCAAAAATGCAAACTGGTGCCAAGAAATTGATAAGAGAGGAAAACTGAAGACATTATCATACAAAGATATTTGTTAGAAGCATAGCTTTGAGGAAGGAGAGACCATTAAATGGGTAAAGCCTATTTTGACAAATCAGAAATGGTAGCATTTGGAGGGCAGTAGACAGGGTGGCCTTAGGAAAAGGAGAACATTTTTATTCTTACATGAAGGAGGAGGAAAACAGAACATTGGTAAGTGTGACATGGTAGATTGAATGCAATGGACCAGGGTCCCCAGAGAACATTCAGTGGAAAGTCATTCAGGCCTCTTTGGATGACCTATTTCCCATTGTGCAGCTTCCATTCTGTTCCAGCACTCAGAAATAATAGATCCAAAAAAGAACCCATGAGGGATGCTGTCTTGCCACATTTATGGCCAGCAGACACATAGTCATACTTTTAAGTACAATTTGTTTAAGATACCACATTTGTAGATTTGGACAAAGGAATGGAGAAGAGAAGTGAATATCTGAACTGTCCCACAGTAAAGAAAAGTAATCATTAGCAATAAACTGGAGATAACAATATTCGGAGATCACTAGTTGCTTTATTTCCTAGGAAATAAAAACAATGGCTGTGATAATGACAGTAGGTTTTGCTATAATACACACAGAAAAAGTGACCCTCAGTTTCTTCATTGTACTTAAAAAAAAAAAACCCATGGCAAAATAGTTGGTATACACAGAAAATTTAAGGGTATAAAATATATTTCTATTGGTCCATTATACATACTGATTGCTGAAAATTAAATCATTTGAAGGCATAATCAAATATGAAAAACCACACTTTGACATGATCCCACAATGTAAAAGAGTAGAAGTCGCATATTAAAATGATATAACACATAAAATGATAGTGATTAGGAAATAAATCAATCCAAAAGACACTAATTACATTCCAAGAAACATTAGTAGAAAACTATCTTCTACTGAAGGTTTAATAATCACACTGTTCTATGTTTATTTTCCATCTTCCCTTCCTCTGTTTGGCAATTACTTGGTTGCTATTGTGTTCATGAGAGTCTACTAAACAATTTTGGGGATTTTTTTGGCAAGACAAACTTACTTTTTTCTTTGAGGAAAATATTGACTTATGAACACACTTAGGATTTAAGCATTATTATATATTATATAAAAGCCTCATAAAAATGCTATAAGAAAATGTGCATTATTCTTTTCATGAACAACATGTCCATTTGGCTTTCCTTGAAAATGAGGAGGGCATCGTTACTTTTAGTTTTGTAGCAAAAGAGTTACACATCTTCAATTTTTATTTTAGCAAATTATTGTCTAATCACTGAACGATCACAGTGAATTGCAACTGGCAGAATTTTTCAAAATTATTTTGTATATCCTGTATACATACAGATAGCTATATGTACACAAATATGTCAAAAACTAATAGGAGAGATATTTTAAAAAACAAGTAATAGGAGGAAAATTAAGTTTATTCTAATTATACAAACTGCGAATATCTACAATACTTCACAAACAATAGTTCAGAGATTTTCATGAGTTTAAGGGATTATCAAGATTTTCTGAGTAATTGAATAAATTAAAGAAACACTTTATATTTAATATAGACCTTGAACGAGATGTATTTTATTTCTTTTTTAATCTATGTGTTGGCCGTATGTTAAATTTTGATTAAATATAACATAATTTTCAAATTACTTTGTGTAAATGGCAGTCTGTCCAACAAGTTTATTTCGAAAGTCATCTGTATGTTTTATGTAGCTGCTTTTGTTTATTTTTAAATTTATTTTTATTACTACATGTTTGTAGTACATAATGTTTACACTACTTCTGTGGTGTTGGCACACGTACATAACAAATCTTAACTCCTTTTTTCATCCCCTTTTCCCTACCCCTTCCATCCTTCCATCTCTTGACCCCTTCCCATTTAAGAAAGATCAGTCCCTACTTCCTATTATCTATCTTTTGTTTTGTTCTTTATTTATAATTTAGTTTTCTTGTATAAGAGAAACCATGCCATACATAAGCCTGTACGTCTGATTTATGTCACTTAACATTATGATCTCAATGTGGATCCATTTTCCTACTAGTGAGTCAAGTTTATCTTTCCTTATGGCAGAGTAGTACTCTATTGCATGTATATACCACAAATATGATTTTTAATTTTAAAAAATGAATTGAAGAAAAAAAATGAATTGAAGGAGATATGTGTTATTTAATATTATTCCAGAGGCTTACAAACTTTGCTTTCAGTAATGTCTTAATATTTTGTAAGTATCAGATACTTTATAGAATCCTTTTTTTTTTTTTTTTGTGGTGCCGGGGATTGAACTCAGGCCCTTGTGCTTGCAAGGCAAGCACTCTAATCACTGAGCTAAATCCCCAGCCCCTCAGATATTTTATAATAATAATAACAATAATGTTATATTTTAGGCATTTAGTTTCAAGTCTCAAAAACAAGTTACATTATGACTATGAAGTTTTAAATTATATGTTTAAAACTTGCAGATTGGTGGTTTTAAGTAGCAAGCAAAAACTTAGAAGCTTATGTGCTAGCTGTTAAATTCATGCCCTAAATTTATATATAACTTATTTAACTTTATTGCTTCATTTTGATTCCTGTGATACTTGATACTCTAACGTTGATTGTTATTACTTGATTCAAGACTTCTATAATTTTTTAATACATGAACTAATTCAGCTTCCAGTAAAATATAACACACTTATGGATAAATAACTGAGGCACTGTCTCGAACACATCGCTACACAGTTACAGACGAGGTCCACCATTTCTGCCAACCTACGAGAGAAATTTTTATAGTTTTTCTCTTTATAATGATTTTACCAATATGACAAAAATTGAAAAAAAAAAGGATTTGAATCCAAGTGAATAGCAATGTTTTTCCCAGTGACTCCCCATAAGTCAGTTTTCTTTCAGATTCTAGTGCTCTGTGATTTTTATTTTCTTTCAAAATTTACATTTTTGGGGCCTTTTTTGAAACTCATTCAGACTTCATGAGAAAGTAGCCTAAGAAATTATTCTCAAAGTCCCGACCTGTGCTATTTTTAAATTGGACTTGAGAGTGACAGGCAAGTCACTTGCAGGGACAGCCTCAGCAGAGAAGAGCCTGCGCAGGCAGCTGAACGCCCCAGGCCATGAGCAACTACAGGACGGCTCTCTGAACGTCCTGGGAGTGCGCCGCGCTGCACAGATTTGCTTGTTACAGAGTTTTTTTCTTTTCCTAGTTTTGAATCAAGATGGAGAAATCATTTTGTTATGACATTATAAAAAATGAAGTCGAGCAAGACTTAAGTTGTGAAATGTACATTCTTTTCTCAACATGTGCCTGTAACTCCCAGCGACACTTACGGCAGTTATGCAGATGCACGCAGAAGAAAATGGAGCCCTTTTAACATTAAACATCAGATTTGGGTCTCCCCAGAGAATGCTAGTTACTGCAGTCGCTTCCAATGATGCCTTCTGCCAGAATGCTGCAGCTATAAATCAATCCTATATCATACTTTTCCTAGAGTTCTTTTGAACTCTCCTGAACTCCTGATGTTATTAGCCCTATGCCATCCCAATTTCAGAAAAGACTTAAGTGCATTTACCAAAATAAGATTCAAATAATTACATGTGACTTTTATAATTGTTTTTCCCTGCAGATATGGGTTAATCACTTTAATTTGACTTATAATACAGTGTCAGTTTATTTAGTTGGAATTCGTTTTCTATTTTTCTCCTTTTTGTAAGCACTGCCTGTTTACTTAACAATATTTGGCTTTGCCTAATGATATGTACAGAAGACAGTGCTAAGTGGAACATCAGCTGTTTACATCAGCTCTAACAATTAATGTGTGTTAATTTTTAATTACACTGATTGTACTAGAGGCAGAATGTATGTTTCTTCACAGAACAGATGTACTAGTCAGCTTGGCTGGTGAACATGCATATCGATCAGATGTTGATGCTGCCAGCAATTCGGCGAAGTCTGCTAAGAGTGTCAGCTTCTAATGTACTTACAAGTTTACGGCTTAGAGCCCTTGTAGAGGCAATACAGCTCGATGCTATATCCTGTAATGTTTACAGATAATCACAATATGTCTGTTTTGTGGTTAGCATTCTAGCGTACGATTAGAAGATTGAATAGGTATGAGGGGCAGCAATGGTGTTTTCTCTTATGGACTGCTATTTCTGTTCTTAGTTTGCCTATCTCTTCAAAGATTCATTTTGAGGTTAGAAAACATTTTTTCCCAATTCATAGTTTTTATGTGAATAATAGTTCCCTGATCCAGATGACCACTGTTGCTCCAAACAGAATATAGCCACTTTCTTTTGAGTCTGACTCTACTGAGTACTGAACCAAAGCCAAATGGAAAATACATAGAAAAATGCCACACAGCAAGATTGCACACAGCCAACAGACACTCAGTCAATAGTCAATCAATCAAGAGGCGTTTATTGAATGTTTCAATATGTTGAGCGTTTCACTAATCACCTTTGGGTTTTCTAGTCATGAGGAGTGGAAAGAAACCTCAAAGTCTTTTCCCCTTCATGCTCTTACTGAAGAGATAAGACTTGTGCACAAAATAATTAAGAAACAATTGCAAGCTAGAGTTGTTAATGCATACTTGATAAAGTATAATTGGCAAAACGTACATACTTTTCAATAAATATAGGAATTGCTTTATGAGCAGAGTTGAACTAAAGTAGAACTGGAACTGTTTGCCATGGAGCAAGGTTTAAATATATAGGTATTGAGCAATGGTTTGCAACTTAACTTTACCACAATCTTCTATGTTATGTATCCGACAGATAAGTGTATCAGATTAAAACATATTTTCTTCTCTGGCAGCATATTCCTAGCTATCTGAAACATTAACCAATGAATCTCTGGGGTCTGTTTTGTATTTTTCGTAAGAATGACTGATTAAACAATTTTGACCCACTGATTAGACTTTCTGTTCTGGTTTTATGTATGTGTACAGGCATGTGTGAAAATTAAGGAAAAAAACTGGTTCTAAATTTATGTGGCAATGTAAAGATCCCAAACTAGATACGGTAATTTTAAGAATGGCAATGAGTAACTTACACTATCAGATTTCAAAATGCATTGTAATACTGCAGAAATTAAGACGGTGTGGAATTGGTGCAGGTATAGATAAAAATGTCAAAGCAACTATATAAAGAATTCGTAAATATGTTTCTGTATTAATATATCTTCTATTGCTTAAACACAATGTCTGAGATCAAGTGACTTTTAAAGAAAAAAGTCTTTTTACTCAGAGTTTTTGTGGTCAAAACCTGATCAGCCTGATGTTGGCTCTGGTGAGTCTTCCCGGGCTGCATCGTCACACCCCGGGTGATGAGGTCATGGTAGAAGCATATTTCAGAGGGAGAGAGTCCCTAGCACTTTTATGACAACATTCTCATGAGAACTAATCAGGGTTCCATAAAACCTACCTTAAATATTTGGGGGGGGGTGTCAGTGTCCCCCATGACATTATTCCCTCCCATTAGGATTTACTCAAAGTTTCCACTACCTCTCAGTATTACCACACTTGGGCCTCAACTGCCACCACACAAACTTTTAGAGACAGACTCAAGCTAGTCATACCATAGCAGCCTGCAGATGCTGTACTAATTGGAATAAGGTAGCCTTTTTAGTCAGCAGTGTTAGACAATTTCCAGAAAAAAAGACAATATAGTTATGACTTCAGTGAGGGCAACGGTTTCTTTCAAAGTTCACCAAAAATTTAGCTGTAAAAGGAAGGAATTCATGAAAAGGAATCATTTTGCTCATCAGAAGAGTATTCCAAACACTAGCAGAAGATATTCACAATGCATATATACATAATATGTAAAGAATTCCTAAAACTAAAATAGAAGAAGATAGTCAAACCATTTTTTTAAAGGGAAACAGCCCAAACTGCTACCCAAAAAATATTCATTTGACCAAAATGTAAAAGAAAAATTAAGCCCATTTGTTACTACAGAGACGCTAATTATAACCACAGTGAGACTAGGCCAGCAGTTGTAAACCTACAGCACATGTGCTGCAGTTGGTGTTTGTTATCATGGAAAGCTCTAAGAGGTTCGCCATCACTAGATGAGAGAATACCAATTGTTGCCTCAGCTATGGAGCAACTAAATCTCTGATTTATGAATGGTGAGAGAAGTATTGGACCTACTTTTTGGGAAAATGGCAAACATAAATCTAAACATATTCTCCTACCTACAAGTTCCATTCTTAAGAATATATTGAGAAAAAATTATTGTTTATGTCCATCAAAAATGTATCAGAATTGTTATGTGGGCTTCATTATAATAGCCCCAAACTGAAAAATGACTGAAATAACATTGAGGAGAACAAATGACTCATTGTGGTGTATTCATGCCAGGAACTATTATACAGAAAAGAAGGAAAAGGAATTACTGCTATACATAATAGTATAGATATATCTTAGAAGATAATAACTTAAAATATTAAATTTAAAGAAATACCAAATGGGGGAGGCTTAAATATTCTCTTCTTAAGGGGGAGAGAGAGATGACTGTAGATACATTTAGAAAAGTAGAAAATTATTTATAGGGGAGAGATTGAAGACAAAGAACCATTAATAACCTGACGAAAAGGTCCTCTGAACTCTTGGTGTTATGTCAGATATTTATTCTCTTCCTGTGTGAAAGGATGTTAACTTTCCTTGGTTATGATGTCAGTAACATTTAAAGGGAATTAAGTTTATCTTGTGCATATCTGGTCTTCAGGTAGATAGAATTTAAGAGAAAGCCTCTTCCTCCCTTCGCTGCTCTTCACCTGCTCTGTGTGAAGCCCAAAGTGGTGCATTTTGTTATATCATTGTCTAAGCCCCAATGGCTCTGTTCCCAGACGCAAAGATGGTTCAAGAACTTGCCTGAGAATAAGTTCTTGAAGTAGGTGTTGATGATCCTTTGGATTTCTGCTGGGTCAGTTGTGACTTCCCCCCTTTCATTTTTTATTGCATGAATTTGGGTCTTTTCTTTCCTTTTTTTGATGAGGTTGGCTAGGGGTTTGTCTATTTTGTTCAGTCTCTCAAAGAACCAACTCTTTGATTCGTTGATTCTTTGTATTGTTTTCTT
>PVJO010000832.1:0-110313 GCA_004026905.1 Hystrix cristata
ACCACCATGTTCATAGCAACACAATTTGTAATAGCTAAGTCTTGGAAACAACCTAAATGCCCAACAACCAATGAATGGCTAAAGAAAATGTGGTTTTTCTACATGATGGAGTACTACACTGCCATAAAAAAGGATAAACTAGAGTCATTCATATATAAATGGATGTTTCTTGAGAACATACTCTTAAGTGAAATAAATCGGACACTCATGAGCACACATTGAATTGTTTCTCTGATATGAGAAACCATAACTGTAAATAAGGACAAAGAGGTGTAATAGATATTATATAAAAGGAGAATGGTGTGCAGAGGAGAGGAGTACTAGAAAGAAAGAAGGGGAAAAGCAGAAAGGCAACAGGGGAAAGAGAGGGGAAAGGGAAAATATGGAAAATGATGAATAAACCTGCTGTAAATAGGGAGGGAGGGAGCAGAGGGGAGGGGCAGGGGAGAGGGGGGAGAACCAAGATGCATCATGTATAGGTACAGAATAAATGTAATGAATGTGACCATTGTATGTAGAATGTACCAATACATATTCTTGGTTTAAAATAAAAAAAAAATAAAATAAAAATTTAAAAAATTAAAAAAAAAAACATGATGAATGTGACCATTATGAATGCAATGTACCAATACATACTCTTGGTAAAAGAAAATTTAAGAAAAATCCATGGATAAACCACTTAATACAATTATGAATTTCTTTTTTTCACTCTTGACAGTATTTATAGCCTTATATATATATAATGTTTAAGGCAATGTTCTCCAAAATTAAAACTAACTCAACCCTAAGTGGTCATTACAATATATATGTCTTGTCAACTATAACATTTGATACAATTTTCAGATTTTTTTCCTTTTTTTCAGATTTTTTTGATCTCTGGGTCCTTTATGCTTTCAAGATGTATTGAGGATCCAAAAGAATGTACCTTAGAAAAGACCAAGAAAACACAAATGTACCCAAGTACACATTCCATAAAATATCAGAGCAATAACAATATTAATCTGTATAACATGTCATTTAGAAAAATCTATTGTGTACTCAGGAGAGTTCGTGAGGGCAAAAAGCAAATTGTATCTCAGCATTATTAGGAAAATAGAAACAACCTTGAGAACTTTTTCAAGGAGACCACTTTGGTTCTTGCTTCATATTTTAACTATAGCTGAGCAAAAGCAAACTTCAAAACGCAATGGTTATTCTTTTCTGATCCTCTTGAGTGTCAAAAACATTAGGAAACAGAAAAAAAAGAAAAATGTAATTTGATTTAGTACTAAGTACCCTCTGCAAAGTTTTGAATGAGAAGTTTTTTACTTATAAAACTCTTAAGCGAAATAAATCAGACACTCATGAGTACACATCGAATTGTTTCTCTGATATGAGTAAACATAAGGGCAAATAAGGTCAGAGAGGTGTAATAGATATTATACAAAATGAAGATAATATTGAAAAGAGAGAACTAGAAAGGGGGAAGGGGGAAGAGAAAGAAGGGGAAAAGGAAAGAAGGAGGAAAGGGAAAAATGGGAAAATATAAATAAACCTGCTGTAAATAGGGAAGGGGGAGCAGAAGGGAGGGGTGGGGAAAGGGGGAAAACCAAGATACACCATGTACAGGTACAAAATAACCACAATGAATGTGAACATTATATATACAATGTACCAATACATGTTTTTGGTAAAATAAAAAATAAAAATAGGAAACCTGTTTCTTTTTAAATTATACTCCCTCACAAAGGTCACTAGCAATGGTAAACAAAAAATGTTTTCCACTTATCAAGAGAAACCTGTTTCTCTTATTTTCTCCCACAAAGACCATACCTGCACTCAGACATATCAAAATTTGTGCACATGAGAGATAAAAACTTTCACACAAATGATCAAGTTACCCTCAATCTTTAGTTCCATTCTTGTTAATAAGAAAAAAAAAAGGTTAGGTGAAATCTATTAGAATTTGATGATACTAAAACAAATTACTAGAATGCACACATCTTAGGAATGGCATCTTGTGATTCTCATGTTTCTTCCATAATATTAAATAGCATTATTCACAGCCAGATATGCTAAGCCACCCAAGGATGTCCTACAATAAATGAGAGAGCAAAGACATCAAAAAGCCCTAAAAACTGTCTCTGCTATTCCCAGTTTACAAAGAAATCCAAGATCAAGGCCAATCCAAGAAGAGCAGACTGAGGATCTGTCAAATCCACTTTCCCCCTTATGATCTGCAGGGCACGAAGACTGGCATCTTCATGGTCTCACTTTACTTGAAGTTCCAGAGAGATTTATTGTTCCTTATAGTTGCTATAAATCAGTTTGCTCCTAATCCAGGTAAATTAAAGCCAGAAACACAAAGATAAGGATAAAATACCATAACGGAAACCAGGCTACTCTTTACCATTTCCTGAGATGATTCAGTGAATGAAGAAGTTTTAATACTCAGATCGGTAACTACAAACCCACTTACCTATGGCCAGATTTGTTCCCAGACAAATGTAACACAGAGCAGGTCATATGAGATACACTGTTGCTTGCTCACTGACTTGTGCTCTTCACAGTTGCTTTCCTGTCAATTTGACTCGCACCCTCAATGTTGTAATTTCCGCAGGAGGCACAAAAGGTTTGTGCAGCCTGCTTTCCCAAAACTATTTTTGCACATTGCAGTTCTACTCTTCTCTGAAAGACATGTTATTTCTGGAGATGCTACAGATGAGTGAAGTTGCTTCATGTTTAATATTTAAAGAACAACAGAATTCATGAATAGTTACTGAGGACTATTACCTGGCTTCAAATTGAGTGTCTTTAAAATGTATGATAAAAAATGTGGTGAATGCCCCCTGCTAAATACCATCCCTTGGGAAGGCAGGCTTGTAAAAGCATTACAGCACATTCTCATCCACTTCACCAGCTCTGGCACCTTGCAACTTCTGGCTGTTCCTCTAACACAAAATAATCACGAAAGGTAAATGCTTTGAGTTGATTTAAAACATTAAGGTAGTCACTACAGAGCAAGGAAAGACAAGAAAGAGGACTTGCAGAACTGCCTCCAAAAGTGTCAAGGATGGTAGAAGTGTGTTCAAAGTGAGGGAGAGTTTTGTTGTTGTTGGGTTTTTTTGGTTTTTTTTTTTTTTTGGTGCTGAGGATTGAACTCAGGGCCTTGCGCTTGCTAGGCACACGCTCTACCATTTGAGCTAAATCCCCAGCCCCAAAGTGTCTTTTATTGTAACGAATTTTTTAATTTAAATATTCACTGTGCTTTCCAATCATGACTTATATTTATAAATATATAAATAGATTCGTCAAAAGAATGAAGGAAAGAGATAAGAAAACTAGAATTTATTGAACATCTAGCAGGTGAGAAGCCCTTCTATATTTAGTGCTAACAATTTTCCATGAGGACAAAATGTCTATCCTATTTTACACCCAAACAACAGCTGTAACCTCTTCTGTTTCATTTCTTCTTTAGGAAAACCTGGTTAATGGCTTGTTTTCAGCCACATTTGCACAAGCCCTGTGGTCGGTGTAGCATTCATTCTAGTCACGCTAGTAAAATCTGTGCCATCTCCTGAGCACTAGTATTCTACATTTTAACTCAATTAATCCTCAAATATGGCTTATGAATAATACAAGGTATCAATGAAATATATAGAAAATGTTTAAAAAATTTATTACAGTAAAAACGCATTGCCATAAATCCCCCTCAAAATATCCCTCCTGCTTTGAATGCATGCCGTGTTCTTGCCACTTTCTGAAGCAGTTCTGGGAATTTTCTTTTGTGAGTGTCTTTAGTTGCACTATCACAGCTGCCTCAATGTCCAGTTCAAAACATTTACTCTTCATGGCCATTTTGATTTGGGGGAAGAGCTAGAAGTCATAGAGTGCCAGATCTGGTGAATAAGGTGGAAGAGGACACACCAACACACTGGTAATGTTTTTATTATTTTTACGAGACTGTCTTTCCGTTGGATGGCACCAGGCAGCAGCAGTCACTGTATTTTTGTCACAATTTATAAAGACGCTCATGAAAGAGGATGTTTAAAATTGCTTTAGAAAGTGGTGAGAACAAAGGGGTAAGTGTGTTTGAAGTGAGGGGAAGTATTTTGAGAGAGATTAATTGCAATGTGTCTTTTACTTAATACATTTTTTTTAAATTTAAACATTCACTGTGTATTTCAATCACACTTCACACTGAGTACTTATCATTGTCATCTTCTCCATATCGAACAGCTAGTAAGTAGCAGAAATAAGAATCAAATCCAAACACTCTGATTCCAGTCTGTACCCTTAACTGGTACTCACTGCTTTGTCTCTCCAACCCCCCAACTGATTCCTAAGGAAAATGATGCCATGAAAATGAGAGAAAAATCACTGACACTAAGAAGTAAAGCAACTGCTCTCTGACTGTGCTAACATAGGAAATAGAAAATAAATATATAAATAAATGCTGGGACTTCTATTTCTGGAAGTATTGTTAATTACGTACTGTGTAAATATTAATTTTATTAGTAAAAAGACCAATAAAATGATTATATTTGTTTGTCCCACCAGTGGTACAAGCTGCCCAGTGGGACCGTCGAGCCAACAGGAATGTGGTAAAGTTAATGATGCTCGCCGGCGATGTACCCTTGCTACACACCTTGATTCCCTATTGGATCAATATTAGCTAAGCAACTAGATGTATAATCATATAATCCTGTAGGTTATTTGTAGTTTCACTCATACCTACTCAAATTATAATTTTGCTATATAAAATACCCTTGACAAAGAGCCTCAGGGGCAACCCACTTTCAAGACCCTTTATATTTCTCAGAAATTTTCTCCCAATAACCTTTCCTGCGCTTAACCTCCTTTGTCCTCAAGTTCATTTTTTGGTATTGAGAGACCAAACTTGGCACATCTGACATCTGACAGGCTTGGAGTGACCTGCCTGTGATGTGTCGGAGGTGCCACTGAGAGCTTTGGAAACAGGTCAGAGTTTGCTTTTGTGTCATGGTATCGCCCTTGCCGCCTTCTTCAGTGCTCCTGGATTTTGGACTTTATTTGCTTCCTGGTTCTGGTGGGCATTGAGGCTTCTGCTGTTAAGGCAGATTTTCTGAATGGCAGGGCTCTGAGTTCCTTAGATTTCCTTATGTTTACCCTCCAGGTGATTTGTGACCTCATTTCTGTTTCTGTCTCTGAGTTTTTCCTTTGTCTTGTGAGATCTCTCTTTTCTGTCTCCTGGTTGAGGACTCCTGCTTTCCATTTGGCTTAATCTGGGTGACTGGCAATCCAAATTTGCAGTCTAGAATTGTGCCTGTGGGGGAACTAACCTGCCCCTCCACTAGGAAGATATTCCCTGTCTGCTGGAGCCCACCAGACACCTGTGGTAGAGTGGGCTGAGGTCACTAGACTTGTTCATGTGTCGAGATATCTGTTGGGAGGCTGGAGTGAGACCATGAGCATTACTTTGCTGTTGCAGGTTGGCACCAGTGGTAGAGTGGATTAGGGTGCAGTGGGTCTTCAGCTCCATCAACCAGACTTAATCAAGTGACTAGATAGGTTGCATGTTTTTGGTGCTTGAGGTATTGAGGAGGCTTGGTGTGTCCTTCAGGTTACTGGGCTGGTTCTGGGAACCCTTAAATCTTTCGCTGTGGGAATGAATTTTCTAGATATGGAGACTGATTTCCTCAGACTTGTTTGCGCTTTATTTTCACTACTGTCCCCTCTGTGTTGCTTTTGTATATACAAGTAATTTTTTACTTACTTTGAATTGTGTTTTGTATGAAAATTCAACATATAAGTAGATTACAAGTCTATTGCTTGCCTGGCACACAGGACCTTGCATTCCTACTTGATTTGTTAGACAGTTACAAGATGACTTGGTCTTTTATTACAGGCAGCCCTTTGGGATGATTTTTTGAACTTCTAATTGGTTTGCAGCTCAGCGCTGTCAAGCATATCTGAGGTTTGAGTCTCAGAGCTACAGGACAGGTTTTGACAGTTTGTCTATCATAGAAATGGTTGTTACAATTATTAGGAAATGGCAATGTGATTTTCTTTGCAATTCTGAGAGTGTTTTTTCTCTCACAGTTTGAGGTTCCTCCACCCCTAAAAATGAGTGCTTGTGCAGAAGGGCAACCACAGATAAAAGGCACTTGCTCTCACTTCCCAGTGATGAGATGAGATTTCTGGAGCTATTCTCCAAAATGTGTAGTAGGCATCCCTTTAAAAACAGGTAACATACCCTGTCTCAGGTTGGATGAAATTCCCCTCAGAAATTCCCTTCATCCAGGAAGACAAAATATAAGGATGTAGCCCATCAGGTGTCTTGAGCAAGAGTCTCTCATGTGACCAGTGGGACTAGCAAGGAAAATTCTCGTCCTGAGACACAACAGAGAGAATTGGGCTCTGGGTCACACCAGGGAAAGCTATCACCAAAGCATGCACACTGCGTGCCCTAAACACTATCACCTAAAGAAGTCCCTCCAATCCGCCCTTCTGATCGTCTTTCTTAGAAAACAGTCATTCAGTTTAATTTTCTGTTTGACAAGGCTTCCTTTCTTAAATAGGGCACCTACAGAGGGAGTCAGTTATGGCTTTCTTTTTCACAGGCATGCTTTGAATAGAACATTAGTTTAAAATAAGAGAATGATGATTCAAAAGAAGTAGGTATATGTGACAGTAAAGGTGGCTATTCTGGTCCAATCCATCTTCCAATCACTCTCCAGTTAACAGCCACCTACTCTGGAGCTGGGAACCCCAAGAGATGCCCTGGGGGCATTGAGAAAAGCGTGGATGCTTCCCCTCCCCTTGTTGTTTTTCACAGTAGGAAAGCTTGATGTGGCTCTTGACTTCCCTCACACCTTAGAATGCATACTTTATGAACTCCAAAGAAGTAACACTTTGTCTTTTTCTACACCCATACCTGACCTGAGCACACCCTAAAAAATAAGAAAGCCATTGCCAAAGGAAATATATAATAAAGGACAACACAGTACTATTAATGATCTGTCCATTTGGAGGGAATATTTGTATAAAAAAAAGCTGTGGCTATCAATAGTGGCTCCAACACACAGGCCCCCAAAGAGCTTGTACGTTAGTAACAGCTATTCCAAAGATTAAAGCAAATCACACACGTAAAATCCCTCCAAATAGTCCTTGCTTTCCAAGGGGTTTTTCTCTCTTTCCCTCTTTAAATCCATTGGCACTAACTTATTATAAGAGATCTCTGTTATGATTCACCTAAAAAGTGCTAATTAATACCCCTAGGGAAAGCTCTCTCTGACTACTCTATTTAGAGTTACAAACCTAAAACTGTAAAAGATTATGGTACTTCAACTTGGCCAATGCTTCTAAGAATGACTCTGAGTTAAAAGTAATTGGTTTGTGTGTTCTATATCTTTCTTGTTTGTTCACCTGCCTGTTTAATCTGTTTTAATAAATGGTTTAAAGTACCTGAAACTGCTTCATTAAAGATTTTTTGAGCTCATTATCAATTTTATCTTTTCCTTGTACTTTTGCCCTTTTAAATTTCTGACTCTTTTTGGATTTTCCAAATTTAGAAAATTGCTTGTACAAGTTTTCAGTCTGGCCAAAGTACAGACAAGGGAATGTAATGACCATAATGAAAATATGTTCCAAAACTTAAGCCAAGACATGGAAGACATAAAATAAGATTCAAGTCCAGCTTCTAAAGATGAAAACTATAGCTGAGGTGAAAAATACACTGAATTAAATTAAAAGCAGATTACACATTGCAGAAGAAAACAGTCATAGAACTTGAAGACAGTAGAAATTATCCAAAAAGAAACAGGGAAAGGGGATTATCATACTAAAAAGTAAGCACAACGGAAAGAAAGGGGAAAGGGAAATCATGGAGAAATGTGAATAAACCTGCCGTGAATAGGGATGGAGAGAACAGATGGGAGGGTGGGGAAGAGCAGGGAGAACCAAGAGGCACCACGTACAGGTACAAAACAAACATGATGAATGTAATCATTATATGTACAATCTACCAATACATGTTCTTGGTTAAAAAATAAAAAAAATTCAAAAAGTAAGCACATTAAAAAACTAAAAAGGAATATAATTTTAATCATCTTAACAAATACAGAAAAAGCTTTGACAAAATCTAACATTCATACCTGTCTTTAAAAAAATTTGTCAGAAAACTAGGAATAGAAGGAAACCTCACTGACCCAAGTAAGGGCATCTCCAAAAAGAAATTCAACTAGCATCATATTTATGGTAAATATCTACCATAAACATGCTTTCATGCTTTCCCTCTGAGACCAGGAATAAGCAAGAACATCCAAATTCACTACTTCTAAGCAACCTTGTACTGCAGGCTTTCATCAGTACATTAGTTCAATAAAACAAAAGTCTCTTGAGTTGGAAAAGAAAAACTGAAGTTACCTTCATTCACAAATGTCACGACCATATATGTACAAAATCTGATAGTCTTCCAAAAAAGCAACTACAACCAATAAGTACATTTAATTAAGCTGCAGAATATAGGCTAATATTATTCTTACATAATATTAAAAAAAATCTAGAAACCAAAATTTAAAATTAAAACCATTTATAATAGTATCAAAGGGTATAAAATGCAATATTTAGGGATAAATCTCACAAAAGATGTACAAGAGCTGTACATAGAAAAGCATAAAAACACTGTGGGGAGAGGCTAAAGATCTGCCTAAATGAAAAATCTGTGATGTGTATGGTCTGGAAGACTCAGTATTACTAAGATATTGATTTCCCTCAGATTGATTTCATGCTTTATCATAATCCAATCACTGCCAAGCAGACATTTTAGCAGAAATTGACTTGATTCCAGTTTATATGGAAATGTAAAGTATGTGGGATAGCTAAAATATTTTGAAAAAGAATCAGGTTGGAGGTGTTATACTATCTGATTTCAAGACATAAATTAAAAAGCAATTTAGTGATGCTGGATTATCTATACAGATATCTATATGTAAAAGATAATATAACAGATATTGTGAAAAAGAAAGATAATATTCAAATGGGAAGAGAACTAGAGAGGGAGGAGGGGAAAGGAAAGAAGGAAAAAAGAAAGGAAAAGAAAAAGAGGGAAAAAATGGAAAAATGTAAATAAAGCTATTGTAAATAAGGAGGGAAAGGGGAGTGGAAGGGAGGGATGGGGAAGGGAGAAACCAAGATATATCATGTATAGGTACAAATTAATTATGATTAATGTGATCATTATGTATATCTACAACGTATCAATACATGTTCTTGGTAAATAAAAATAAATAAATAAATAACTTTAATCCGTATCATGTACCATATACAAAAATTATTTTAAAATAGATCATAGAACTAACTGTAAAGCCTAAAGCTATAAAAGTTCTATACTAAAATTGAGGATAAATATAAACTAATATACAATTATAGAAAGCAGATCATTAGTTATCTGGGGAGTGGGGGATGGGGAACTAAAAGAGTTTAGGGACTAGGTTACAAAGAAATGTAGGAGAACTTTTAGAGGTGGTGAAGTTTATTATACTGATTATACTGATCGTTGTACATGTGTAAAGCTATGTCTAAACAAAGTATACACTTTAAATATATCAATTATACCCCTAATAAAATTGCTTTTACATGTCCATAAATACAATATAACCACTAATAGATGTAAGTTATGATGGATAAATTTGAAATACTGGAGGACAGAGGGACAGAACTTACCAATGCAATAAAACATATAAAGGAAAATATAAAATGAAATGAGAGGAAAGGAGAAAGCATAGTAAATGAGACATGTGACATTGTAAAAATATAAAGAAATATGTAAGTAATCACAACAAATGTGTATTGTTTAAACTGCCTTAATAAAATTCTCAAAATGAGGGGCTGGGGATTTAGCTCAGTGATTAGAGTGCTTGCCTTCAAGCACAAGGGCCTGAGTTCGATCCCTGGCACCACACAAGAACAAACAAACAAAAAAAAAAATTCTCAAAATGTTTTTAAAAATTGTAACTTCTTTATTAAAAAAAAATAGGTTCTTCATAAAAGGTATGCCTAAAATAAGATTGGGGCGTGTTAACTGGAGAGACATATAATGACATACTATAACCACTCAAGTGTGTAGTTCAGATTTCCCATCAATAGAAAACTTACCATTCCACTGCAAGGAGTACAGTTAACTGATGGTTTCCACTTATTAACAACATCAGGATCAGTTTCAGGTTTTGATTTGAGGCCATACTCTACCCAGGCAGCCCCCCGGCCAATGACTAATCTTGCAGGAGTATCAGAGAGTCATCATTTCCCTACATGAAAGACTATACTTTGCTCCAGAGCTCCCCATTGGTTTGGCTAAGACTTTGACAATTCTAATACTGCATGCTCTTCCCCCTTAATACTGATTCCTCCCCTCTTTCCTGCCACAGGTTTCATTCAGATCAGCATTGCAGGCTAAAGGCCTGCCTTCCCCTATCCTGCCTCCCTTGGCCTTCAGTCTTTCACAGGTATGCTCTCTTCTTCCAGTGAATCTTCATCATTCCTAATTCCATCTCAGCCTCTGCTTCCTGGAGGACTGAACTGAGACATCTGGTTGTTACGAGCTGGATCTAAAAAGGCCTCAAAAGCCTCATGTGTTTGGAAGGTCACTGGATTATGAGGGCACTGTACTTACCAGTGGATTAGTCCACTGATGAGTTCAGCAGCTGAGTGTGCTGCTGTGAGGTGGGGCCAGGTCAGAGAGGAGGTCACTGCGGGTGTGACCATGAAAGACGAAGCTCCCTCCAAGGCCGCTCCCTTCTCTTTCTGCTTCCCGGCCACCATGATGTAGGCAGCTTTCCTCCGCCAGCCCTTTCTACCACACCTTTCCTGACCATGTACTGAAAACATGCACCAAAATAAACCTCTCCTCCTTTAGGCTGTAACTGTTGGGTATTTTGTTCCAATAAGGAGAAGGTGACTAAGACATTGGTTCACTCTCTAGCTTTTCTGATTCAGCAGACCTAGAGTGGATTTGAGGAATCTGTATAAATTTTTTTACTTCCCCACATTATTCAAATATTCTCATACCTAAAAAGATTTTTATATTAAAAATTCTCCATAGACATATTCCCAATATTTTATTCCACATAAAAATGGAGGGGAGGGCCACACCATCCTATGGCTTTTCTCTTAGCATGTTGAAACCCCAAGTCCTCTACAGTACATATTTAGCTATGTATGTAGTCCATACACATCTACTATTTGAAAAATATACCAGAATACAATGTACACCCTAAAAATACACAATTCTAACCTGTATCACCTGCAAAACTGTTAAGCATTGAGTATCAACACAAGGAGCATGGAAGAAATGTAACATCTTTACACATATATTCTCTCTTTCAAACACAACAAAAAGTCTAATTCCAGTTTTATTAAATAGTACAGTTCTTATCATAACCTTACATCATGTTAGCCAACTGTTTAATTACAAAGAGAAAATGGGCACCACGGAAGTGACAGTCTTGCAGTTATCAAAACAAGGCACAATCATACACTATTGGGGGAAATATAAATTGATACAACTCGATGTACTTATCAATAATAAAAGTGCATACCAATTGACCTGGAAATTTCACTCAAGGAAATTATCCCACAGATACATTCAGACAATGCAAACAAATCTATCCACAAGAAACAGTCTACTGATATTGTTTATACCACAAACAAAACCTAATCTGAATGTCCATCGCTGGAGTTGTAGTTAATTAAATTATAACAGAATCACACAATGGAATTTTATGTAGCCATTAGAAAAGAATGAGGTAGCTTTTCTTGTGCTGACATAAAAACATCTCCAAGGCTTACATTATTAGCTTTTTTGTAAGTACTGAACAGCATTACAGCATGTTCCTATTTGTGTCTTAACACATAAAAAGACATAAAAAACACAAACATAAATAGATGCGTAAATGCATACATATACCACAGGCACATAAACGTATCAAATGTGTGTAGAAATTTTCTTAAAGAATAATAAGAAACTCTTGATGACTTTTCCTTTAACAACACTATTTCTTGAGGAAACTTGGTTTTCATTATCTACTGTATTGCACAATTTGAATATCTTATTATGAGCATTTGTTTTCTTTGTACAATAACAAGTTCTTCAAAGAACTAGCTAGTAGCAGCTAAGATTCTAAAATTCCTATTGTAGAAGGACACAAATGCAAATCCATTAGAATATCTTTTTCTTCCAAGAAGGTTTGCAAAACTAACTTCAAAATAGGTTTTCCATTCTAGTTCTAGAAGAAAATCCAAAACAGTAATTGTAATGGATCTGATTCATTTTTCCTGGTGTTACATTCCAAGAATTTATAAAGTATGGAGGTCTATGCCATCAGCTTCAGTTTGTGATACCTGGAACATCTTTACCTTGCTTGTAGTTTCGTAGAGTGGGTTGCTCTTCTCTGTGTAGCTAGCGTAGGGCTGCATTTCATCCTAAGAAAGAACTCAAAGTCAAAAGTGTTCAAAAAGGACAGAAATGATTACAGAAACCACCTGTGTTTTTTTTACCAGCACATACAGCTTTAGCATCTAAGAACAGTGCTTGTTTTTGAATCTCTGGGTTTATATGAACATAGAAAAAGGCTTTATCTTAATAGCTCATCAAAAAATACTTGCTGATTACTTATATTTGTTTGTGAGATGATGGTTGTGTGAAAGTAGAAATGGAGAGGAATGAAGTCACAGGACAAAAATGCCAAAGGAAAGAGTCAAAGACTTAGTAAGCAGCTGGTTATGCAAGATTAAGGAGCAGGGTATACTTTAAAATAGAGCAAGAGGAAAATGGAAATGGTATTAAAAAAGGAAAGTCAAGAATTAGATAAGGATAGTATCATGGAAGAGGAAACACCAAATCGGTTTCTCCCAAGATTACAGTCCAAATAATGCAAATGTTATGTAATTAGGATGAAGTTTGAGGTGAACGTGTAGATTTGAGATAACATATAAATAGCACATGACAGATAATTAGCAAAATAAGTATACCTAACTATTAGCATTGCAAAACCAGAATTTTTTAATTTTTCAACTAAAACACTAATATTGATTCAAGTTACAAAATATGTTGCTAGATTTTCAGACTATATGTGTTTAAAGTTTATAAATATTCTTTTTTATCTTACCTCTTCAGAAACAGGTGTAGCTGCTGGTTTTTTCAACTTACATTTCTTATAAAAATAACATAACCTGGAATGAATATAGGAAACATCATCATTTAGATTGAAAATTATGATTCATTTGAGTCAGAAATGAACTGCCAGAAATGAGTGAAGGATGCTCCTTGTAATTAATACATACCTGAATTTAAGGATTCTGGATTTTGGAAAGAGAAGTAAAATTATGCAACAGGAGCTTGATGCGATAGAATATATGTGACATAAATAAATTTTTGTAATTATTTCCCAAATAAAAATAGTAGCATACACGGTCTTTCCCAAGATTCTGACCTAACTGGCCTAATGACCATACTTGCCTATCTGATTAACCTAGCAAAATTTCTCTCCTCATTCAAAGTAGCCCAGTCCAAAACAAAGATACTTTCAGATTATGAGAGAATTGGTATTAATATCATAATTTACCCAGTCACTTCTATATTTCTTATTCTTCTAGTCCAATAAAACTAAAAGAGACAAGACATTAATCATTCAATACCTGAATCCCCTGATTTTCAAAAACCAAACTGATCCCACGATGATCAAAATAATAATAATTATGGAGGGAATGATGTATTGAACATATAAGTCATTTGTTTCTGAGGCACCTGTAACCATAGACATAAAAATATATGGTTCACATGCAAGACAATGGAATATAATGCAGCACAAAAACAAATAAATAGCAACCCATGAAAAGACATGGATGAAACTTAAACGCCTATTATTAAGTGAAACAAGCCAATCTGCAAGGGTTACATAATGCATGATTGCAACTGTATGACTCTCTGAGAAGGACAACATTAGGGGGACAGTAAAAAGATAAGTGGTTTCCGAGAGTAGGAAAGAGGGATAGATAAAAAGGTGGAGCAGAGAGGATTTTTGTGGCAGTGATACAGTTCAGTGTGACACCATGAGGGTGGATGTATGTCTTTATATAATTGTCCAAACCCATAGAATTTTCATAAAGAGTAAACCCTAACGTAAACTATGGACTTTGGGTGAGAATTATGTGTCAAAGTAGGTTTGGTGATTGTAAGAAATGTAACACTGTGGTGCAAGATGGCCATAGTGGGGGAGGTTGTGCATGGGTGAGGTCAGGGTTTCTATGAGAATTTTCTGTACTTCCCACTCAATTTTGCTGTTACCTAAAACTCCTCTAAAAAATAAGATCTATTCAAAAATAAAAATATATATGATTCAAGGATGTCTCACAGCACACAAAATTCATTTCTGTCATTTTATTTTAAATACTTCTAGAACTGTGATATCAGTTTAGACCCCAGAGTCTCCAGCAAGACATCATCTCAGTCAAGTCTTGCTGCTTTAAGGGTCCATGAATGGAAAAATTCCTGTAGGAGAGATGTGAAATGCAGATCCCACTGTTACAGCAAGTACAAAGGATTTTCTCATCGCCAACATTCCGAAGTAAATAGGTTATCGGAAGATAATTGGAAAAGATAATTGCAAAGATAACCCTAATTCTGAAGTTACTTTCTACTAAGGCATTGAAATTAAAATGAATGCATGGCAGCAAATTTAAATTATCTATAAGCTGCTGTCCACAGTATAAAGCTCAGTCTAAGTGCACAAGTCAACAGAAGAATTGCCAACTTGAGAAGTGGTTTCAAAAATGTCCTCCTGGTGTTCCATGAACGTGGCTGAAGGGCAGCAGAAGGAAGTGAAGGGGAGGCCGAGCAGACTGGTGTCCAGTCCTTCCACCTGTTTTTAAATCCTGGATTTCTCAGAATTTTATTTTAAAAAGGTTTGGTTTTACTCTTAAAAACATCAACAACATTGTCTGAAACTTTCAAACCAATGAGCCCTCCCCATTGGGTGTACAAGGAAGACAGGAAATCCCTGCACTCAGTGGGAGTTTGGGCTGCACAGTCTCCCAGCTCCTGTCTGTAAATATGACATCATATTGTAATACTGGAGGGTGGGAGTCTATACGTGGTCAAAGCACAATTACAGTTCTCAGTAAAAACTCTTTTTTTTAAAAATCACTTTAGGAAATTTTTTTCCTTTTCAATACTGGGGATCAAACCCTGGGTTACTCTACCCACGTCCCTGGAATTTATTTGTTTGTTTGTCTGTCTGTCTGTTTAGAGACAGGGTCTCACCAAGTAGCCCAAGCTGTGTTTGAACTTCTAATCCTCAGCCTCTCCAGTGTGTCACCAAGCTCTGCTGGGAATTAATATTTTGTAATGGTGGTTTAAACACATAATTTTCCTTCTCTTTCTCAGAATTTAATAAAATATTAGTAAAGAAAATTAACCACACACTTGCAAAGACAAATAGAACACAAATGAAGACAAAAATAGATAAAAGATTTTAATCTGTTTTTAGGTGAAAAAATAAATAGAAGAATAGCAAGTGATTTACAAAATAGAATAAGAGAGAACTTTGGTGCACAGAAAACTCCAAAACAGTAGGAAACATGAGATATGACAAAATGGCTGAAGCATTTTAAATGATCATGCCATGAAGAAGTGATAACAATTCATGATAACAGATCTTGTCATAAGAAATGATAACAATTTGTGGTAACAGGTAATTACTATGAATGATCATTTTATAAATGCATACACGAATCAAAATATCACTTGTATCCCATAAATATATTAAATTATTACTTGTCGATTAAAAATAAAATAAGACTTCAAAAAGAGATAAGGTTGAAAAAATAGAAAAGGGGCACACGGTGGTTATGGTGAGGTACAAAGCTACAAGCTGGAGTTGCTGTGAACGTGTGCATGAAAACACAGACTCTCAAGCCTTCTGTCCACTCTGTGGAGCACGCCCTCCCACATCAGCAGATGTAAAGGGAGTCTGGTCTCAAGAAGATGAACTAGAGACTCCAGAGTCAAGGATCCAGATGGAATGGAGAGTGGAGAGGAAGTGCCATACTGAAGAGTGGTATGAGAGGAAAGTCTGAGCTTGGAACAGTGGAATGTACACATACACGCTTCACTCTCCTTCTCAGAACACTGACTGCGAGGCTTATTCGTCCAAGGCAGTAAACTGCAGAGTTATTTCCTGAAGAGCCTCAACAGTACCAGAGAAAAGCAGAGACATAAGGATCTCCAATTATGTAAAAAGAATAATGTATTTATTTCTTTGTCTCTTCATTGATGGTGACTAGTTGACAAGTCCCACCATCGTATAGTCAGGCTCGTAATCAGCTCTTCAGTGTTCATTAATTGACGGCAAAGATTACCAAAGAATGTATATGTAAGAAGGGGATTAAAACAAACAAATGTTAGGAGGTAGAAGGAACACAGATGAAGTGTACACGGGATCAAGGAGACGATCAAGGCCAAGAGGTCATCCAGGCCAACGGCTGTGCATCAGGACAAGTGACCAGCCAGGGCTGGTAAGCCCGAGAGCAGGGAAACACTCCAGATGGGATATTGTCAAGAAAAAAATGGAACTGATAGATTATGTAAATCTGACCTCTGGAAAGCATTACTAGGAGTTCTTTAATTTTGTCCCTGAGCTTCATGTTAATTCACAATAAGTACATACATTGGAAGTTTTAAAAAATAAACCACTTATGAAGTTCACAAAAAAAATTAAAAAAGAGAAAGCAGGGGTTGACTGATTTAACAATTAATCATGTTTGCATTATTCAAATTAATGTAAACAGTAGCTATTTGATTTAATAAATATCACGGATATGAAAGCTGATGGAAGGAATAAGGTAATGCTAAATGCTTATGTATTGAAGAGGAAGTGGCTACATAATGTCTACATTTGCTAAATAAGAAACAGCACTATAAGCATGTGGTTTAGAAAAATGGAGTTAAACACTACATGAAACACTTGAAGAGTTGAAAGGACTTACCTTGGGGATTTGCAAGAGGACAGAGAGGGGACCTCGAAAAGGCAAAGGTAGGACTGGTGTCTTTCAGTTAGAGAGTTAAAGAACAATCTGATGTTAAATCAGTTGTGTTGTATTGATTAAAGTAATATTTAAGGGCCTGGGGATTTAGCTCAGTGATTAGAGTGCTTGCCTTGCAAGCACAAGGGCCTGAGTTTGATCCCCGGCACCACAAAAAATAAATAAATAAATAAATAATAAAGTAATATTTAAATGACAAGAAATAGGTGTAGGATAGAAGTAGACAATGGAGAAACTAAATCACAGATGTTATTATAAGACATGGAAGAAATTTCACCAGGAAGAGCCTAGAGGAGAAAATCGTCCCAGACTAAAAATGCATGAAGGTGATTTATGAGTGACTTTATCCTTCTCATGAAACCATAAATATCTGTTTAAAGTCATACTTCATACTTCAATTAAAACTGCAAGCATTCTTTTAAAACACACCATTTAATTTAATACTAGTACAGAAGTAAGCAATATAAGTAAAATAAACTGCATTCTAAACTACGGCTTTTTACAAAAAAGTTCTGCTATACTCCTAGACATCTCCTTATTTTGGGAAGGGGAGGGAAGATAAAATGGAGGCTGACAGAGCATCATTGAAGGAAATTTCTCTACACATTTTTTCTTTCTTAACAACAATAAAAGAATGGAAAAAAATCAAACAAGAAGCTAAAAGAATTACTAACCAGAAAGCAGAACTTTGGATAGACTCCTGTTGCCAGTCAAATGGGAGACCAAGCAGGTCACAGTGGACACGTTGCTACTCGAATAGCTGTACATGCTTCTGACCGTCACTGTGCCATCGCTGTTCTTTTCTTCCTCAGTCACACAGTGTCCCTCTGGAGTCCAGCAGATTTGTGCAGCCGGCTTGCCTGAAACCGCCTCACACACCACAGTTTTATTCTTGCTGAGAAAGATGTTTGCCTCAGGGGGCACTGCAGAGATGTGAGAAAAATTATACCTTAGTCTTAAGATCGGAGATGAAATCTAGAGAGACATTTGTCTCAGTCACAAATGTCACAATATATGGCATCCCTTACCTAACACTTGGAGATCATAGTCACGTTGGAAATTCCCATTCGATGTTACTGCTTCACAGCTGTAATTTCCATCATGAGTGACAGCCGCTGCAGTAATCTGAAGGTGAGGACTCAGGTCAGGTCTGGAGGCCCAGGTGATGCTCCCGTCGCTACAGTTGGTGTTGGTGGTCTCATTTGTTTCTTTTTTATAGGCTCTTGTGCATAGAGGCTGGCCTCGGAGGGTTATTTTCCATGTTAATATTAGTATTCTTTCCAGTGGGATAGGAGCACAATGGAGCACAGCCTTTGTGCCCTTCTCTACAGACAGGAAAGTGTTAACTGGACACAAACACACACACACACGTACATGAAGAAATGAGGGAAAAAAAACTTCATAAAAATCTTTATATGTTAAATTTGTCCATAACGGATAACTTGAAGTTATATTAAAACATTGTTTTCCTAGTGATCTTATCAGAAATATTAGGCTTATATAAAAAATGAACATTCATAAAAGTATATACTGTATATTATGTATATACAAATGAAATCCAAATATTAGCCAATTTTCTTCTATATTTTACATTACTATTGAATCAACATGTATTAAAAATGTATTGAAATTGTCAGGAGTTTTGATATTTGGAATTAGATAAGAAAATGAAATTCTAAATTAAATGTTCTAAAATCTAATATCTTGATGATGAGAAATATTGGATTTATCATACAATTTAAATTTTTCAGGAAATAAAATGCTCCCCAGAAAAGAAAATGTAATAGTTATGTGCATGTCTTCCCCTGAGTTTTAATAGTCCAAAAAGAAAAGTCAGTAACATCAAAACTAAACACCTTTCACTAAGGGTGAATTTTCTGCCAAACATAAACATTGAAAGTAGATGGTACTTTCATTAACAGTCACTAACTTGGTATTCAGATTGAACTAGTTTGAAATACAAATTTTTAGGCTGGGAATTTAGCTCAGTGATTAGAGTGCTTGCTTTGCAAGCACAAGGCCCTGAGTTCGATCCCTGGTACCACAAAAAAAAAAAAAAAGAAAAAAGAAAAAAACAAATTTTTAAAGAGAATAACAAGTGAAATCAACACATCTTAATATAATAGCTCATGAAGTCCCATGAAAATGAAAATTGATGATGTCTAGAAATATTTATTTCTGGTGAAATAGTATTGGTATATAAATGGTATATAAATTTAAAAATGGGGAAAGATAAGATTTATTTTCCTTTGTAATTTTTTCATAAAAAGAACTTCATTGAAAAAATGTGATACTATCAAACATAGCTTTTAGATAAGTATCTCTTCCTTTTTATTTAGTCACACATATATTTCCTGACAGTTCGGCTGTGAATTTTGCTTATCAATTTTATTCCTACATTCAATCTACTTATATAGATTAAGTTTAAACTGACCTTTCATGTTCATCTTGTAAAGATTAAGCCCTGAAACCTTTCCAGCACAGAACCTCACGCTCCCCGCAAACCGACAAGATATCTGTGACTGATGGGGGTTTGCTGGAAGTGATTACTGAACCAAATATCTGTTACAACTCACCTGTGACAAAGGTGAGGATCGGTGATGTTGTCACTTAGTGTGGGCAAAACCACCTACAGTGGGGCAAATGTTTTATGCAATGAACCTTGTTTTTGCTAAATGCTGCATTTAATATTTCTCCTTTCCTGTTGTGGTGTCACTTAGCTCTTCTGGATACCAAGCTCTTGTATTTCATGGCCAGATGAAGACCACATAAGTAGATGAAGAAAGAGGTAGGAATTTAACATGTCTTTCCACCATCCCAAGTAGGCAAATATTTAGAGGCAAGCAAGACCATGCCTCGTGAGCAGAATATCTAGAGACTGGGTCATTCAGAGGCCCTCATACCACAGCACTCAGAACACCATCTTCCTCAGGGAGTCATAGGGCTGGACTTCAGCAAGGTCATCAGCTGTTTTGAACAAGTTCAACCCTCCATCCCTCAGTGCTGGCCACTAGATATAAAACTGTATTACCTTCTGCGGGAAGGGATGAACTGCTCTGTGTCATCTGCTTTACATCTGCATAGGTAGTATTTGAATCTAGAAAATATTTAGGAAAGAATAAATGAAGTTAATTTTTAGTACTCAGAGTGGAAGCCACTGTTTCTCCTGAAAGTCTTAATCAGCAAGACAATGAGTTAATTAAAATTCACAAAAATCCCTGCAAAACAAATTAAAAGTTATACTATTCAAGGATAAAAGTATGTTAGTATGCTGAAAACTGAATTCATAAAATATTAATCAATTATTTTGCATTTGTGAGACATCTAATTTGTCAACAAGATAAACTTGCCTCTCTTCCCTCTTCCAGCCCCCTTTCCCAGCCAGAAGTATCTGCTGAGCGTGAGCACCTCACATGAGTTGGTCTGATTAAATTCCTTTCTCCAGGTGCCACTCCCTAATTAAAGTCGTTTGGAGCAAGAGTGGGTACCTCATCCAGATGAACAAAACACTGCCTTTTTTCAAAGATGCTAGAATCAGAACTGAGAAGAATTCATCCATCTCTTTCCCTCCCTATGTTTTATACTTTGAAAGAGAAAACAAAAAGGAAAAATATGCAGAATCAGAGGAAGGAACAGAGATGAAGATCCTTATCTCCTCCAACTCTCCAACTCTCTCGTTCCATAGTTCCTGAGACCCACGTGCATTCCTTCCCTCGGGTTTTATAGAATTTCTTACAATCACAATAGTCCTAACCTACTTCAAGCCTGGTTTCTAAAAGTTTGCTGTACTTTAATCAAAAAGAAAAAGCAATGATACAATGAACAGGAAGGAAGAATTAGGATTATTTTGTTATTATAAGGTGCTCACACTACCCATGAAGTCATATAGTTTTATTTGAAGGCGGAGTTGGATAATTGTAAATGTGTGTTGCAAACCCTGAAAGTGAAAAAAGTATAACTGATGTGCTAAAAAAATGAAATCATACACAAATGTTAAATTAAAATCATAAAAAGTTACACAATGGTGTATTATCCAGCCATAAAGAATAAAATCCTGTCTTTCTCAGGAAGTCGGTTGGAACTGGAGAATATCACCTTAAGCAAAATACGCCAGACACAAAGACAAATGCTGCTTGTTCTCTGTCATATGGGAGGGAAAAGAGGACCTGGAAATAGAAGTAGTATTATTAATGCTGGGGGAACAGGCATAGGGGGACTAAGGTAGGAGAAGCATGGATGGACATGATCAACGCTTGATGTCCACATATATGGAAATATTTCAGTGAACCCCATTAATTTGTACAATTAATATGTCTCAATCATTATAAAAATAAAAATAAAACCATAAAAAGCAGGAAACAGTGGAAGACATATGAACAAAAACAGGGGCAACAGGCAGAAAACAGTAACACTTAGAGCAGATGTTAATCTAAGTGTATAAGTAATCACTCTGAACATCAAATGTATCAGTTTATCAGGTCACCAGAATGGATCAAAAAGCAAGATCTGCCTATATGTTGTCTACAGAAATTCATTAAAAATACAAGGACAAATAGAATGATTGACTATTAAAGATGGAGAGTTCCACACCTCTCTATAAGAAATGGGCAGATCCAGAATGCATAGAATCAGACAAGACTTAGCTGAACTCAACAAAATCACCAATGACCTGGACATAACTGACAGCTATAGACCACTCCCTCCTAAAACAGAAGAATATACATACCTCCCAAACATATATGGAACTTGTGCCAAAATAAACCAGGAGTGATTATGTTAATTTTGGACAGAGAAGAGTTGTTTTCTTTATGTCTCATAACATTCCTTGCTCTGAACTTTTCTCTGTCCAAAATAAACCACCTTATGAGCCAGGAAACATATTTTAGTAAATTTAGGAGAACAGAAATCACAAAATGTTTGCTTTCAGACCACATGGAGTTAAATTAGAGATCAATAACAGAAAAGTAGCTGAAAAAATCCCAACATTATTAGAGATTATACACCACACATCTAAATAATGTATGGGGAAAAGAAGAAATCTTAAAAACTGAACTAAATAAAAATGAAAATATAATTCAAGTTTTATGATAAGTGAAAAAGTATTACTTACAGAGAAATCTAAAGCATTGAATGTATAATATCAGAGAAGAAGAAAGATTTAAAATCAATCATTGAAATTCCAATTTAGAATACAATAAGTGAACAAGCAAATTAAATTCAAAGAAGCAGAAAATAATAAAATTAGAACAGATATCAATGTAATTGAAAAAAAGAAATCAATAGAGAAAATCAACAAAATCAAAGCTGGTTCTATGGAAAGAAAAAACTAATAGGGCGTTAGCCAGACTAGTTAAGAAAAAAGAAAGAGGGTGCAAGCTTGTAATATTTGAAAAAGAAGGAACATCGATAGATTCCATGGGTATTAAAAGGCTAAAAAGAATACGGTGAATAACGCCATGGCCACACATATTATAATCCAGGGAAAACATCAATTCCTTGAAAGATATAACCCACCAGAACTCACACAAGAGAAACAGGCAATCGGAATGGGTCTACATTTATTGAGGAAATTCAATCAATAATTAATAATCTTCCAAAAGAAAAAGCACCAAATCCAGATGCATTCACTTGTGAATTCTGCCAGACCACTGAGAAAAAAATTATACTAATTCTGTACAATCTTTCAGAAGATACAAGCAGATGGAGTAGTTCCTAATTCATTCTATGAAATGGGCAATACCTTAACACAAAAACCAGACAAAGACATTTCAAGGGAAAAAAAAAAACCTGTAGACAAATATCTGTCATGAACACACACTAAACAATCCCCTACAAAATATTATCAGATCAAATCAAAGAATGTGAAAAGGATTACACTCCATGACTAAATGGAATTAATCTTAGGTACACAAGGCTGGTTCAACACTCAGAAATCAATCAGCATAATCTATTACCTCAACAGGCTAAAGGAGAAAAAAAATTATTAATAGATTTGATAATATTTATTTAAACACAATTATTATCAACACATTTGTCTAAGTCCAACACTTTCATGATATTTTTAAAAACTGTCATAAACTTAGAAGTGAATTTTCTTAACTTGATAAAGATTATCCACCAAAAAAACCCCTATAGTTGACATCATAATTAGCAGTAAGACACAAGAGTTTCCCTCTAAGACTCAAAACAGGGTAAGGAAGACCACTTTCACCACTATTTCTGAACTTGAAGTTCTAACAATGCTATGAGACAAGGAAAGAAAGCAAAAGAGATAAACATTATTTTTTAGAATGACACTAGCTGTGCATAATGGTGCACACCTGTACTCTCAGCATTCTGGGAGGCTGAGGTAGGAAGCTCACAAGTTTCACACACCTGGGCAACTTAGCAAGACTCCATTTCAAAATAAAGGTGGGGGCTGCTGGGGATGTTGCTCAGTGCAAAGGCCCTGGTTTCAACACCTAGAATTGGGGGGTAGGGAGAGGAAACAAAAGAAACCTCAGGGAACTAACAAGCAATTGTAGCAAAATTTCCAGATATAAGCTTACTATATAAAAATCAATTATTTTCGGTATAGCAACAATGAATAAGTGACTATCAAGTAAATAAAAGACAAGCCACAGACTGAGAGGAAGTATTTGCCAAAGACATATCCGATAAAAGATTATTATTCAAAACATGAAAAGGCGTTTAAAAACTAATAATAACTAATAATAAGAAAACAACCAGATCAAAAAAATAGGTCAAAAACTTTAACAGACAGCTCAACAAAGACGATATATAGACGACAGTGAGGATATAAAATGTGCTCTACACCACATTTCATAAAGGAAAAGCAAAGTAAAACAGCAATGAGACCCCACCACACACTGAGAGCTGGGCGGGGTATGCAGAAACAGGAACTCTCATTCATTGCTGGCAGAAATAAAAAACGGTAAAGCCATTTTGAAAGACAGTTCGATGATTTTTTACAAAACCAAACGCACTCATACAACCCAGCAGTCACATCCTTCAGTATTCACCCAAAGAGGTGAAAATTTACATGCACAACAAAACCACTGCACAGATGATATAACATCATGCATAGTCATCAAAATTTGGAAGCAGTAAAATGTGCTTTAGTAGTTGAATGGATAAATGAACTGTGGTATATTTAGAAAATGGAATATTAGTCATTGCTTAAACAAAATAAGCTATCAAGCCGCCAAAAGACATGGAGGAAATTTAAAAGCATGTTAGTAAGTGAAAAAACCAATCTACGGTATCATTCCAACTATATGACATTCTGCAAAAGGCAAAATTATCAAAACAGTTAAGATCAGGGGTTTCTAGAGGCCAGGAGAGGACAGATTAACAGGCTATGCAAAAAAGATTTAGAGGACAGTGAAACTACTCCCTACCATATTGTAACAGTACATATATGTCATTAAACATTTGTCTAAAGCCATAGAAAGTGTAACGGCATGAGTGAACCCTAATTTGAATTATGGACTCTGTGTGACAGTGATGTGTCAAATGTGTACAGCCATCAACTGTAATAAATGTACCATTCTAGTGGAAGACGTCGATTCAGAGGGAAATTTTTCATGTCCAGGGGCAGAAGGTATGCGGGAAACCTCTGTATGTTCCACCAGGAATCTAAAACTGCTCTAAAAGAAATAGTCTATTAATTTTTTATTTCAAAATTAACGATAATGGCAAACAAAATTTTGGAGACAATAGGAGAATACAGAAAATAAATTACTAACTCCTTTTAAAGCTGGGTTATTTTAAAGTACTCTGAGATAATAATCTGTTTGAAAAACTGAAAAAAAAAGGTACATGTTTGTTGAAGTAGGTACTAAATAAGCACAGAAATAATTTCAGAATAGGAAACTTATAATACCATAAAACATAAAGAATAATATTTAGAATAAGGTAATGTAAGATCCTAAAAAACAAAAACTATATAAACATCAAGCACTGTCCTCTTAAAAATGTCACTAAAGGATGAAAAGTGCTGTTCTCTTTGCGCATTTACTTCATTAGTGAGTTGCGTGGTGAAAACAGTGCTGTCCACCCCTGAACATAAGCATTCTGAAGAGAGATGAGGTCAAGAGAGACTGTGCACTACTAAATCTGACTCTTAAGACAACCTTTTTTTCACATTCTTCAGGCCATATTTGGGTTGCAATTGCTAATGAACATACGAATTATGATAGTCAAGGAAAAATCTCAGCAAAAATATTGCTCCAGTAGGAACTTTAACCTGCTCTTCCTGTTTGGCCTTCTGCTTTCTATCCAAGGCGCCCCTTTACACTCTCTCACTTTATATTCAAAACAAGATATTTCTTCTTCCAGACCTATATGCATTTAGTATATATATTAAAGTGTGGAAAAGAAAGTTTTACCGTAAGCACCAGTGAGTTGGTAAGGATTGTAGTGATGTGCTGATTAATGCTGGTATGAAAAAAACAAGAGTTTTCCTGAGCTTTGCTAAAGTCACTTCACATAGACAACTCCACTGAAGTAACCTTTGAGAAAGCAAGCTCTTACTGGCAATTTTTAGTACTCGTCTTTTCAGCAACAATTATGGCCAAAGTGAAAAGGGCATAGACACATCAAAATAAACAATAACCTCTTCTCTCCGTGAAGTTAAATTCCAGGACAGGAAGCAGCTATATAAACAATTATTATGTAAGGTCTGCAGTGCAATGATAAAAGTATTCAAATGTACAGAAGTTTAAAAGAAAGGAAAGAGGGGTTGGAGATTTAGCTCAAGTGGTAGAGCACTTGTCTAGTAAGCACAAGGCCCTGAGTTCGATCCCCAGCACCTCCTCCCCGCCTCCCACCAGTGCCAAATAAAAAGAAAGGAAAGAAAGTTTAAAAGAGCAGGGATGTTCCAAGAGAACAGGGATGAGCGATTTAGAGACGCTTCCTTATAACAGACAAAATATGAGCTGAATCTTAGGATGTAAGATTTCCAGGAAGAGAGAAAGGAAAGGAAATTGCGAACAAAAATAATGGCATTTAAAAAAAGCATAAGACCAAATGGAAATTTCAAAGGACTACAAGTAGTTTAGTATTGCCATTAAGGCAGAAAAAACTGAATGTGCCATTTAATAGTTGAGGCCGGATATTCTCTAAGAAAAGAAATCAAGAAATATGAGACAAGCAGTATAAAAATTTAAGAAAACAAAAGCTGATTCTTTGAAAAGATCATCAACATTTATAAGCCAATAACTAGTCTGACAAAGAAACAGAACACAAATTTCTACTATCAGGAGTGAATAATGTGCCACTAACACATACCTGCATTCATGAAAGGAATAATGATAGAATATAATTGAAGAAATTTAATTTATTGATAAAAAAATCTTCACATCAAATTGTCTACACTGACAAATTTAGCCAAACATTCAAGGAAGAAGTCAATGCCAATTTTATATGCAAACTCAGAAAATGAATAAGGAGGGAACACTTCTCAACTCGTTTTATGAAGACAGAATTAGCTGTTCATCAAAAGCAAGAAGAAAAAATAAAGGATTATATATATTAAAAAAAAGACATAGAACTGTTCGTATGTCAGGAATCTATAAAACAACTCCCAGATCTAAATTATGTCTGCAAAATCTAATATAAAACATTAATAATATGTGAAACATTTTTCTATACTGGCACAATTATAAAATGAAAATTTAAAATCAATTTTATTTGCAAATAGTACAAAAGAAAACAAGAAAAATTTAACAAAATCTGGGCAAGAGCAGTACACTGAAAACTGTAAAACATTTTGCTGAGATAAAGAAACCCTAAATAAATAGAGAAAAGATCTTGTTGGATGGAAAGACAACAATACTGCTGTCAGTTCTCCTCAAATTAATATAGAGTCAACATAATCTTAGTCAAAATGGGTTAATCTTTTCTGTGGAAACTGAAAAAGAACTCCTAAAATTTGTATGGTAATGTGTGACCATTAATCATGATGTGTCAGTTTGACTGGATTAAGAAACACCTAGCAGATTAGTAAACCAAAATTCAGGGTGTGTCGGTAGGGTGTGTCCAGAGATGATTGACATGTAGGCCAGCAAACTGAGCGGAGAAGACCCACCCCGATTTGGGGGACACCATCCAGTAGGCTTGTAGCCTGGGGGAATGAAAGGAAAAAAAAAAAAAAGAGGAAGTTGGCCTGCATTTAGAAAGCTCCATTCTGCTTAACCTGGTACATATTTTGGTACCGCCACCGCCGCCTGTCAATATCAGACTCCAGTTTCTTCAGCCTTTCAATGTAGACTCACACCAGCAACTTTCTAGACCTCTAATCTCAGATAGCACTGCGTCCCTGAACCCTCTTATTCTGCAACTTCCAGCTTCTTGGACTGAGCAGCCATTGTGTCCTCTCTTGTCCTCATCCTATAAACCTATCTAATAAAACTCTTGTGTAATTATACGTGTGTGTGTGTGTGTGTGTGTGTGTTTCCATTGATTCTGTTCCTCTAGAGAACTGTTAGCAATTTAGAATGTAACCCTATAATGGCCAATGCAACTTTAAAAACAAAAAAACTACCTAATTTCAAGGTTTGTTCTGAAGCTACAGTAATCATGACACGCTGGTATTGATTAAAAGGTAGACTGTGAATCAATGGAACAGAATAGACAGTCCAGAAATAGACTCACATGATCTGTTGATTTTATGTAAAGGGGTCAAGGCAATTTAAAGTATAATAGATTGTCTTTTTCAACAACTGATGATGTAACACACTTATCACATAAAAGAAAAAGTTCAACCCTTCATACATACACAAAAATTGCCTTCAATTGCATAACTGGCTTAAATGTAAAGCTATAGTGCACAATCCAATCACCTTCCAAAAGGCCACCTCTGAACACATAAGGCTTTGGGAGGATGTCTGAGTTCTAAACCATGACATTCCAGCCCTGGCCCCCAAAATGCTCATGTGCACCTTTTTATGCAAAATGCATTTAGTCCAACTCTAAGAGTTGCCAAAATTTTAACAATTCCAGCATTGCTGAAAAGTTCAAGTTCAATGTCTACCCTGAAACTCAAGGTAAACTCTTAGCTATGACACCCTGTAAAAAGCAAAAGACAAACACTTCTAACATACCATGACACAGGGTAAACACTCTCATTCTGAAAGGGAGAAATAGTGAGAAAGAAAGAAATTGGGCCAAAGCAAGACTGAAACCCAGTGGGGCAAACATCAAATCCCACAGCCTGTTGACCAGCACACAGGACAGGTGGATGGCACTCTCCTGTACTCTCTTGGGTAGGAAGCGCTCTATGCACTGCCTGCAGCTTTGCTTAGCAGATGTTCCACATTTCTGGCATCCTGGTGTCTCCACAGCCCTTTTAGCTTCACTGTCACAGGTTCATCCACTGCCCTCTCGAGGCACACTGCCTAGCCTCTCAGGCCTTCTTCTGAAATCTGAGTGGAAGCCTCCATGACCCCGTGACTCTGCATTCTATATGCTCCCAAAACCAGCACCATGTGGATGATACCAAGGTTTGCCACTATCTTAAGCAGTAGCTGGGTTCCCTTGGGCCATCAGTACCGGGGCCTCTGAATGCCTGAATGGCTGAGCACTGTGAAACAAATCACAGAAAATCAGTTCTCTAGGCTTCCCTTCTCAAGCAGGGGACCCAAAATTTCTCTCCTCAAATGAAGGCTTTGCAATTTTGCATGCTTTGGCCTGTGAATGGAGGAGTCTTGCTGATTATACTGAGATGTCCTCAAGCCAACTTTTCTATTGTCCTGATGGCTTTTTAAATACTAATCTCTTGCTGGGGATTTAGCTCAGCGGTTAAAGTGCTCACCTTGCAAGCACAAGGACCCGAGTTCGATCCCCAGCACCAAAAAAAAAAAAAAAAAAAAAATTTAAATACTAATCTCTTTAGCAATCAAGCTCTCCTTGACACCAACTCCACAGGTGCTTCCTCTCTGGCCACCAACAACATTTTTCCAATTATTTAGCTCTGCTTTTTGTTCCTGATTCTCATGGTATGTGTGGCTCAATGCAGGCAGCAGTACCTATGCCACGGCCTGAACATTGGACTATCTTGAAATTTTTCTGCCAGATTAGTTAGTCTGTTGCCCTTAAGGTCAGTCTCCTGAAAAGTCCTGGGATATGGGCAAAATGTAGACAAACTTTCTGCCAGAGCGTAACACACATGGTTTTGAGTTCATCTGCCATTAGAATCCTTGTTCCCAATGGAAAACTTCTGAGTTTGAATTTTTATTATCATTCTGAATTTCTGAGCTCTGACCAAAATCTCTCGTCAAGCTCAGCTTATTGCATTCTAGGGCTTCTCCAGCCAGCAACTCTAAGCTTTCCAAACTCCACCCACAAACCAGTTCCAAAGGCTTCTGAATCACATGTTCAAGAATAGTGAAGGCAACAATCCCACTCCTGCTCCTTGCCCACTTCTCACTGGGACAAAACTTACCCACAACTTAAAGGAGGAGAGGTTCAAGTTAAAGGACGAGAGATTTTAGGTTATTTCAGATCACAGTTTTTAGAAGATCCAGAGTCAGGTGGCTGTAAGACAGGAAGAGCATAAATTGGAAGGGTATGGTACAGGAAAACTGCTCACATTATGGCAGCCAGGAAGCAGAGTGAAGAGAGTACCGAGGGAGGGAAATATACCCTTCCAGGTCATACTGCCAGTAATCCACCTCAAGCAGGCCCCACCTCCTAACACCAAGTCAGCTATAGCACCCCCATATTCCAATCACATTTCCAAAGCAACACTTCCGAATGCCTGAGGCTTTTGGAAAACATTCTAAATCTAAACCCTAACAGTAACCATATAGCAGTAAAGCACAAAAGCAGTAAAATAAGGATTTCATGCCTATAAGTGTAGCAGAAACCAAAATGATAATAAATTCTGAAAAGTGCAGCAATTGAAGTACATACCTTATTAATGGAAATGTAAAATAATTTTCCCTATAAAACTTCTGGTAATATTCTTCGAAATTAAACATGCCCACCATGTAACCTGGCTATGCCAGTAGTAAGAATTAAAGAGAAATGAAAACGCATGTGCATGACATGTGCATGAATGTTCACAGTGGCCTTCCTCACAGATATTTATTCACAATAACCAAAAACTGGAAACAACTTACTAACAGGTAAATAAACTATTCACACAATGGAATACTGTTCAACAATAAAAAGGAAAACACAACAACACTGATGAATCTCAAAATCATTGTCTCAAATAAAAAATTATTCTGAGTGAAACGGCAATGCAAAAGAACACATACAGTACTACACGAAATGCTACACTAAAAAAATAAATAAATATACTATGATAACAAAAAGCAGATCAGTGGTTGCCTGCTCACGGGGGCAAAGGCAGGGATGGACTGCAAAGATATATGAGGAATATTTTCGAAATGAGAGAAATGTTTTGTATTTTGTTTATGATGATGATTCACAGGTATTAACTGTCAAAGATCATCAAATTGCACATTTTTCCATTGCATGCAGTTAATTGTTTATAAATCATTCCTCAACAAAATTGAAAGGAGATAATAATTAAAAGTACCACTAAAATATCATTTGAACACAATAGAACATGCATGCATAGAAGTAAACACACACACACCAAAAAATAATAATAATAAGCCAAAACCCTGTAACTGCCAGGCATGGTGATACCTGCCCTGCTACTCAGGAGACTGGGGCAGGAGGTACAAACATACGAGGCCAGCCCAGGCAACTTAGTGATGCTGTGTGTTAAAATAAAATAAAATAAAGATAGCTCAGCGCTCCCTGGGTTCAATCCCCAATACTGCCAATAAATACTACAGAGAGAGGGAGAGGGGAGAAGAGGGGAAGGTGGGAGGAGAGGGAGGGAGGAAAGAGAGAAAAAGAGAAAGAGAAAGAAAGAGAGAGAAAAAGAAAGGGAAGGAAGGAAGAGGGAAGTAACAAAAACAAAAAAACCCTTGGCCCTGAAAACAATGATTTAAAAAAAAAGTTTTTCCATCTAAGTCAAAATTAACAACAGAAATAAAAATGTTTATGATTTTATTACTAGTGAAACCTCTTAGTAACTGGGAGCCCCAGAAGTTTCCTTTCCCAACTCATCATCGTCACGTGCCTGCGCCGGCAGAGACGCCCACGCAGTAGATGTTGCGCAGTCATGACTGTGCAAACGCAGAGTCCGTGGAGGGAAAGAGCACGTGACTTTCTTGGCACATCAGGCAGTTTTACTTATTGTCAAATGCTGAACATTTTAGTGCTGTATCAGAAATAAAACTGTAAGTCAAGTTCCCTGCTTGCTAGAGCTACAAGTTTACTGAGTTACAAATTTCTGGCACACTATCATGGACTCCCACTAGTACCCATTTGATACTATAAAAGCCACGGCTTTAACAGCAGAAATACAATTAACTCATTTGGATGACAAAATCTTACTTTCCTACCCTCTGCTCTGTAAGAAAAAAAAAATGTAGAGATGTGTGTTTCTAAAATTTCACTATTGCCAATAACAAACTCTGATTCAGCAACTATTAGCCAAAATCAAGCATGGGCTATGCCATACTTAATTAATGCTAATGTACAGCTATGGATAATTTTAAAAAGTTAAGATCTCTTGCCTTTTCATCCATTTGTAGGTCATTTGGAGAAATACAAACATTGCAATTAGGGTTCTTATAAATGAACTTCAAATTAAAACCCTCAGACTGAAGCCAAATGAGGCTAAGGTTTCATAAGATAGTTACAAAAGAGAATAATATATAATAATTTTATTTTTATGTCTCTATTCATTTCTTTACAGGACTGAGTACCGCTACTGAGCTAAGTAGAATTTATTCTTATTGTATATTATTTTTACCACTTGTTATTTAACATTTAGTAAATTTACTACTTCTAAAAAACAGAACACAGAATAAATAGATATTGAAATCTGTAAAAATACCCTGGCTTTTTACACGAGAATCAAATAAAATTATTTCACTCTTCACTTAGTGGTTCAAACCTCAAAACCGTTTACTTTCAGATTTTGATAACTCTTCAAAGCTTTTTAAATAAATACAGAGCTGGGCCATTATGAATTAAACATCTATTAAGCATTAGGCCATTCGTTACGGTCAGAAAATATGAGGGATGAATTTTACCTCTTCCTTGGTTTCATCCTTACTGAATATTCCTAAGTAATTAAATGAATTTATATGTCCCTGCTTTTCCCCTCTGCAAAACACGGACTATTAATCTTATTTAATTAACAAGTAAGGAATAAGTAGACTATCAAAGCACATTGCAAACTAAACTATTAAATCGATTGTAATCAAGAATACTTTTCTCCTAAAGACTCAAGTTTTCTTTTAAAATGAATACAAATTTGTAAATGAGATCTTAGTTACACAAAAACTTAGAAATTCAAATGATATTGCCAGAACAACCTTTATTTAGCTATACTAAGCACATGACATTTTCTAACCCCCAGTATGGTAATATCAATGAAGTACGGAAATTTTTTGCTGTGAATCACCTAGCTCAAAAAAAGTTTAAATATCAATCTAATATTTTAGTTAGAAAATGCCTTCACCACATTTTATAAACTGCATATTGTAATTGTAGTTACACGGAAAAGTGATATTTCGCAAGAGATTTTGGAGTTATAAGTGAGTTTGAGAAGCTGTGGAATTAAATTGCCTTTTTTAAGAAATCCTGAAAACAAGACACTGTTATCCAAATGGGTTAAGTATCATTCTGCCTTTAATGCAATGATTTTCACAATTTCATTGGGGATTAATATAAATCCGTGTCCTGATGCCAAAAAGTACAGGATATTTATGACTTTTGGGAAAGGGAGGCTGAGCTACAATTTTATTTCTGTTATGGAATTTAAAATCAGTATCACTCTGCAAGTGTAATTAAAGGCAGGACCAACTTTCCCCAAATGCTGTTATTTCCCAAATGCTATTACTGATTGAAAAAAGAGATCTATGTGATCTCTTTCTCTAGCAAAGCCACCTGAAGATTAATGTATTAATTTTATGATAGGTTTTAGATACAAAATAAATTACTAAAATATCATTCTAGGGTCAGTGTTTCACCAGCATTTTTCATCAAGATGGCACCTGAGTGGCCACCCATCAGGTATAGTGACATTTTGGGGCTGATGGAGAGACACTGAAGCTTTATGAATATTCGTTTAATCAGTTATAATACATAGCTAGACACGTCATTCACTAAGAAACTTTTTAGTCTAATGGGCACAACAAACATTAACTAATCAAACAATTATGCAATCATGTGACATTGCAAGGACAATAAAGGGAAGTATGGAAGATGCACCTGGATCTACTGAAATCTGGAGTAGGCAGCCTGTGCAGTGGCCCCCGGTGTTCTTCCACCTGATACTCCTGCCTTTGTATAATCCTGTCTTGAGTATGGGCTGGACCTACTAACTCATTTCTAGCAAAGAGAATACAGGAGAAGTGACGGAATGTCACTGCTGAGATTAGTTCTGAAAATGGCTCTGGCTCCTGTACTCACATTCTCTCTATCCTTTGTCTTGGAACACTGCAAGGTAATAAATATTCATTTTGAGGTAAACTTGTTATGTAGTACTAGGTAACTAATACAATAGCCCATGAATGGAAAGCAAAAATAGAGAAATAGGCATTTCAAAGAGAAATAATATTATGCACAAAGGACATATGGCTAAAAAATACTAGTATCTGAAGAAAGAACAGGGCGATTATTTTCAGCTTTTGCTATTATCCGAGTCTCAGATTTCAAAATTTGCTTTTCCAGAGACTAATATATTTTTCCATGGAAAGATAACAAAAAGGAAAAGTAAATGTTTACCATTTTTGCAAAATAAAATACAACATGGTTTTCAAAGTAAAACTTTCTTCTTCATATGTCCCACAGTTTAGTATTTCATTTTTCATGAATCCCTGCTTCAAAAAAAGGAGGGAAATTGAAATACTAAATATGAGATTTCTGATTTTAAATCATGTTTGCTATTTCTGCACCAGAACTTCTCCAATGGAAAACACTATTTTGTAAATATTTAAGATCTTGGGATAAAAATTATATTAATGAAATACAATTACATGCTTAAACATGAATGAACCTCAAATATAATTATGAGTAAATGAAAGAAGTTATAAAAGACACAATACAACTTCCTTTATGTAAAATACAAAAAAAAGCTGAAAGAAATTGTATTATTCAGGGATACATATGTACATGATCATATATACATATATAATATATATATGCCTAATCCCTCAAAGGAAATGATTATTCCAAAAGATAAATGACTTCCCTTAGAGCACAGGTTGGGAAATAAAAAGGTGGAGAACTTGCAAGCACAAGGCCCTAAGTTCGATTCCCAGCACCAAAAAAAAAAAAAAAGTGGAGAAGCTGGCAATAGTTTGTTTCTTATCTTACATAGGAATTTACTGTATAAGTATTCTTTAAATTTTATTCATACCATATGTTCTGTAATATACATTATATGCATTAATATAAAAAAAATTTAAATAAGTACAAAGAAATACAAGAAGTACAAATTAGTACTTTTTAATTTTTAACATCATTTGAATGATTATGGCACATTTCATGTTCTTAGACTTTATGAAATTGGTTTTCATTTTTAAAGATATCAATTTTTTTCTTCTTTTATTTTTTATTAGTACATGTTTGCGGTGCATAATGATTATATTCATTGTGGGGAGTTTGTACATGTACAGAACACATCTTAATTCTTTTGTTCATCTGCTTCCCTTCCTCCCTGCAGTCGCCAGTTCTTCTTTTCCTCCACTTTTTCCACTTTCCATTTTTTTCTTGAACTCCTTTTTAAATCCCTTTTTGCTTCCTTTCCCCCCTCTTCCCTCCATCTCATATTCCCCTTCTCCTTTGAAAAAGATCTTCCTACTTCCTGCTATCTTTTTTTTGCTCCTTATTTATACTTTAAATTTCTCATATAAAAAAACATGATATTTAAACCTGTGTGTCTAATTTATTTTACTTAAGATTATGGTCTCAAGGTGCATCCATTTACCTAAAAAAGCCTCAAGTTTATCCTTCCTTCCTGCAGATTAGTATTCCATTGTAAATAAATACTACATTCTCTTTTTCCATTCATCTGTTGATGGACATATGAGCTGTTTCCAAGATTTAGCTATTATAAGTTGTGCTACTATAAACTTGCATGAGCCAACTAAAAGTGTCTGCAAACCAGAGCTATGCTGTAGATTACCAAATTGCTGTCTCAGATATAGAAATTAGAGAAATGGTGAAACCAAAAGTCTTGAAAATATTTATTACTAGGAGTCTGATGGAGGCAGTGCAATTACTGAAACCGATGAAGAAAAGTAGAAAGTAAATGTAGGGCCATGAAGGCTGCAAAAGAGGAGATACCACTATAGGATGGATCAAGACCAACTTATTTGAAGAAAAGTCTTAAAGTAAGAACTAAGACGCGTTATGATTTGGTATCCAAATGTCACCAATGACCTTTAAGATAGGTAGGAGAGCAGTTTCTGTGCAGTAGGAACAAAAACCAGGTCGAAAGGGTCCAAGCAGAGATAATCAAGTCAACAAATGTAGGTTTAGTGTCTCAAGAATTCTGACCTCGGAAGAGAAGAAATGATACAGTGATTTTATCTTGTCAGGTCAAATTTGCAAGAGAGAAATGGAACAATACCTGGAGTCGGGAGAACTGAGAAGGTATTTATACTGAGGGCACTACATGTTTGTAGAAAGGCAAAAGGAGAACAGAGAGCCAGGCATGGTGGGACAGGGCTGTAACCTCAGCACACTGGCAGGCTGAGGCAGGAAGATCACAAATTTGAGCCCAGCCTGGGCAACTTAGTGCCTAGTAAGATTATATCACAAAGTAAAAATTATTTTAAAAATTATTTTTAAAAGGGCCGGAGATGTAGCTCAATGCTAAGGTCCTGAGTTCAATTCCCAGTACCACGAGGTAGGAGGAGGAGAGAGGAAAGAGGAGAGGGGAGAGAGGGAGGGAAGAAGGGAGGCTAACTGGGAAAGCATGATACAAACAACAAAGTGGAAGTTTACTTTTGAAAAGACTGACATTTCTTGTGTAGAGAGGAACAAAAAAAGTAAGCAATTACAGACACATTTTGAAGATGTTCAGGTTAATAAATCCTATTCAAGTGGCTATTTAGTGTCGAGTAGCTAGGCAAAGGTCTGGATATGACAGGATACATAAGCCAATGTCCCGGTACTCGGAAGCCTTACCTGGCATGTTACAGAAGTCCACAATGGATGATGAGTAAATCAGGGTGACGCCCCACCACCACCTACTGAGGAGGAGGGACAGGAGGGGTGGTTTGAGTGATACATAAACCAAGACAGACCTAGGATACTGCTCTTAACCCCTTCTCCCATCACAATCACATACAGAGACTCATGCAAGTTCAGATGTCTAGAAAAACCTGATTAAGTAGACTTGAGATAGCACCCCAATATCTTTAATATTTTCAGGTCAATAGGACTTTTTTTCTGGCAACTATCTTAGAATTACTAGTTTAGAACAATCCTAAGGAAATATCCAGAAGGGAGCCAATTAAGGACAGATAGAATGATTTTTTTCCTCAAGAATGAAAATTACTATATTATTTGGAATCTAGTAAGATTTACCACTTGAATATTCATTTCAAAAAGTTGTTAATACCACAAAATGGATCACACAACCAGATATATTCATAGTACGTAATGGATAAAACTTTGGAAAAAGTAACATTTCATGGTAAAGTAAGAAAATGTCGAGAAAAAAGCAAAGAAATTACTAAATACTTTAAAACTACATAAACACACATAGGTTGGAAAAAGACTTTTACTGTGTCACTGAATTTTCTCAAATGATACCCTTGAAACACACCCAGGTTTCCCCAGTGTTGGTAGAAAGAAAAACATAAATGCTGCTTTCCCCTTCTAGCTATGATCTTTTCCCCTTTCTTTGCTACCTAACTTCTAGAATGAGTGGTCTGTACCCGCAGCCTCAACCTCCTTCCCACGCACTCCCCCGGCAATACCAGCAATCTGTCTGCTTCCACACCACCTACTCAAACTGCAGTTTCGAAGGTCACCAGTGTCTGTATAGTCAAACTTCTGGCCTTTCTGCAGTGTTTGTGCTCTTGGGTTGCTTGGCAGATTTCAATACCGTGAAAGCAGTCAGAGTTAAAATGGAGGTTCTTGCATTAAAGGACTGGTTTTTAAAAAAATAGAACAAGCATTGTGAATGTAGCCCTGTAATATGAGCACTTGCCTAGCAGGTGTGAAGCCCTGGGTTCTATTCCCACCACCCCAAAATAAAATATTGAAAAACACAATAAAATAATGAAGCCAAGTAATTGTGAAGGAGGGGAATCTCGTGTTTACATTTAATAACAAAAGCTATTATAAATGATCTTTTCTTTATACCAGGTTAGAACCCTAACCTGCTGTAAAGAGCTCTGTACTCTTACACAGAAAATACTTCCATAAGGATATCTGCTCAACAATTGCCTGTTTAATCTTGGGCTGACCCTGCCCTTATTATTGATCTTTGTAGCCAAGGATTATTGCTTGAAACTATCTGATGTCATCCTTCTCATATTTGCCTTTCAAAGGTAGCCCTAGCTGCAATGTCTTTGAATACATGCATAGTTCACTGTGACATGTGTATTGCAATACAACTCCCAAACACACTTACTAACTCTTTGGAGAATCTCTGTTATCTAAGTTAACAACATAATTGATCACTTTTTCCTTATAAAATCCCTTTATTAGCGTCTGCTGTGATACCTATGTGTCCCCCACCTCCCTGTCTCCTTCCCTATCTGCACTGCCCATTCCTATATCATGTCTGCAAGCTACCATCTTCCTAAGGCACCTTGGCATGGGAAGCTCCCCAAAGTTGCCCTGATCTTTCTCTTTGCATCTTCTCTGATCATTCTCTCCAACCTCTAGGACTCCAAATAGACCTCAACACAACTGACCTTGTTTTCACCACTCTGGTCATAGCTCACACCCACTGTACTTCGTATAGGTGGTTTGTCAGCTGGAATTTTCCTCTCACAACTGTTCGCACCTGCGTCTTTCCATTCATCTTTGTCTTGAATACTCCTTCCTCAGGGAAGTCTTCTCTGACCCTCAAACAAGATCAGACCCACCAACGATATAGTTCAATTTTTCCTTATACACTTTATACTATTAAATTATTTGCAGTAATTATTTGATATCTATCTTCCCTACCCAAGCCTGAACTCCATGACAGTGAGACCTGCCTGTCCTATCAAGTGTCTCTAGCACAAAGCACAGTGACTAACACATGACAGATATTCCCTTACTATATTCTGACAGAGTGACCAACTTACACTTCAGCTGTGACTTATTTTTCCTAAACAAGAATCTCAAGCCTTTAGTTGCTGTTTTTCCCTCTTGAATGCTTGCTGTCGTTTGGAGAGCATCAGATCTTAAAATCACGGATTTCCCACATGCACATGCCACATCTCTTTTGCTTCTATTTCAAACTCAGCTTGTCCACTAAAAAGTGGAGCAATAGCCTCAGCATTTCCTTGAACATTCTTGGGCTTTATTTGCCCACATATAAAGTGAAACAATTTAATTTAAAGTTTCCAAGGCTCTTCCTGTCTGAAAAGCCTATACTTTTTAATATCATACATCTTCACTTCATGAATGAGGAAATTAATCTAAAGAAGTTAAACAATTTCTAAATAATGGAAATAACCACACATAGACACATAATAGGTGCTGAAAATCAACAAAAGAGAAAACATTGGAAGTAGTCAGAGAAAACAGCAAATTATATGCACAGAAACAGTGAGTGGCCAACCAACTTCTCATGGGAGATGGTAAAACAAAATTAAGCTGCTGGAAGAAAAAAGTCAGTTCAGAATTTCATATATATATATATATATGTGTGTGGAAAAATACTCTTCAACAATTAAATACTTTTTTATATGGAAGAAAACTAAGAGAACTCACCAGCAAACTTGCACTCCTAGAAACGATTCAGGCTAAAGGGAAATGATACCAGACAGAGTTTTAAACATTTCAGAAGAAATGAAGACTACTAGAAATGTCAGTGATGGTGGATATAGTACGCACCACCCAGAATCCCTATCGAGGAATGACTCTTTGTATCTATTACTCGGAGCACTGTGAGCAAAAGTCTTCAGTTTTCAGCATCTTCAGAGACCTTCTGGGACAGCCCGCCTCCAGCAACTGAGCAAGATGGAGGTAAAAAGGACAAGCCATGGGCTAGGGATTTAGCTCAGTGGTTAGAGTGCTTGCCTCGCAAACACAAGGCCCTGAGTTCGATCCCCAGCACCAAAAAAAAAAAAAAAAAAAAAAAGGACAAGCTATTCTGATCAACGCAAGGGCTCTCCAGGGCCACTCTAGCTCCAAACCTCACCATGGGATCAGATGTGGTGACAGCTTATTGAGACTGCAAGTAGACTTCTTCCTCTGCCAACATTTTGTACACAAAGCTGTATCTCAGAGCCTGAGTCTAAGAGAACCTGAAAAGCACCAATAACTCAAGTAGCAGAGATTTTTAAAGAAAATCATCTCTTTAGAAACAGAAAAACTTCATGCTTCAATATTAGACTTTTCTAGTGTGATTTCCTTAAATGCAAATAATATTTTGTTCTTAGAACAAGGTCTAGGTTTTCAGACATGAAAGACATAAATTCTAGCTAGGAAAACTTTGAAACTGCTTAGTTTTAATGCCTGAACAATGTCATTTCTTTCCAGGAAAAAGGAAAATTAGCTGATTATAACTGTGATTATTATGTGAATGTGTAATATTTATTATTAGTAGTAGTAGTATTACTTTAAAAGTAATGGTTGTTGATTTTCTTCTTAGAAGCTGTATCACATAGTCCTAAATTATTTCATTAATCCCAGATCCACTCTGTAATCTCAGTCAGGAACTGGCAAGTTTGTGTCAGTAATACCAAGGAAGAAAGAAGAGGCAAGAATACATTGTTAGCTGCAATATTTTAATCACTGTATAGATTAAATATTCCAATATAACATAAAACCAAATGACCCCTGAGTAAATCAATTAGCTACCATTATTAACTGAAATACTTATAACCCTAATGGGAACCAGTTTATCAGCAGTGAACATTTTTCCCCATCTCCCTTTTGCCACCCTCGACCTACTAGTCTCCCTGTATCTCAACTCATTCTTCAATTGCAGAAGGTTTTTTCCTCCTCTTTTAAGGTTAAGCACAAAAGTTACAGTTCATATTGTCTCTTGCCCCATTTCTTCTTATATCTACGCTTTCTGCTATAGAAAAGTATGGCTCCTAGGACCCCAATTCAAAATTTCTGTTGCTTATTATATTATTTTTAGCTTTATGCATTCTCAATCCACTCCATAAATGGTTCACAAACCCTGGATTTTGCTATATTTACAAGTACCTATAGGAATTCCCCTGTTTTGTGTCCTCCCCGCCTAAACTGAATTTAACATCATTCAATAAACTCCCTTCTCACCATTAATGTGACATCATGGAACTTTCTAAAATAGGAATCTTGGGGTACAGATTCTTGACTCCTACTTCAAAAGAAATCTTTGACTACGTGTCACTACCACTCAAAGGGATAAGGCTGCCACATTATTGTCTGAAAATATTGCCTTATATTATTTTCTGATTCATAAAACAATAAATGGCTGTTCATTGCCTACTGCACAATAACCAGCTTCCTCTGTCCAGTGGTCAAGGACCCTTGAAATCTAGCCTTCTTTCCCACTATCATACAACACACGATCTCTGTTCCATCAAGCTACACTTTCTTTCCTTCTTTAACTACCTTCCCTTTGTTCATGTTACACATCTCCTCCTCTCAATTTGTTCCCCTGCTTTTCCTGTCTATTCAAACCTGTCATTAAGGCCCAATTTAAGACTTCAACAAGGCCAACCCACCATCATTTTTTTCTTCAGACTCTTCAGACTCTTACTTTCTTCAGACTCTTACATTTCTTTTTTCAGACTCTTTCTTTCTTCAGACTCTTACTTCTTTCTTCAGACCCTTACTAAGTTCATATCAATTGCATGATACTGATTTTAAATGTTCTCGATGGCTTCATTTCAGCTTTGTCTTCCTAATTTAGATTGCTAATAATTTTGAAGCACTATTTTCCACACGTATATTCTCTCTACATGTTCACTGCTCTTGATAAAGACTTTTAACTTATTTATTAATTGCTTAAGCACAGATGTTTAGAGGAAAACACACTTGTAAATTATTATAATATATAAATTCACACTATCATAAACTAGGAGAGAAAGATGGGACTGACATTAGTGAGAACAAATTCCTTCTTTTACTTTTAATTGCTTCCACTATCTTTTGCAAATCTGCTGAAACTACCAACCTTGTCCTGATGTTTATCTCTTCAATGTTACTTCCTGCCCTCTAGTGGAAGGTAATGACAAATAAAACTCAAACCAAAGAAGAAAAAAAGTAGAGCTCTTCCACGGCAACTCATATTGGCAAAATCAGGGACTTTTATAAAAGGTGAAACGATTGTAATCAGAATGGAAAACATTTTGAACACAAGCAAAGTACTCTAGAAGACTACAGGAAGAAACAAAGGAAGAAGTAGCACAGGATGTGAGGACTGGAAAAGAAGAGGACCACATATAAGGTTAGGAACTTGGCTCTAAAGGAGACGGTTTAATTTATTTTTGCTTTTCCCCTATAGTATTTTCTAATTGAATATCGTCTACTGCCTACCATATGGCTTGAAGCTATAAGCAAATAAGTAAAATAAAGTAAATGGTAAATAAAATTATCCTATTGCTTACGCTGAAGTTATTATCTGTCTTGCCCTTTGTGAATGTACCTTCTATGTAGTGAGGTATTTGGCAGTACTGCTAGCAAAGGAGTACTAGTAAGAAAGATATAAACTGACTGCCCCTGGTGGTTCTCTTCTCATTATTCTGAATCATTTCTTGATGAATTTGTCATACCAAATCACTACACATGAAGTAACTGTGCTTCTTTTTCTATCTTAACAATTTGATAACCTGATTGATACAAGCATAGATTTAGGAAATTTAATATATGTAGTATCACCTAGTTAGTTGTGTTCAGAAATTGCTTTAAAATTCAAACCTCTTAACTTTTAAAATTCAAATTATGTTTTTTATTTTAATCTCGTTAATTATTTTCTTTTCCTCACAAGTAATAGTTCAATTTGACATAAACGGTCCTTGCCTAGCTGGGCTCCTCCCAAGTGCAATCTTGCCCAGGTTTCTAGGAATGCTGTCTATAACAAGATCCCAACTATCAAAATATTCAGACCATTTTTTGCAAGTAATAGTCCACTAAGCTTGTAACTATTGGCTTAACTTTCTCCAGTGGTGTAATAATTATAGGTCCTCTTTAAAGAAAAGCATACACTAAATACTGATGAAAATTGACCACTCAAAGGTTTTGTGATGCTCACTGACATATATTGTAACTGAATGTCATTCTGCCACATACTAGTCACATCTAACCTGGACAAATCATTTCACTTCTCTAAGCCTTAGTTTCTGTCTTGGTAAAATGGAGAGCTGTCTTCCATGCCTACTTCACTGGGTTGCTGTATACATCAAAGAAAAAGTGTGTGAAAATTCTCAACAGAAAGCTACAGTAGCAGAGGATAATTATTTCATGAGTGCTCACCAGCAAGATCAGTATGTGATTTTTTTTTTCTTTTGCTGGAAAATAGACAAGAATGACTTTGAAGTCACTCAGATGAAGGGGAAAATACCTTTTCTTCTTTAAATTATCAAATTTTAAAAATTAAAGCCAACTACACTGTGCCCTTGCAGCTGCTCCACTGCTAAAAGCGAAACCTGAAAACTCCCTCCCACATCAACTCCTACCAACCCTCTGAAATGAAACCAGGACACCTCCACAGTAGCCCCAAGTTCTCTTCAACTCCTACGGAAACCCAGACGTTGAGGAGTGTGTGCTCTGATTCAAAAAGTGTCTCCAACAGCCCACATATCTTCCAGATAAATACAGACACGTATCATAGACGTGCCAGCAAAACTGTATGCACCCAGTCATAGAAAGTAATGGAAAGCAACACTTTCCTAATTTATTCGATTAACCTCAGGAGCTGGATAGGATAGGATAATTATTTGACTTTTTTCTAAAAGGGAAAAGAAGATAAAGAGAACTCAGGCAACTCTGATTGCTAACTACTGTGTGTTTGGTTTATCTTGCTTAATCCAGAAGCTGGGGAAGGGGAGGAAGTGACAGAGAAATTATAGAGATGTGTATATTGTAGTAGGGTACAAAATAAAATAAATAAGACCAAGCAGAAAGTAAGGATGATAAAGCCAAGCAAACCTGGGAGTAACCCCTTATATTTGAGACAGCAATCGGCTCACATCGTACTATAAGAAAGGCAAAGAAAGCTTAAGTAGAGCTAAGACCAAGCCTCTCCCTAGCCATTCTCCAAAGAGAACTCAGACTCACTCACCAGCCACTGAGAAGAGTGTGAACACCAGGAGCAGCCCTAGGTCGGAAGCCCCCCGCAGGCAAAGCATTTCTGTTCGCTTGTTTTCTGACCTTCACTCAGTATTTTCCCCCCTCGCAAGCAGAGACAGGGCTGTGAGCATGGCGAGGTTTTCTCCAGGCTGTTTCTTTGTGCAGGATCTTCTTAGCTTGCGGACAGTAGTGCACCCCCTTCCTCCTGGTCTTTTCCTTCAACTCAACGCGTTTCAGTCTGATTAGTAATTGGAAAAAGGAGAAACTCTTCTCTAGAACTTGACACAGCAATATATTTCCTGTATGAAGCCCTGAAGCAAAGACGGAGGAAGCAGATTGATCGAGTTCTCTTTCAGCTCATTGGTTCTTCTCTGACTTCTGTTGCTCACTGATAAACTTTACAGTAAGGCGTTGAACATGCCCAAGGTAAACGGATTGGTCAAAACCTGCATTAAAAAGTAAAAGAGGATATTTGTCTATTTGGGACCCATGCCTGTAAATTTCCTAATCATGATAAATTTTAGATTAAAGTGATATACAATCTTAGTATTCAAGTGTGGAATAAAACATTGAAACGTTGGGGGTGAAAGTGCTGAGTAGAACAGGAGTCCACACAAAACTCTGGAAGCATCCTAAGGATATCACTTTTCCATCACTACTCTAACATATAACCACAAACTTAGTAACTTAACACAAACTGAGTATCCTACTGTCTGTAAATCAGAAGTCTAAAATGGATCTTATGGAGTTAAAAATCAAGGAATGGTCAGGGCTGCATTTTTTCTGGTAGTTCATGGAAAGAATCTCTTCCTTGCCCTTTCCAGCTCCCAGAGAGTGTGCATTCTTTGGCTTCTGCATACATTATTCTGTCCTCTGATTGTGACCTTCCTGACTCCTGTTTATTAGAACCATTTGTGATTATATTGGGCCCAGAATAATCTCTCCTTCTCAAGATCCTTAACTTAATCATATTTGCAAAGTCCATTTTGCCATGTAAGGTAATATCTTCACAGACTTCAGGAATTCAGACATAGCCTCTATCTTGAGGGGTCACTATTCTACATCACAATTCATTGCTCATGGACATTTACTTTCACCTTTGAAGACAGACTGATCATTTAACAAAATGTCCAATGAAATCTCATCTTTTAGTTGCCCCACATTTGGAATTCCTATTTTCCAGGAAAACTCTGCCTAAAGTTGCTAGTTAATGTCCATTTACCTTTGAGGGGGGAAAAAAGTCTACATGGTAAGAATTCCCTAACCCAAGACAAAAGTCTCATGGAAGGGGAAGAAAACTTTGCAAACAAGAAAAAGATTAAAGAGCATGCATTTTTCCCTTAAGTTAGCAGTTCCATCTTCCTTTTTGCCCACATTCAACTATAAATATTTTTCCTCGTTCCCCTTCTCAAATCTTTCCAGTGAGTGAATTTGATTCAGTGGAATTAGGTCCTTAAAGACATGGAAGACTTCAGGATGTAAGTCATGAAAATGAGTAACCTACAGCAATCTTCTCTTCTGTCCAGTTTTAACCAGGTGTCAAAAAATCAGTGAGGAAATGTAATTTAAAATATAACACTCTGGTTTCCCACCACATGGAGGGGTGAAGACAATGGTTTTGGTAACAGACAAACCTAAGATTCAGTCTCTACTACACAATTACAAATACAATGACACTGAGAAATTTTTGGTTAAATCTGGCCCTTTTCTCCCTTAATTTATATTGACTTGAGCTTTTCCACATAACACCAAAATTCTTGATGATCATTTACTTTAATGCCTGCTCAATGACACAGTCAAAACTAAAGCACGGAATGGCTACGTGCTGTGCTTGAGGTCTCAGAGTGACTTGGTAGCACAGCTGAAAGCCATTTCATGTTGCTAGCTATGAGTTCTTTGAGTCTAACAAATTAATTACTGTGGAGGTACTATAACAAATGAGGAAGTAAAAAATATGAAATGACTGCTCTCCTGGCCACAGCCCATTTTCTATTTTCCAATTCACCTCTCTGCAATCTGCATTGACCCAAGCTCTCAAGGTTCATATGAAATACCGGACACTCCCCCATACTTAGTCATTAAATGTACTAATTGGTAAATTACAAGAGCCACACAAAATGCATATTCCTATTGTTATCCTGATAGCTCAAAATTCTTCAGTTCTGATATACTATTGATCTATGTCACCAGATAAAAATTATCCTTAGAAAGTTAGGAAGATTATATGTCACATGAGAGTTAATAATTTTTTTCATTATAATCATATACACTCTACAAAAACTTAGGAAGAGATGTCTGAAAATGTGTGCAACATTGAATAAGCACTCAAAAGCAGAGAAATTAATAGCCATATTTTATTTATGCTAAATACCAATGCTAGACCACACTGACTATACTTGTAGTAAATAACATTTGTCAAGTCCTACGCTTAACACTCAGGCCTCATTTTAAGTACTTTATAAGTATTGCTTTATTTAATTCTCTCCACAACCCTATAGAGGAAAAATCATTATTATCCCCTTTTTACAATTTAAGAAGTTGAACCCAGAAACGGTTAGTAAATTTTCCAAAGACACAAAGGAAATAAGTGATAGAAACAAGATTCAAGCCCAAAAATATTACTCCAAAGTCTATCTCTTAGTTACGTGGCTAGACTGTCTTTTACTACCTACTTTTTAATTCCCTCTCTTGTCTCCAGTACAAATAGATCTATTTATCTATTCACTCACTTTTCTTCCAACTGGGCAACCTTACGATTTCATGATTGGTCGGTCTATTTTGTTTAAATAAACCTATGCTCTGTCTCTGTTCATCTATTTACATTAAGATTACCCTCTGCTGCCCCCTACAGATAATTTGAAAAAAATGTTAAGGTTTTCATGAACTTTTTTTTTCCTTTTTTTCACGAACTTATTTAACAAATTCAATAAAAGCTGCCCTTTAAGATTTTCATCATAGGGTACGGTAACATGCCTAAAAGTTGCATGATTAATGTACAATTTTTTGAATATTAGACACAACTAAAGACTATCTAATTGTGGTGGACTGACATGGGCAACGTGAGCTGGAACACCCAGCTGGACTGAGTTGGTGTGGTTTTGAGCAGAGAGGATCCACCTGAGGATTGCTGCTGACGCAGTATAAAGGAGAACAGGAGCAGAAGAGAGCGGTCAGCTGTTTCCCAGGAGAACCTTTGTTGCAGCTGGTTCTCCCGAAAGGGACTCGGCTGTTGTCTTCGCAGAAGGAGCTTGGGGCCTTGCTGTCGTCGAGGATGGTTGCTGTCGCTTCAGGGGAGCTCTGGTCTTCATCACTGCTGTGAGAATCATATCCTGGGTCCAATAAAGATTTCTTCAGCCATCATCTGCAGACACAGACATACATGGGACAGTGTTGTGGGCTCCCAGCCCTTGATGGATCTTTTGGTTCTCCAGTGCATAGATAGACATTCAGCATTCTTCCTGCATTTATCTTGTGGGTAAATGTTGTAACCTGTAAATGTGCTGTATTAAATCTGATCTCTTGCAAACCATTGACTCTAAAAAGGAAACTAATACATTCATAAATGGTATAGATGATGTTACAACCTGAAAAAGTATTATTAAAAAAGACAATAATAATGGATCTTCTAAATTGCCCAAATGGTTTCATACAAACAGTAGTATAAAGAGTGGATGGATGGATAGGTGAATGGATGGATGGACCAATGATAGATTCCATTCCTCATTCCAGGAAAACTTGAAAATCGTTGTCATTGGTTAGCCTTGGAAGCTAACTCTGAGATGGAGTTTAGTATGACAGATATTTTTCAAGGAGAAACTTCAGATGATCACTTGTAGAAATAAAGGGACAGAAACTGGTATGGGCAGGGAAAGAAGTTAAATTGTAATGTAGGTACACACCAGACTCAGCTGACCCCATGCAGAGCTCTGGAGCCTAACCTGCCTTTCAGAGTTGTCCTGTATTGGCCCCAAATGGCCAAGCTACTTTGTAGTTCTTCATGTGTCAGTCAATGGAGATGTACACAAGGAGGACCAGGACTTCAGTGAGGCATCCGTGAAAGGGCTGAACTGTGGACAACACTATCAGCACTACAGCAAGAAAGGCTTTCACTTCATGAAGGTTTTCTGATTATACTTTACAGTATCCACCACATAGATAAATACTGGGAAATAATCTGCTCTGATTCTGGACTCAAGTACAGTGGTATCCACTTAACCAATTGTGTCCATTTCCAAGAAACCAAATTAAGGAGAATTTTATTAGTACTGTAACTTTGAAGTATTTCAGCATGATGATGTTTCCTATTTGAGGCAGTTATGTTGTTTTCATTTGTAAGTGGCAACTGGGAAGTCCAAAAAGTGCATAAAAAATGTTTTAAAAAAGGAAATCTTAGTTATATGTCTTGGTTAAAAAGTAATACTGTGGCAAAGCATTGTAAAGAAAAACTAGTATCTGATGTCTAAAAATTTTGAATAGCAACATCAAGAAGGGAAGAAAAATTTAAAAAGGAATATTCCATATAGAGCAAAGAGTAATACCTTAAATGTCTCAGGGAGTATAACATTAACAAATAAATGAGCCAGATGTGGTGGGACATGACTGTACCCCAGTGTATCAGTCAGCGCTCACTAGAGAAACAGATTTTATGCAAGATATACAAACATATAAGAATTTACAAGATTGGCTTATAATGGCTGCCCACACAGTTAGGAGGAGTAAAGTGCAAAAGGGGTGTCTGTACGCTGGAGATCCGAATGATCCAGTCAAAGATCTGGAGCTCACTGCAGTGTCCCCTGAGAGTCCATATCAGAAGGCTGAAGTGCCTACAGTGAAAAGCTGAAGGGTCTGTGCTGAAGGTTGAAGAGTCTATGCTGGAAGCCAAGGAGAAGATGGCCAAGGTGAAGGTGAAGACTAGAGCTCCTGCAAAGAAACAGAAATGAGCCTTCTTTCTTCATTTCCCTTTTACACCATTCAGGGGACAAGCCTATCCAGGGTGGCTCTTCCATCTTCTGTTCCCTCAACCACGCCCAGAACTATGCTGATCCAATTTAGTTGGGTGTTTCTCACCCAAATTGACACAATCAGTTAACTATCACACCCAGCTATTTTGGAGAATGAGACAGGACTTCGAGTTCAGATCCAGCCTTGGCAGTTTACCAAAACTTTGTCTTGAAATAAAAACACAATTAAAGTGCAGGAAGTGTAATTCAGTGGTCAAGCACTTGCCTAGCATGAGCCAGACCTTGGGTACCATAAAAATGAGCGATTGAATGGTGTTCTATACATTTTTCTAGTAAATTAATATGCAACATGAAGATCATTTGTCCTACAAGCTGATATTTGCCTGAAATCTCCTTCAGATTTAATTGGGCCAAAATTTCTCAAGGGAATGACAAATGTTCTATTGAACCATCACAGTTTTATTATATCAATGGCTTAAAAGTTTTGTCCCCAGACAGCGTTTGAGAATGCTGTCTATCTTTTCTAAGATGATATGTTTTCAGTGAATAATTGAAAAATAGTTTAAATTGGTGGAACTCCAATATGTTAAATTTAGAGTTTAAGAAAATCATAATTTTCCCCTAATTTTAAGGGTAGTTGTTAAGACTATAACCACTGAAGTTGAGTTTTCAGTGTTCAAACTTTAGTTCTACCACTTAGCCTCTCATTATTATACTTTTTTATCTGTTCTAAAGTATCTTTCTTTTTTTTTTTTTTTTGGTGCTGGGGATTGAACTCAGGGCCTTGTGCCTGCAAGGCAAGTACTCTAACCACTGAGCTAAATCCTCAGCCCCTAAAGTATCTCTTTGATTCTCATGAAAATCATGTCATTTTTATAATTTCCACTTCTACATCAATACTTTTTTGTCTTTGGTCTTGGAATATAAAAAGAATATTATAAACTTCTGTGGGTAAAGTTTGTTCCATGAAGTCTGGTCTCTTCAGGTGCCAGGCATTATGTTTTGCTTTTCAAATTGTAGAAAATTTAGAAATAATTTAATCTCTCATATGATTTTTGTTTTCCTCTGGAAGTGATTTCATTTACTTCTATTAGGAACCTGTGCATATTAGCAATCTAGGATCACTTTCATCCAAGATGAGGGACTAGGATTTTGGGGGTCACTAGGTGACTCAAAGCTACAGTGTAATCCATGTGAGATTGTCTGGTCCACCCCACCCACACCACGGGGCTGTCAAAAGCACAGCTAACCTTTCATCTACCTCTTGTAGACAAGTCAGTAAACATCCCCAGGGGAAAAGTAGTTTCAGTACCAGACTCTTTCATTTGTATTTCTCTCTTTTTCTGGATCTTAGCCAGATAATTCACTATAACCTTACTAACTCTCAGATACTCGCTGGCTGATTTTATTATATTTTATTATTAGGTCCAGCTTTTACACTGTATTCAATGAAAAGCTGGTCTAAACTCCTTGGTATGTCAACATCTGATGTAGAGTCCCTCCTCTTGCTTCTTAACTTTTCCTATTTCTCATGATGAATCAGCAACTTTTTCTTTCTCCTTTAAAATATTTCCTAAAATTGCCCATTTCACACAATCTCCAGTATATTAGATTAGGGGAAAATAAAGATAAAGTTATAAATCCAAAAACACGATTTTTAAAAATAATTCGCAGTATTGTATAACTTGTGGACAACAGCAGAAAGACAAACAGATACCATGGAAGCTGCAGAGCACTTATGTTTGGTGGCCAGTCTATTTGATCCCAATTTTCTTCAAGTGGTAAATAGTAAAATATTTATTTATTTCAATTACTTGTAGCACTGATTATGGAATCAGAATCATGGAACATACATGCACAGATGTTCCATACATGAAGTGTAAGAATTTTAAAAGCTTGAAGTCCTATATTAAGATACTGTTCCTTAAAATAATTAATGCTACAATAACTCCTGTTTCTATGACTATTTTCCTGTTATTTATCTTTCTTTGTTGTATGCTCTTATTCATTTACTTACTTAATATATATAGTACTGATAATTTTTGAGTGGCTTAATGTGATTTGAAGGTATGTCTAGGGGAATTTTACTTAAAATACTGTTATGATTATGTCAGCTTGGGAAAAGAAGAAGTAAGGATTCTGAGACTGTTAAAAATGTTTAGATGTTGCGTGTTCTGCACCAAGAAAAGGAAGTAGATAAGATCTTTTTTGACTTAGTGTTTCTATATTTTACTTGGCTAAACATAATAAAGCAACTAAACCTATACGAAGTGGTGTCCTGCTTTTAACGAATTTGTCCTCAGAGTACATAAACCAATTACAACAACTTTTGCTGGTGATATAGCAACCTTGGTGAAAATGAACCAGGGTGAGCTAGTGCCACAGGTTGATACACAAACCCTCATTCTTCAAAATAAGAACCCAGAACAAAGGATAGAGGCACCATAGACAGCCGTGCCTCAATCTTCAAAAGCAAATCACTGACAAAAGTTGGATGTTGAAAGAGCAGATGAGAACGGGCCAGAGGCTAAACCATTTTGCTCTCGACTCCTTCCAGCTATTGCCTGTGAGGGAAGGTCCACTGGAGACCTTCAGCCATGCATAGCCAGGGACAGCAGTATACATCTATAATCCCAGCAGTTAGGAGGCTGATGCAAGTGGATCAAAGTTCAAAATACAGCAGCCATGCTTGTTCAGAACTATTGCACCTGGTCTCAGTTTATCCTCTTTGGCTTTTTGCCTTTCTAATGGCATCTCCAGTCATCCCTTTTCTTGTTGCACCTGCCAGTGTACTTGTTCACACTGCTGGAGAATCTGCTCGTCATGGTATTGTCTAAGAAGCTCTACTGAGATGTGATGCATGAAACCTTTAGGAATGTAGTGGCTATCAGGAGAAATGTGGGAGGACCAGCAAATTGAAGATGATTGCAAACGCTGCAGGAGAATTCTAAGAAGTAAAGAGGTACAGAAATGCTGTCAATATAAATTATAGAATCAACAAAAAAAATATTGCTTTAGACTCCAGATTCTAATGTGTACAAGAAAACACCTGGTTAAAAACCAGCTGAAGGTATTTTTTATAGAAACCTTCTGATTGGTCATTCACCGCTAAATGTGCCCATCATAGCTTACACTGAATACAAACTATATGAGTATGAAGTACTCTGGAGGTTCTCAACCTTAGGTATGTAAACAATGTGGGAAAACCTTCAAGTATTCCACTAACCATTAAAGACATAAAAAAAGACTGCGAGGAAAAGGAACCCTTCTCCACTGTTGGTGGGAATATAGACTAGTCCAACCACTATGGAAATCAGTATGGAGACTCCTCAAAACAAACTAAATCTAGAGGTTCCATTTGATCCAGCTATCCCTCTGCTTGGTATCTTCCCAGAAGAATGAAAAACCTCATACCATAGAGATACATGCACAACTATGTTCATAGCGACACAATTTGTCATAGCCAAGTCCTGCAAACAACTCAAACGCCCAACAACTAAGGAATGGCTAAAGAAGATGTGGTTTTTCTACACAACAGAGTACTACTCTGCCATAAAAAGCATAAACTAGAGTAATTTGTAGGTAAATGGATGCACCTTGAGAACATACTCTTAAGTGAAATAAATCAGTCACTCATGAATACACATCAAATTGTTTCTCTGATATAAGAAACCATAAATGTACATAAAGACAAAGGGGCATAATAGATATTAGGTAAAAGAAAGATAATATTCAATAGAGAGGAGAACTAGAAGGAGAAAAGAAAGCTAGGTTTCTTCTTGTTCCACATGAATTTTGGGATTGTGTTAAATCTGCATATCAGTTTTGGAAATAAGCCTTTTTTTTCATTTTGACTAATCTTTTCTATTTTACAGAAAACATACAAAATTTTATAACAGGAGAAATCACACACCCTTGATTCCAGCATCACACACTCTAGATCCACTCTGAAAAACCCTATGTGAGGCTTTGGGGGGACATCTATACACAAGCCATACAGGTTTGTTCTTGTTTTTCTGGGACCTCGAGGTATATGATTAGGCTATTTATTTATTTATTTAGACTTGCTAAACAGAACCCCAGTTTTGTAAGAAATAACATCAAGAACCAACAAATGAAATTATATCAAATTAAAAGTTTCTACACATCAAACAAAACAACCAACAGAGTGCAGAGACAACCGATGGAATGGGAAAAAATTCTGCCAGCTGTTGGTTGGACAGAGGATTAAAATCTGGAATTTAAATAAAGAACTCAGAAAAATTAGACCCTCCAAATAAAAGACCAACCAAAAAATGGACAACTTTAATGAATACACACTTCTGAAAAGACGTACAAATGGCCAACAAATACATTTAAAAATGTTTACCATCTCTCATCATTAGACAAATGCAGATTAAAGCAACACTGAGATTACATCTTACTCCAGAAAGAATAACTGTCACCAAGAAATCAAACAGTATCAAATGCTGGCAAGGTTGCACAGAAAAAGGAAACCTTCTAGTGGTAGGAATGTAAATGAATACAACACCTGTGGAAATCAGTATGGGGATTCCTCAAAAAACAAAAATAGAAATTCCATTCTATTTTCCAGCCATTCTCCTTCTAGGTATCTTCCCCAAAGCGGTAAAGACATCATATTACAGTGATACATGAATAGCATATTCATAGTAGCACAATTCGTAATCACTAAATCTTGAAAGTGACCTGTATGTCTATCAACAGATGAATGGATAAAGAAAATGTGGTATTTATACACAATGGAGTAGTACTCTACCATAAATAAGGATAAACTTGAGTCATCTCTAGGAAAATGGATGCACTTTGGTGTTTTGAGGGGTTTTACTATTTAATTTTTTTTACCAACATGTATTGGTACGTTGTATACATAATGATCACATTTATCATGGTTAGAAAATGGATGCACTTTGAAATCATATTGTTAAGTGAAATAAATCAGACACACAAGCTTAAGTATTGCCTGGCTTCTCTTATACAAGAACCCAAAATATAAATAAAGAGCAAAATAAAAGATAATAGAGGGGGTTGTGGATTTAGCTCAAGAGGTAGAGTGCTTGCCTAGCAAGTGCAAGGCCCTGAGTTTGATCCCCAGCAACCCTCATCCCTCACCAGGGACAAGAGACAAGTTTCTTACACATACATGACCAGCCTCAGACTCCCAGACTCGGGTGTGCTTTCCTGGTGAACGCCATTTCATACCTTGCAACTCCCTGCTGGCAGAATTAAATGCATTCTGTGCGACTCCACTGGGAGAGGACTCTGAGAAGACTGTGCCTGACTTTCTCCAGTCTTCACCCGAGTGCGCTTTTCCCATGCCAGTTTTGCTTTGTATTCTCTTCCTGAGATAAGCGATAGCTATGAGTACAATTATATGCTGACTTCTGTGAGTCTTCCTAATAGGTCAGCAAATTTGGGAGCTAGTCTTGGGAACACCTGGCCCACTATCTGTGAATGAGTTAAAAACTGGGATATTCGTGAGCCTATCTGTTATGGATGTTGCTTCATTTCTCAGGGTACCAGGCCAAAGAAATGGCCTTACTCACATCCAGTAAGACAATAAGATGTAAATTAGAGGTATACTACAAAGGACTGCTCCCAAAATAACCTTGCCTAATAAGTAATAAACATTAAAATGTTAACAAACTAAAGGAATTAATCAGTGAGAACAGCAAAATCCATGTTTTTTTCAACAACCACAAAAAAATCTGAACTTGTTAGTAATATAAAAACACAAGACAAATATGACAAAATGTGTGCCAAAACGTTTAAATAACACTAATATGGTAGAGTAAAAAAACATGATTACCAAAAGAAAAATTAAGTCTACTTAAAGCAACAGATTTTCTATTGATTAAAAAAAAACTTAAAGGAAATGAAACTTTATTCCTCCTCCAGGACCCAAATCATTCTAAGAATTCACCTCCTACACATGAGTACTGGCTGGTATTTAATCTCCAGATCTCTTTAGAGAAATCGTGTCAGAGCAGCAGACAACCTTAAAAAAAAACTCAAAAATCGTTTGAAAACAAACTCTCTGAAATTAGAGATATTCTCTACGGGTACATTAATGAGATATAACGAAATTCAGTGATTTGGTAACTTTCCAAAGATGATCATGCGAGATGTTTCTCTTGTTTCTTGAGTGATAGTAGTAATTCTCTAAATCCCCAAAATAACTACACTGTAATTAATAAAACAGAAAAATCATGCACCATGTTGCAGGTTTGTGGCACAAATTTATGTAAATAGGCTAGGTGATAGCTACTATATATTTTAAAACCAAAATGCTGCACAGAAAGCTTGAAAAACAGAATGGAAGGCATTTTAAATTTAAATTATTTGTTCAGAATGTAGTTATTACAATTTGAACAATTTAAGTTACATGTGGAAGTTTCTCCCATGTCACTCTCCTTCATTTAAGGCCTCTTCCTTCTTTTTGCCCAATATTTTCTTCCTAGCACAAGAGTTTGAGGTTCCAATCTGAATGTGACCAGGTCTTTCCCATAGTTAGTTCCTGTTATCCAAACACCTGGTGTAGCAAGCATTCAATAAATGTTAATACTTGAAGGGCAAATGTGATGGTAGAAAGAGTTCGAGTGCAAATCAAACACCAAGAACTAATCTGTTACTGTTCTCTACTTCTAGCAGTAGGTTTTCCTAGTGTCTCTGTCCTTGCTTCTATGTGGCCATTCAAAGCATATCTCAGCTAGGATGAAAGTTAATCTATGTGTATGCTATGCTTTCTGACTCTCTGATATCCATGATTCTGCTTACCTACCTTACAATGCTTACCTTTTTTCCCATCTTAGGTGGATTCCCTAAACTTGACACCTATAGTAGTTGCACATAATTTGAGATCATTCTGGACCAAATGGCCATTCATTACAAACACAGATCTTATGAAAGAAATAACTTCCTAAAGGCAAAATTTCATCATGGTTCTATTTTCTTCCTACTCTTAGTAGCTGAGCATGACAGCACATAACTGTGGCATTTAGGCTAGATTGCTATTAGTAATAAAATTTGACTCTAAGGACTGTGTACAAAACATATAAGACCTACCCAAGTCGTATTAGTTTTTGAAAACAATATGTTAACTTTGCAGTAAACTTCCTCCTCTGTTCCCAAAAGGCACTTCTTATCAGTAGGAGAACCATAAACTCAACCTGAATGATAAATGAATAAATCATGGAATATCTTGGTTGAGCATTCCAGGGAGGAGTTCAAAGAGTCAGACATGGGAGCGTGTATGGCTTGTCTGAAAAAGAGCAAGAAAGCCAGTGTGGGTTGGAACGGAGTATCAGATGAAATCAGACAACTAAGAGCAGGAGGAAGAGAAAGAAGATCATGTACACCTTTTAGGTTAATGCAAGAATTTTGGCTTTTCTTTGAGTGAGACAAGAAGATGCTGGAAGTGTTAGCTTATATTTAAGCAGAGTCATGCTTGCTGCTGTATTGAGAATACACTGAAGAGAGTAGAAGGCAAACATGTAACTAGTATGAAAGCTACTGTGATAATCCACAAAGGAGATCATGGGGCTTGGGTCAGGAAGGTAAGAGCAGATGTGCTAAAATGTGACAAATTCAGATTATGTTTTGCATTTAAACTAAGAAGACTGCTAACAGATTGAATATGGGATAAAAAAGAAATAAATCAAGAATTTCTCCCAAATTTAGCTGTATGAGTTGGAAGAACTGGGTCATCATGTATTGTGACAGGAATGATTACAAAATTAGAGAGAACATCAGGAATTCTGTTTTGAACATTGTACGTTGGAGAGCTATACTTTTCCTCACTAGGAAACCCTATTTGAATCTTAACCAAGACCAAATCCTTCATTTAAAAGGCTAGATCCTGATTTCCAATCTGTAGCTATTGGCTAAGATCCTATTTAAAATACAGATAGACCACTGGGAACCAAGATTCTGCCAAAAAAACAGATTTAGGCTATTGCCAGAACCTAGGTTCCTATTGCAACATCCCATATCCAGACTTCATTCCCTTCAGTACTGATGTGGGCTTGGTTTCCGTGGACTCTGATAACTCCCTGTACTCACCATGATTTCTGCTGCAGCTCAACAACGGGAATAGTTCCTTACTTCTTCCCAATTTTAACACCCTCCTCAGGAGGGCTTACTGCTATGTATGTTTCATCTACGATATTCTGCCTACAATGGAAATTAGGGAAGTGTTTGAGTATGTGTCCAGTGAAGACATAGCATATATGGACTCTAAACCATCTTTTGAAGTTTATATGCCTGTTTTACACAGGTACTTCAAAAGAATGGAAAGAAAGAGGAAAAGAGACTAAATAAATTGTCAAGTGGTTTTCCTAGTTATATTTATTTCCAGTGGATTATCTGACTTTCCAACCTTTACAAGACAATTTTAGGATGTAAAGACTGCCCTAGATTGCAAAGACTGTCCTGTCAAATTGTTTCAAAATTATTTGTCCTGTCAAATGAAATCCAAAATGATTTAGGAGTCAGACTCATGAAGGATTACAAAATGAGATGTCTATTAAATCCCTGAACATCTCCAAAGTGTCTCTAAGAATTGCTCAACGTCCTTTATACTCCGGTTTATTTCTACACCCGGTGTCACCATGTTTGGAAATAAAATGACATGTTTGATAGTATGTCAGATACACGACAATATATTTAGCTCAGGTTTGTGGAAGTATATATAACAATGTATTTCATTATTGGGGGGTGAGACTAGAAAACAGGGGGATGCCTCAAAGCCAAATGCAAGGATCAATTTAAAATTAGCTGGCTAACAGCAGATCCAGCTGTTATTGGCTACCCCCAAAGTCCTTGGTTTTCATTAATTTTTGTATCATGTTCATTCAAGAATCGCCCTGTTTAGTTCCTGAACAACCTGAGAAATAGCTCAAGAGTTGTGAGTTACCACACCACTATTTTCTGCTGGTGTTTCAGAAGGCATTTGGTTTTTACACAGAAACATCTTTTACTCACTCATTTCATCAAATAACACCTGTATCTCCCTTTCTATCACTGATCAGTTTGAATAGCTTTAAGAATCTTTGAAGTAGGAGGTCGTTATGATGGAATTTCCATGAAACAATTCTGTAACACCTGTACCAAAATGCTTTGCTTTTTTATTTTGTAAGAAATTTCTAAAGCCTAATGACATTTCCTGCAGATGTAGAAAAGAGCTGACATACAGTCCCTGCCCCGAAAACGAGGTGCTATTTCAACCACATTTTTTCACTAGTTCTTTTCTGCAAAGTATTTTTCTTAGTGATCTAAACGTATGAGAACGGCAACCATCCGTACGATAGCCCAGAACTGTGAAGATAAAACAGGCTTGGAATCCACCAGAGTTTCACACTATTACTTCCGCCCTAGAGAACCAAGGGCCACAAAGCCAGATACATCTTTCGCCTCTGGAAACTGTTAAACGCCTTCGCACTGTAACATACCACTCTAAGGCACAGTCGTTAAGGTCACGGTGCTGAAGGAACCCAGCGGATTTTCGCTCCCTCAGGTCACCTCCCGCCTCCCGCCGGATAAAAGCGAAGAGGCGGGGAGTGGGGGAGCGGAGACTACAATTCCCAGCTGGCGCAGCGGCAACGTGTTCGCGCATGCGCATCCCAGACTCTGGGAAAGTGTCTTTGAGGGCCTTCTGGGAAAGAAGTATGGCGGCGTGTGGCGTGCGGCTTGGAATGGGAAGCCACTTTAAGATGTCAGCGACTCTGGGGCGCCAGAGTCGAGCTTACAGCGCCTCCCAGAGCTTTGCTGAGGTGCTACGGCTGCCAAAGAGGCAACTGACGAAGCTAGTGTACCCACTGCAGGAACTTGAACAGTACCTCGTGCCGGACACGAGGCCCGACTTGCACCTAAGGCTCTTCGACCCGAGCCTAGAGGACATCGCCAGAGCAGACAACTTCTTCGCCGCCACCGAAAAGAACCGCATCGAGTACCTCAGCTCTGCTGTCCGTCTCAGCCACGCCCCGGACCTCCCCCGGCCAGAGGTGGGAGCTGCAACCGCTAAAGATAGTTGAGCACTAGCGAAGTGCTGGAGAGCGGACCGAGCCCCGCCTGCCTGCAGGTGGTGAAGGCTTGTGCGGAGGTTTTGCTATAACTGTATTTCTTGTCACCCAGCAAGAGATAGCTTCTGGCTTAGTGTGGATGCATATATTAACAGTTTCGTGAATGAGTTCATACTTCTCAATTTGTAATTTTCACCCAATCCAAATTTCCTATCATGTGCAGAAATAATTACTTACAGGTGGCAATACTGTGGAAGATTTAAACTACTTTATCAGTGAAATTCCTTGGGTGCATTTTAAGCATGTTCTACAATTTCATAATGTAGTGTTTTGTTCTAGCTCTGCCAAAGGCAGCTCCAGAGCTTTGCTCTTGTAACTGTACCATTGCCCTGCAATTATTTGAAGTGATATAATGAATTTTTTTTTTTTTTTTTTTTTGGTGCTGGGGATCGAACTCGGGTCCTTGTGCCTGCAAGGCAAGCGCTTTAACCACTGAGCTAAATCCCCAGCCCCTATAATGAATTTTTTGTGAAATACAACTTATTTTTTTAAATTCAGTTTTATTTATATATCAACATTGAATCTAAGCTAGGAAGAGCATTTGAAATCTGTGCAGGACTCAGATCAATTTATTTTGAGGGACTAAGCAGGGTTTCGAAAAATACACAGCACTGCTGGCCCCTTCCCACTAATTGTCCCGTGGATATATTGATAACCAAAAATGCCCTTACGGATTTCCAAAATGCCCTCCAGTGGACCGTTCTGACCTCATTAGAACAAGTGGAGTTGTTGCCCCTTCAGTACAGTACTTTGTTAAAAAGCAGAGCCTTGTGTACTGACGGTTATTATGAAGAATATTCTGTTGCTTTCCACAGTACAGATGAGAAATGATTAATTGGAAAAAGAGAGGTCAAGGGAAAAGCCACTCTTAAATTGCACTATTATTACAATATACTGTGGGAGTTCTTGAGAAAAAGTGCTTCCAAACATATGTGTGTGCTTTTGAGCCAGTTTTATTGAAATAACATTTATTTACTTCAAAAAGCTTTGTATAATATATATGGAATGCTTAATAAAGTTTACAAATATTCTTGAGTAGCATTAATTAATGGCAAGGGCTCTGGATATAAATGTCCAGAACAATTGTATAAATGTAAATTCAAGTCCCAATATCTATACTCCCTAGCCGTGTAATTTTGGACCAGTTATTTTTTCACATCTGTAAAATGGAGGTAATGTTACCCCCCTCATAGCCATAAACCACTCTTTATATGGCTTAGTAACATAAAAATACAAATACAGTATTAAATAAGTATTCAGGGCTCTTGGTATTCATTTCTCTTCTTTTTTCTTGTATTAGGTGTGTTTTATAGGCAGAAGCAATGTTGGAAAATCCTCGCTAATAAAGGCTTTGTTTTCACTGGCCCCAGAGGTTGAAGTCAGAGTCTCCAAAAGACCGGTATGTTGAAGTTTTTTAATAGTCTAGGTGTCTGGTCTATCTCTTGAATTGACTAAGATGAGTAATAAATACTGCAAAGTACATGAAATCATAATTGCTAATTATCTAGAGAAGAGATTTCTTTCACACCGGTAATAAAGACATGTCACTAATCCCTATGTATTTCTTTGAGGGAAGAAAAAAGAGGAACTTATGGCTGGATTTATTTTAGTAGTCTTGCCAGTATCTTGAAGAAAGCTTCCTTTGTCCAAATTTTCCAGAGTTGCCAAACAGTTTTATTGTCACTATGTATTTCTTTCTGTAAGAGTGATCATCTAGTTCTACACTGATGGTAAGAGAAACATCTTTAAACTTTTTTACTTTAGTTTTCCTATAATCTTTTCTACCTTACCACATTACATACGCACACACATTCTTACACATAAAACAGTCAAGCATGTTTTATTTACCCAGGCCAGATTATGTGCTTGTTATCTCAGTGCTACATTGGTGCACTGGCTTTTTGTCATCTTCCAGTCCCTTCTATTTCCTTCTCGATGATGCAGATTCTACCATGTAATATCTAAGATAAACTTTCCTCTAAATTCACCCCCACTTGCCCTTACTTTAGTATCTATACATAGCAAAAATCTTTTCAACAACTCTAACATTACCCCCCACCACTTTCTTTGAGTTGGAACCCTTCCATGATTCTTCACCCGTCTTTTTCTTCCTACTTCATGTAGTTGATTTGCTGGCTGTATCATTAATCATTCTTTGCATTGCCTAACCCTTCTATCCTTATTCCTACCCTGACACGCCTAGTAACCCAGCTAAACTATCACTTCTTGGCAGGGTGAATCCCCTTCCTATGTAAGAGAACAATGGTTGAAGTTTATTCTTCACATTCCTAATCTGTAAATTTAAAATCATTCCCAATCTCTAATTCTAAAATCATTTTCTAATAAATGGATAAATAAGCTGACTAGGAACTTAGTCACCATTTATAAAAATCTTTTCTTTGATAATACTTATTCTAAGATTCAAACAATTGACTTTTAAAATTCTTGTTCTGATTAATAAATGTTCCATGGCCACAAAAGCATGAATAAACCATATTTTATGTCAATTTTAGTTACATAGACATTTTATAATTATAGTACTATAGATGTTCTTGGAAAATTGTTTAATGAGAGCACTAAAATCCACATAAACCATACAAAACATCCTGATTTTAGGGAAGCAATAATCTAGGTATATGCAGATATCTGGCTTTGGATCTAGATATTACAGAAACCTGTATGACTCATGGTAAGCATTTTAACTTATCAGTGCCATAATTCATTTCTCTTTAAAGCAGAGATAAATAATTCATCAAAGAATATTAACTAAGAACAGTCATGCAATTTTGAACAGGATGACTTTTTCATAGAGCATCAAACACTATAGAATCCAAAATATTTTGCCTATATATTAATATAGAATCTAGAGTTCTTAAGTAGTAGGAATTCGATTTTAAGAAAAATTAATTAGAGGGAAGAAGTATGAGCTAAGCTTACCCCCAGCCCTTTCCTTCTGTCTTTTCCTGTGTCATGATCAAAATGGCTAGGATTATATGTTGAATCTTTTAATAAATATTTGTTGATTGAATAGAAAAATTTCAAGTCATGAAATGTAGAAAGGATGTGTTGTAAGTCAGCTTCTATCTTTTTATTTACTTTATCAGGGGCACACAAAGAAAATGAATTTTTTCAAAGTTGGAAAATATTTCATATTGGTGGACATGCCAGGTTATGGCTATAGAGCACCTGAAGATTTTGTTGACATGGTAGAGACCTATCTAAAAGAACGAAGGAAGTAAGGAAAAACTTTCTTATAATAGTTACGTATTTAGCACCAAAGCACATTTTTATCAATAGAGTATTCTACACATGGTGAACACTTCAGTTTTACCAAATGACTTAAGTTTATTTTATTCTCATTCTGCAATACAGTATTTAGGACCAAGATATGATGTATTGATTTTTTGGTTTCTGCCTGTGAGCCTAATTTTAATTTCAAGAGTTTTCCTAAATTGAAAGTACAAAGACTATTTCAGCAGTTAATTTTTTTAAGCAAACTCTTAGCTGGATAATTTTGAAAATGAAAATTATTGGTTAATGTGATACTCAACTAGATTTAAATAAACTTCAGTAAATTGTGATCATTCTTGAAATACCTCAGTCATCCCATCCTTTGAAAATGTCTTTATGTTTTTGTCTCCCTATTTAGTCAAGTGACATAGGGATAGTTCTATTTCAAGAATTGCACAATATACAGAAAAATGTTAAAAGTGTTTATATAAGTATCTTGCTTTTATAGTTTTACATAGAAATTGAAATAGTTGCAAAAGAAAATGCAAAATATAATGTGTCTGGTTTCTGTTATCTGTTAGTCTTAAAATAATATTTAAAAAGTTAAATATTTCTATAATAAATTGAATGTGTCTCTTTTTCCCCTTAAAGTTTAAGATCTTAGAACAAGGGGTTCACTCATCTTTATGTAAAGTTCATAGCAAATTTATGTTTAACACATGCTTGCTGAAATAAAATATTTAACAAATTATGAAAATAAACAGCATTGAGACTCACTGGACTGTAGGATGAATTCACTGGTGAATTCCGAAGTCCTTTGGCCTAAAAAAGTTTGGATTGAGAATTATTTAAAGGAATATTTCTTAGTGTAGTAAATATGGTGGGAAGAATGAGTATATCTTATGTTACCATTAATCTTCTTTTCTACATTCTGTAGTTTGAAGAGAACATTTTTACTAGTGGATAGTGTTGTTGGAATTACAGAAAAAGACAAAATTGCCATAGAAATGTGTGAAGAATTTGCATTACCATATGTGGTAAGTGTTTCTTTTGACTCCTGGTTGCAGTCAGAATACCAGTTCTTTGTGCTTATGAATATGTGCACATACTTTTTAATGAATTAGCAAGTTTTGCTTCTTCAAAAGATAAAGGAAGGTACCTTTAAGTTCTGTGGCACTTATTTCTCTTCTCTCAGTCTGAAGTTTTCAAAATTTACCCAATGTTTTTTAAGTTGTTTAGTGTTCTAAGTACTTTTCATGTCTATGTTTTTTAATGGAAATGCAAACATGTGTCCAAAACATTTTAATAGCTCTCTAATAGCAGCTTAGCAGATAGTATTTATCATAATGCAAATAAAACTGCAACTAAAAAAGTTGCTGCCTAATTGGAATTTAAAGATCATTGCAAGAACATAAAAAGAAACATAAGTAGGATTTTTATATTCATAAAGAGACGGAATTTCTTCTGGAAATATCTTACTAGTATTCTTTTGTTATTTGACCGAGAATAAAATACTATTACATATTAGTAGGATGGTATCCACATTAATTTTGCTTTGTACTTCCCGATAAAATAGCACTCTTTTTAAAGAAAAGAACCCAGTGACTTTAGTTTGGAAAAAGTGTAAGAAAACGAGTAAAATACACCAGTAGAGCTTAGTGTAATCAAACCATGCTACTAGTGAGCCACTTTTGTTATGTACTTGGAGTAAACGAAATTCTTGGGGTTTCCAAAAAAGTCCTTTGAAACATTAAGAATAACTTAGAAACCATCAAAGGATTGATAATCTACATAGCAAAAGTACCTAAATATTGTCAAACTAGCTTTATTAAATAGTAGGGTTCCTGAGGTAGCATAGGTACCTGAGGTGGCATAGGTACAAGTTTGTGAAATCATAAATTTTCCTGTTTCAACTGAAGGGAAAATAATTACTTTTTTCATGAATCAGGATAGAAGAATTATATCTCCTTTTAAGTATCAACATATCCTGGGTTAAGTCTCCAGCACCACACACGTGTGCATGCCCCTAGTTCAGTGGTAGGTAAAGCACTTATCTAGCATGTATAAGACTCTGGGTTCAAACTTCATCACCACCAAAAAAAAAAAAGAAGAGGAGAAGAAAAAAATATCCATGTCTATCAACACATTTGATTTTGTGAAGACATTCATTTGAGGTGATTCACAGGTTGTTAGAAACCACATACTTTCTGCTTTCCATTCCTGCTATTAGAATTTCTTCTGACTAAAAGTATAAGTGATTCATTAGGAAATTTAATTTTATAGCCAAAGAAACCTTATGGATTAAAGTTTTACTTTTAATTGATTTTGTAATCACCCATGCCTTAATTTCCTCCAGTATGTATTTGAATTTGGACAAGTAAAATTCTAGATTTACTGGAATATTAATTACAAGAGATATAACCTCCAAAGCACCCAGTTTCTAATTTTTCCTTTTAAAGCATTTTAAGGCTGAACCATCAAAATGATTAAAAGTTACTAATTTTATATGGATCAAACTAACAATATTAATTTCTGTATCTTAGAGCATATAATATAGCCTTATGCAGCTACTAAATGGTAAACACAGTGTACACCTTAAGTCATTTACTAGTCAGAGTAGCTTCTTTATGGAGTGGTTTTACTTTATATGAGAAACTAGATTCAGAGAAATTAAAATGTATATTTTAATACTAATGTTTAAAATTCTGTTTTCTTATAGATGGTATTAACAAAAATTGATAAATCTTCCAAAGGACATCTTTTAAAACAAATACTTCAGATACAAAAATTCGTTAACACAAAAACACAAGGATGTTTTCCTCAGTTGTTTCCTGTAAGGTAAGACTTGAATTGTTAAAACAACTTAACATACTAAAAACCTATATTAAATCAGTGTTTCTGAAATCAAGGTAGCACTTAAAATTTGGACGACCATGTACTAGCCATGATTTGTTGGTATAATCCATTAGTACTTCTTTTTTTCTATTCTTTCTTTCTTTCCAGTTTTCCTTTTCTCTGTAGGTTCTTCATTCTCTGTCTTAGCCTAGCTCAATCCTAGACCAATGCAGAAATAAAAACTTTTTTAAAAAGCTACAATAAAGATGTGACCATCACTTTTTAATTTCAAAGAAAAACAACTTACCTGTGTGGTATAAAGTTCATTCAGGCAATAAGAAATTTTTTTTTTAATTTCTTTTCAGGGGTTGGGGATTTACCTCGGTGGTAGAACACTTGCCTAGCAAGCACAAAGTCCTGAGTTTGATCCCTAGCACCCCTCCCCAACATCATATAAAAGCTCTGAGCAACATCGTATAAAAACTATCCTTTAGTAATTTTTAATAGTATCATATAAAAGCTTTTTGTTTAATAAAGAAGCAAGACTTCAGCTAAAAAGTTAACATAAACACAGCATAGCAAACTATGGCTAAACAGCAGTGTTTGTTGCAAAAATTGTTAAGTTTTAGTTGACCCTCTGTTGAGTTTGAATTAACAGAGAAAGAAAGTCTTTTCTTCGCTGTGCCAGTGGAAATACGGTGTTTATAATCAGGGAATGATAAAGCAGTGGTCTCACAGTATTGCAGACCATGTGCTACTAGACCAGTCCAGTCAGATTATGGTTTAACATTAAGAGTAACTAGAGCTATCTGGAAACAAATGGTCTTACAGATGGTCTTGGAAGAATCCATGGCACTAGATCATTCAAAACACTTAACTGCTCTTCATGATGAACATGTTCACAGATAAGAATTCAAATTGGAGAAATTGAGTTTCAGAGAGGTACTTGCTGAAATGGAAAGAGCAGTAGGTTAGACAGCCATGGTTTTCATAACTAGTTCCTCTACTTCCTGGCAACCAATTTAAAGTAACTTGTTTTCTCACTGGTAAAAATATGATACCAGAAGGATCAAGTAAAATGTTTTGTGACTGGTAGTGCACACAGTAGGCACAAAATGTTAATTTCCTTCCTTGCCACTGGTCAGTGTCAATAAATGGCAGGGTCAGACCTGTGACCCAGCTTATCAAATGCATAGTACTTTTTAGGGACATTTTCTTCTTTGGATATGCTAGCTTTCTGTGCTGCTGCCACCATACTCACCATTGGTGACCAAGGCACTGCAAGCCACATAGCATTAAAAAATCTGAGAACTGAGACATGGAAAACCTATTTGCATTCAGGAGCTTCAACATTCATTATAACATAGTCAATATAAAGACACTCTTAGCTCTTAAAACCTCATGCAGAAAATAGTGATGTATACTTCTTGCTGTTACTTGCATGACCAAACCCTAGGCCATTGGTGGCAGACCTATGTCACATGTGCTGCAGAGGGCTGTTATCACTGAAAGCTCTAAAGGTTCACTGTCACTGCCCTAGCCCATCCCTCCTGAAGGGAGCTTGACCTATTCACAAATGGTTACTATAAGTTTTGTCTCCTTCTCTTCCTGTATGTTCATGGTAGGAGACAATTGAAGTTTGTTGTTCAGGTTTATAGACAGAAGTTGAAGTGTTCATCTTCATGTCTGAAGTCTGGTCCAGCAGGTTAGGAAAGTACAAGATCAGTCTATTTTATAAATGGTATGTAAGAGGTAGCACAGTATAATTGCTTCTGTGGTTTTTTATGTAGTAAAATTCTAAGTAGACGAGGACTCTGAGGACAGAGAAAATTTTGAGTTGACAAAAATGTTGCACAGATTCACAGTGCCACAGTTCATGTGAGACTCATCCAGCTTGTATCTCTCCTTTAAATTTTATAACTTCAGTTATAAGACATTATTGACTGTTCTTTTTTTGATTGTTTTGGCTTTGGCTAAAAAAGTCTACAGTGTTGTACTTTATTAAGAAGAGAATTAGCAATACAACAGGAAATATTTCACCTGTACATAAAGCTGTAGTATATTCATGCCTGAGAGACCATGTGGTTGAACTCAATGGATGGATGGGTAGATGGGTAGAACAGTGGGTAGATGGGTGAATGAGTGGGCAGGCAGACATAGGAAGATACATGGATAAATAGTCACAATGATGACTTTGATTTTTAAAAAAACCTGAAGTGCTAAATTATCAAAATGACTGAATTTTTGGCACAACAAGAAAAACTGAAGACATTAAGACTTACTCTGGGAAAAAGAAAGTTAACCATGGTAAATGTTTAGAATCATGAAGAAAATGGGTCAGATATTTTGAATCAGATTACAAGAGGTTGGGGGAAGAGAGGAAAGGTAGAACAAAGTAAGATACTATGCTTCATACATGGAATCGTAACAGTTTGCAAATAAGTTTAAGGCAGATGAAGTCAAGTCTGCTACTACCTCTGAGGTAAGAAAGAAAAATTGTTTTTCTTTTTCTTTTCCCACAGTGCTGTAACATATTCCGGAATCCATCTGTTGAAATGTTTTATAGTAAATATAACAGGAAATCTCAATGGCTCCCACTTTAGATGAAGTTTCAAAATTCTTTGTGCCAATTGGAGTTAAACACCTGGAATATTTTCAGTTATTATTTTAAATGTGTTTCTAAAATTTGCACAAGGATCACTTCAGCTATAAAACCTGCATCTTCCCAAAGCAAGAATGAATTTGCACAGGGGGAGGGGGCTGTAAATAACTGAATTATGTTGTTCATTGTAACACATACTAGCTGGTTTTCCTAACAAACTGAAGGTGCACAAAGAAAACAAGACAAAACCTATTACTACTATGTGGAGAAAGGTTTGCCATGTTATACACAGCTCATATGTATGCTTGTAATTAATCTTTTTTGGGTCTTGATTTGAATATTAAAAGAATTACTCTTGCTAAAATATGTTGATCTGTGAGCAAGCAAATTGGTTATTTGTTGGAAATAGCACCCATTTGATACTGGAATCATTCACCTTCAGGTGAACACAGGATTCGGATCAGGAGGCTTAGAAGTAAGAAGACCAAGGAGATTTCAAGTGACACACAGGTCATATATACTGCTCTTTTAAATAAGCTGAGCACCTAATACTAATTTTATCCTTTATCCAAGATGCTTGGGACCATAAGTGTTTTGGATTTTGGAATGAATACTGGCACAGGCTTTACAGGTTGAGAATCCCAAATCTAAAACTCTGAAATCAGAAATGCTCCAAAATCTGTAATTTTTTTGAGCAGTATGTGATAATGCTCAAAAAGTTTCAGATTTTAGATCTGGAGATTAAGAAATCTGTTAAAACAGGATGTTTAACAAGGCTTCAGGAGAGAAGCTAAACCACTTTTTATATTAACTCTGCATTTTGAGCCACTTGTATCAAAATCACCTGGACTCCTTGTTAAAATAAACATGCATACTTCCAGTCCTGTCTCCTGGTCCATATTTACCAATCTCTGGGAAGAGGTTAGGAATCTGTTTTTAAACTACTGACCAGGTGACTCTGTGCACCAGTTCAAGAACCACTGATACAGCTAAGTGGGAAAATACAGAAAGCAGTCAGAAAAGGCAAAGGCTGAATAAAGGTGGCCAAAGAAAAGAGGAATGCCTTATATACTAAAGGACTGTTATCCTACATCTGTATGTAACAACACAAACTTAATTATTATGGAAGCTTGTTTTCCTCATTCTACTTAGTTAGAAAATCTAAAATATACTTCAAAGTTCATATCATCATTTGGAAAACACATTGAATATGCCCTCCTCCTATGACATAAGGTGAACAAATTAAGAGAAGCAGTGCTTGTAACCAGTCTCTGGTAATATAATTAGTAGCAAAACTTTCTTTTGATGATCCATTCTTATATAGAAACAAGATAGCACCCATGGAAAGCTACCAACACTTGTATTCTGAAGTGGACCTACCAGTGATGGTGCCAGTGAAGCCAAAGCGACCCTCCGGGGTATCTCCTTGCTACTCCCCCACCTCACTCCCTGTTTACTTTAAGGCACACAGGTTTTTGGTGAACTTAATTATTCGGGTCTTAATTCCCTGATAAACCATAAAGATTACTCAATTTTTCAGGAACTTACCAGTCTCAATTAAGGAATTACATCTATCTCTCAAAGACATTCTGTAACAGACTTTATATTTTAGCACCTGACACACAGTCAAAGTCAAATAACTACTTGGTGATGAAATGATACAAAACTACTACAAATGTTTATTGAACTGAAATAAACTCTTGTGGGATGTTGCATGGAAGCAGCTCCTCTCTGAGCCTAAGCAGTACTTCAAGATCACAGCAGCTCCACTTAAAACAGCACAATGGGCCAGCTTGTCAACTGCTTAAAAGTCTCACACTTGAACATCTACAGTCCCATTAAAGCAAAAATGTCATCAATGTCATCCGTCTCTTTAACGAGTCCTCGGGTATTTTGTTTGTTTATTTGCATCTTTGTCCATGATTCAGATTGATTTTCATTGCTTCCTATATGACTTCCATGAATCTGATTCTCCTTAGTTTGTGTGGCAGGATTTGAAAGGCTGCTACTCAACAGCTGCTTGCTGTTAGGGCAGCAATCAGTCCTCTGAACTGTGCAGCGTGAGGGCCCCCACTTAGTACTGGTGTCCACAGCACTCTTCAGAGGTTCTTGAGGGAACTGCTGAACAGACTGCAACTTTGTCTGTGGTTTCCTTTTTCTCAGTAAAAATGTATTGTGTGATCTTCGTCTCAGATGATGCTTTGAAGTTTTGTTACCTGAGCCATGAAGAAGGCAGTTGCAAATAGATGTTTTTAAGCATTCTAGTTTCTTTGGCAAACTAAAGGACAGAAAAGAAAAACCTGAGGTTGTTAAAATGCCAAAAAATTCTCCATCACTGTTGTGTCTGATTTTTTTCTTAGCAACTTCCAACAGAAAATACGCAGTTTACTTACAGGTGCTATGCCTGTGTATAATCTCAGGATTGTAACAAAAAATAAGAAAATAGTTTCAAACTAAATCTGTGTTCTCAGAGCACAACTTCCCCCGATGCAGGTTGAAGGCAGAAGTGTCTCCATTTTGCCCTCAAAGTTAAGCAACTCCTGTCACTACCTAGCAAGGTAGGAAGACACCTCCATACGTTTTCTCTCACACCTGAAAATCTATTCATACCATAACAGAAGTAGAAATGGGAAAACATCACAAATTTTAAAAATTGCCAGTACGTAATAATCTGTATCTTGATAAGCAACTTCTTCTGGCAGGAATGAACAAGGAAAAAGAAATATGAGTGAAGAGGGAGTTTATAAAATGTAGACCAACTGACAGCTTTCAGCTACACAATGTGATTCTTATCATGTCATCTTCAAAACTCAGAAAACTTTACAGAAAATTCAAAACTCAAACAGCTGATTATTTTAGGTATTTTTATTTTTCCTGAACAGGGCATACTAGCACATGGTTCACTGGTGCCTTGCTGAAACTGCCTCACTTTGAGTGAAATTTTAAAAAGATTAACACAGGTCTGTGCAGTATATTGTTGGACAGATACATGATAAATTAGTTCAAGGAAATGACTACCTCTGTAAAGAGTGAATAAGGATCTATGTTTACATCTGAAATTGTAAGCACTGGCATCTATTACTTTTTCAATAAAAATAGGAAGCCCTGAAGTGTCTTAACTTCATGGAATGTGTCATGCAATATTGGCTCACACCCCTAAAGAGATCTGAATTTAAGAATCACAGAAAAAGGAAGATGTCAGTATGTGAAAAGTTTAGCTCCAACGAACACTGAACCCAACACTGGTCCTGGTAGCACAGTGCAGGCCTTCGGCACCCACGATAACACAGTACAGGACAGCCACCTCTCCCACTAAAATATGAGCTTCCCAAGGACTAAGTCTGTCTCCCGTAGTTGTATCCCTAGGCTTAGCACACCACAGACATTCTTAATGCTTTCTGAATATATAAACAAACATGATAAAGAATATAAATGAGGAAGTCCAATACACCTACATTTACTTTCTTCCTCTCAAGGACAGACCTTTGCCCACCTAACAAAAACAACAGATGAAATTACACTTTGAGTAGGTCTCACAGTTAGTGCCTGAAGGCCAGCAAGACATTTTAAAGAGACTTGAATATATATAATTTTTGTAATATACTTACCTATAACCTTGAGCTTCTACATGTTTAAGCCGGTTACTTTTAAGAAGTTTGTTACCCAGAAAGGTGGCCTGAGTCTTGAGTTTCTTGGTCCTACACCATACAATTGCTTTTTGGATTTCTTCAGAAAGTTGTATGAAAGTCTTGGCCTCTCGGAATCTCTGCACAAAACTTTTGGCAGGGAGGAGGGTTCCTATCATGTTCTGAGAAGAATGTCTGGTTGTCTTTAGCTCTGATTGAGAATGTTTGGATTTAAAGCTGGTGTCCTGAAATGTGAAAAGGTAAAAAATATGACAGCTACTAACTCGCAAATATAGTAAGAGGGAAATCTGATTCAATCAAAATTTCAAAGTAATATTTTTAAAAGGAAGATTTTTCATTTAATGAAGGAAGACTTTTTCACTTATTGCAGAATTAAAAATTTTTTTTGGTACTGGGGATCAAATTCAGGGCCTTGTGCTTGCCAGGCAAGCACTCTAACCACTGAGGTAAATCCCCAGACCAAAACTTAAATTTTTTATCCACTGCTCCTAATACAACTTGGTTTCCTCTCACTCCTGCATCCCCTACTAAGACAAGGCCCATCTGCTACTGAATTAAATGGACACAGAATATAAATATTCTGACATATCCAACACATACAACACACACACAAAAAACCTATATGATTAAATGCTGCTCAAAGCCTAATGGTGGCAAATAAAATCACTGGTGGGCTCTTCAGCTCTCCATCACTGAACTTTCACACTTGTTTTTCATTTATTCCATCCTGAGTAATCCTCCTCAATGCTGGGTCATAAATGACACCAAGGAGAGAAATACGTAGGACCCTGCAAAGTGCTCAGCAGTGTAAGGGTATCAATCAGTTAATGAACATTTACTAAACATGTTAAAAATGCTTAACTGAGCAGCCCTTCCAATTCTACTAAAAACACTTCTAGCAAGACAACTTTATTCAGTCCTCTTTTCTGTATCAATTTTGGATTTTATTTTTACTACTTTTTTATGAAAATGTGCCACCTACCTAGTTTTCTATTCTCCAAAGTTTACATTTCCAAATTTCTCATATTCAGCAGGAATTTATAGGAGCCCATCAATATTTTGTTTGGTGATCAATACAAGTTTGCCCTAAAAGCAAACTGACCATATTGGTGCCAGCTGCTAAAAATACTGCAGTGATCACTCTTGACTAAGAGCGATGCTGACCAACCAGCTTCACAACCAGTTTCGAGGGTCACAGAGCACCACGGTTCTCCCTGAGACGCAGAATTGAAAAACTACTTTGAAGCGTGGTATAATGACAAAAGAATACAGACTGAAAGCAAATGGTTTGCATTGTGTGGCCTGTACAGACTTATCGCCTATGCCACAATTTTCTCATGAAATATGAAAACAGTAACAAACAGCATCTACCTCACAGGGCTTTTCTGAGGACTATTTATGTTAATCCATATAAAGCATTTACAGTAATTTCAGACACAGAAAGTATTAGCTATTACTATTATTCCTCCCTCTGAACTCATGAACTGGGCAGAATTAAATGCAGGTTGGAGTCTGTAAAAAGTTCAAGAAACACATATTAGAAATGATTAAGAATTGTTAGGTAGAATGGAAGAACTAACTCATGAAGGAAGCCAGACATTTTGTGAAGACAAAAAGTCAAGTAGTTACTGGGTGATAAAAGGGTGACAATGACTTATCAGAATAAACAATTTACAGGCACTAGCAAGACTTATTAAAGCTTAAGCGTCAGTAAAAAGAAAATAGAAGCCTCATGACAAATGAGAATAATGACAAAAATGCTGACAGTTGCTAGTAACATCTAACACCAATTAAATGTTTACCATATACTCCAGACTCAGTTGGATATTTTACATGCATTAAAAGTAATCCAAACCTATAAAGTATATCCTGTTTTTTCAAAACAGAGGGATGACCCATCTGTCTAACTGCACATCCCAAACTCTAACTGCAGTACAACCCATACTTATGATGCAGCTTATGGTCACTTTAAAATTCTAGAGAAAATCCTACTAAAACATTGCTGAAGGCATTCTAGTAACTGAATTAACTGGATGCATTTAAAAAATCCCTTGTCTCTATTCATTCAAAAGCACACACCGAACCAGGAATGGTGGCACACTCCTGTGATCTCAGCTGCTCCAGAGGATCACAAGGCCAGCCTGGGCTACCTAGCAAGACACTATCTAAATAAATAAGATTGGGAATATAGTTCAGCACTCTTGGGTTTAATCCCCAGTACCACACCAAAAAAAAAAAAAAAAAAAAAAAAAAAAATTGGCAGGGCAGTGCGATCACACGTTGAGAACTAACAAGACACCAGGTTTAGCTGGGAATAAAAAAGGGAAGCAAGATTCAATCCTTTCCTTGCTAAGTAACATCCTCTACAAATTAGCAGAAATGCAAGCTGCATTAAATTTAGCCACACTAACCTGAACAACTTTGTGTTTCAGCTGTTTGCAGAAAGCCCTCACATCAAATCCTGATGACTTTTCTGTAAAAGTAAAAATCACAAATACAAAATCTCAGGCATATTATTGTCAAATCATCAACAAATTCTTAGGTGAGTAAACTGTTTTGCTGGGTTACCACAAAGAAATAAAGGAAATAAAGCAAGCAAAGAACTATGAAGGAACAACAGAAACAAAAAACTTTAAGTGCTCAAGCTCAGAAAACACAGGTAACCATACCTCTCTAAAGATAATCAGTATAGGTTAACATTAGGAGATACTGAATTTCTTTCTACACAATGCATGCTCTCAAAGGGTTTATTTAATTAGAATATGTGCTATATCAAAGCAAATTACCTTTGAGGACTTTCTTATTCTTTACTGGCTGTCCAAGATCCACGTTATTCTGTATATTGATCTTCCTTTGTTCAGCCTTTTGGGAAATTCTAAGTAAAGTGTTTTCACTGGACCCTGGTGATTGTTCTTTTTTTAAAAATAGTTTATTTAGCAACTTAGTTACTCCCTTAGCTGCAAAAGCTGTAGGCTTTTTTTTGGTACAGATTTCAAGATAGGGCTGTCCTAGAAATTCAATAATATCAGAAGGAAAGGTAAAATCTTTGAAGTAAGGCATGGGTTGAATCCTAGAGACCTCTTGAAGTAATCCAAACAATGGCTCATATAAAGAAATCAACCTTCTTAAAACATCTTTATAAAGAACCCTAGAAAGAAAAAAGGGGCTCATATATTAGCTAGTAATAACAATTTGCACAATATAAAATAAATTGCAGGATTCAAAACTGAAAATGTATGGCTATCGAGCTCTGCCACTGTAGATAAAAAGTACTGTGTATAGGGGGTTGAGGATTTAGCTCAGTGGTACAGTGCTTGCCTAACAAGCACAAAGCCCTGAGTTCAATCCCCAGTAATACTCCCCCCGCCAAAAAAATACTGTGTATTTATAAGTAGTCAGAAAAATCCAAGTACAAAATGTTACTCAAAAACAACCAACTAGCTGGAGATGTGTCAAAGGATGCAAATAATAACTTTATGGGTGGTTTATCTAGATCAGTGATAGCGAACCTTTCAGAGATGAGCACACAAACTGCAACCCAAAACCCACTTACTTATCACAAAGTGCCAACACTGCAATTAAACTTGAATACTGAGGTTTTTAGTTTAGAAAAAAAAACACCTCACGCATTAACACCCTTTGTCTTAAAAGAAAAACAACACACATGTCATAGATTTGACACCACTGATCTAGATGATGAGATTTCAAGCAAATTTCAGATCTTAACAGTTATTTGTGAATACCTTAAAATAAGCATACATCACTGCTGTACTAAAGTTAAATCTCTTTTTGCAACAAAAAATAACAATTAAATATTTTAAAATAATGATTAGTAATTCAAATGTTATTACTTCTAAGAATAATAAGGATAAAAACAAAGATTAAAAATAGAGTGTGAGATCATCAGGTTAAGCCATTAAAGCAAGGTTTTCAATCACTGAAGGCAGAAAGTATTTTCTACTTTTTTTTAATGTTCTTACATTCAAATAGAGCTAATGATTCAATTCTGAGTCTAATTAGCCATCAAATCATTGTCACAATATATATATATTGAGAAATGCAACAGAACACCTCTTTAGTTTACAAGTATTACTAGTGTTCTTTATATCAATAATATACCTCAAAGAGTGGTGGTGTTTCAGGTGGAAGAAAAGTTTACAGTGCATATGCAAAGTCAAACTGTATTTCTCACTGCCATTAAAAAACAGAAACCACGTGGCACAAAGAATCAAGATAGAGCCAGCCCAGGGATATCACTTTAAATAGCCCATTACAATAGAATTACTGCCAACAATGTTTTTCATTATTCCAGTCCTATATCCTAGGTATTAATTTGTTTAGCCATTCAGTGTTAGATCAATCTCATGGGCTTCAGATAGGAAGCCTAGTCCTTTATCATAACCATCAGAACTTGCCTTCCCAATCTATCACAAGTAAACTGGCAAAATGAAGAAAGGGAACTCTCACACCTTCAACATGTAATATGAAACTACATGAAATACTACTAAGAAAGCTAGGCTAAGGTAGAGAAATGAAGAACAAATGAAGGATGTCAAAAGTATATACGTACCATAGTCTGCTCACCAGCCCAACTATGACAAGGTTTAAAATAATGAACTCTTGCAATCCTAGGTGTTTCACAGTCAAACTGGAGGATCAATTTAAGGTGGGAAAACAAAACCAAGTAATTGGGTTTTGCAAGTTATAATTATGAGAGAAGAAACAGACTAGAGGTTAAAAAAAAAATCTTCTTGAAGGCATTACAGCCTTAAAACATGTTCCACTAGCCACGTGTGGCAGCACATGCCCTACTCCCAGCACTCCGGGAGTCTGAGGCAGGAGGATCTCAACTTTGAACCCAACCTGGGCAACTTAGCAAGAACTGTCTCAAGAGAAAAAAATTCAAAAAGGGCCAGTGATCTGGCTCAGTGTGGAGGCCCCAGGTTCAATCCCATAATGCTTTAAAAAAAAAAAAAACGCACTGTAAAATGTAAACTTAAAAATATATACAATCTGCTAGAGATCCATTACTAAATTTAGTTTCTAAAATTAAGACTTTGTACCTGTCAGTGCTGTTAGGATGATACCTGCTAGGCAGAAATAGGAAGTCTCTGACAATGGCCATACTCAGCATTTACTGGGAAAAGGAGACCAAGGCTAAATTTTAAGAATTCCTACAGATTAGAACACAGCTTCCAAACAGAGATACTGCCGAATATATCCAAACAACTCCCACTCACAAGAAGGTGTTTCAGGATGTTCAAGGATACAGAAATGCCTTGCAGCAGCAATCCAACAAGCGGAGTAACAACTTACAGGCTCCCAAAACCTTCATCAGCACCAACTCCACCACCGGTTGGCTGGGCATAACATACACTTTGGTAGTTACAGTTTGATTTTTACTTGATAAAAACAGAAAAGTACATTACATTCATTTTTAAATACAAAGCATTTCTATAGCAGTTTTCAAGTGAAGACCTGCTTGGTAACAACCCACTGATGTTTCGATATAACCTACTGTGACCTACATTTCAGTGTTATGCTGGTCCCGCCCATACACCAACAGAGGTAGATTTACTACCACAAACACCAGGTGCCCCATATTGAAACAAAATTTTGTACAACTGAAGTATAATTGGTTATATCCCAAAACCAAGCAGAAAAAATCCAAAGGGAGATCATAACAGGACATCAAGTCCCCAGTCCATCACATCACACAGCAATGAACCACCTACTTGGAAGAAAACAACTCAGGCAGGTCTTCAATAGAGTCCTCCAAATCCATGTTTTTCAAACGTTTTAAACACTGTTCAACCTGAAAGAGGAAGAGCAGCTTTAATATGTATATAACACAGGCAGGATCACTGATAGGAAAGTAAAGAAATCAGACTTTCAAAGTGTAAAAACATGCTAAATGTCACAGGATACATCTTTTTAAGAGTAAAGAAATACGAAGCCCAAAACAATTGATCCTGGTTACAAATATGAAATTTATCCAGCCCAACAAATTTCTCAGATCAGGTAACGTTTAAGAATGATGATATAGAAAAAAAGAAAAGAAGAATTATGATATGCCAAAATGTGCCTGATGCTGTAACAGGGACCAAAATAAGTATAAAGTAATTCTCAAGATTATAATTTTGCTGAAGTAACATGATTTATAATAGAGAACTATGAAAACAGGAGTAAGTTACTAACAACTAAAGCTCAATAGTCTGTAAGTACTATCTCAGAGATGAGGAAAGTGACTCAGTCACTGAACAAATGTGTGAACACATTTGCTGTACTGATAAATATAAGATATACTGGAAAATATAGTGGTATATGAGACACTTCTCAAGTTTTAGTAGTAAACATAAGATGACATGTAAAATATTATGCTAAAAAAATAGGTATACTTTATTTAAGATTACAATACCCTTGTCTTTGTTTTTTGCCATATCATTTACCACCACCCATCATACCACTCTCTGATTAACTGCTTTTTGCTCTACACTATAAGCTCCACACGGACAGTATATTTTGTTCATTTTGTTCACTACTGTAACCCAGTTCTTAGAACACTGTTGAGTAGGCATTCAACACTATTTTTTATTTTTTAAAAAAAGGTAAAACCATGCACATACAAAATCCTGTAAGAATTCTACAGTTATCAGGAATATCACACAAAAAGTATGCCTGAGACTCCATCTTCATTCTGAAGCATGTAAAGACCTGGAAAGTACTGTACTGGCAACAACACTATCTTGCTAGAGCTACATATATATACTAAAAATTCAGTCAAGGTTATGGATTGTCTTAACAACATAGTTTTCAGAATAAAGGCAACAATAATCCTTAAATTCCCACAACTTGCTATATGCACAATTATTCCAGCACACTCTTGATTAGATTACATATCCCACAATAAATAGTCCATAATTTTGTTCACTTCACAATTTTAGGGCTTTAATTATAGCCAGAAAACTGTTTCTTAATGTCCAACATTTTGTCTTGATCAACTCACTTATCTTTGGACAGCGCAAATCCACTGTTACATACATTGCACAAACTGAAAAAATTTTTACTTAACTCACTAAAAATGAATGGAAAAGAATTACTAAAAAAACTTCCTTTTGAACAAAAATTATTTTTTGAAATGGTTTTAGGGATGACAGTGAGAAAGAGAGCCCACATGTAAGAGTAGTCCACAGATCATTTAGTGAGAGTTCCATAAATTACAAAATAGTAAGTGGCAGTGAGCTACATCTTCACAAAATAGCAGGCTTCTTCCTCACCTGTTTGAGGGCCAAATGGGGCTTGTGGCGGCCCATTCTGTTGTGGTTGCTGTAAAGGATCGAACATAATACATCTGTTTCTGCATCTAAGGTTTGGCTCCTCAGAGATCTTGTGACGAGACGGCATTCTTTAATTACAACAGCAATACAAAGTTCTAAAACAGAGACATTTAATGAGATTTAGTGTGTATTTCTACACTAAGTGTATTATATGAAAAATACATTGAAAAAAGCATCTTTCCTTATTTGCCTTAACAAATAAAAAAAATTAATAACCTGCATAAACAACAAAGGATTTTAAGTATGGTGAAAAGCTCAAAAATGGTGATAAATAATACAAACTCCAGGAAATCATTAACAGAAATCAAAGCAGAACATTACTTAGACAAAAATGTATTTTATTTCTTTACATCACACTTTACCATGACTTAAGTAATCTTTCCTGTGACTACTTTGTAGTCATTTGGGTACAATTACGCCGTAAGTAACTTGAAGCTGGGCACATGTCACATACATCGCTAAGTCCCCCATTCTGCTATGCATGTAAGCAAGACAGAATGAATAAATTCACAGCTTTCAAAATCAAAGGAACTGTATTTAGATAGCACTTTAACAGGGGCAAGAATATGCAGCCTGTGCTCCATATCTATAGGTTCCACATCTGTAGATTCACCAACCTCAGATGGAAAACACTTGGAAAAAATTGCACCCATACTATGCACAGACATTCTATTTACATACCATTTACACTGTACTACAAGTAATCTAGAGATAATTTAAGGTATACAAGTGGATCATGTAGGCTATATACAAACATTACACCATTTTATACAAGGGACTTGAGCATCTGCAAATTTCTGGTATGGGAGTATACATGAAACAGGGCATGGCAAAGCTGGCAGGGGAAAATGAGTGAGACCTGTGAATTACAAGATCTCAGGGGAAGCCCAGTAGAACTCTCAGGGGCTCCCAGGAGATGTTGTGGACTACATAAAAGAAGCCTGGCCAATGTGGAAAGTCCACTATGTTGAGTTCCCAGGATTAGCCCATGCTGCATCTCTCAGACGTGCTGCGTGTACTTTTACTTTTGTTTTTATCCTCTTTTTCTCTTTGTTCAGATCAAGTTCCCTCTTCAGAGCTGGTTTCTTCCATATCCATTCACCCACAGTTTTAAAATAAACTTTTTAGCACTGTTTCTGGCTTGTCTCGTCCAATTTTTTGTTCAAGGCAAGAAGGACCTGGAATACTTTTGATTGGTGAGCCATTCCTAGAGGAGCTACCCTATAACAGGAGTTCCCAGAACAATTCCTCACAACTATATTCGAAGAGAAACTACCATGGCCACTGCAAGTTACAGTATTTGGTGACTGTTTGACTAAACGCAGGTTCCTAGATGGTTTCGTAATCTGAAAAACTAAGAGATAGATAATGGTTTTAAGGGAAGCACCAGATCATCTCACTAGGTGGGTAGAAGTAACACAAAGCCAGTTTTCTACATAGCATGTGGAATTTTCTTACTGTCCCAATTACTATATGAAAACACGACTAACTGCCACGAGGATGAGGAGTTGGTTAACTTCCCATGTCTGACTGGAATCCTGTTAATGAATTTCTGCATAAATGAAAATGGATCTGTAAACCGCACAGGATAGGGTATATGACGATTTCACTGGTTGTACTTAATAACATAAATTTGGTAAAATATTTAATATTAGTAACTGCTATCACTTAAGTGCTTATTTACCATACCAGGCAGTGTTCCAAATGTTTCTGTTATAATATCAATTCTTTTATTCCTTCAATCAGACCTAAGAGGCAGGTACTATTTTTATTTCCATTTGAAAGTGCACTGAGTCACAGATAGGTTAAATAACTATCTCCCACGCTCCTACCTACTGTGCCCCACTGCTTAAAACAGCAATCATCCTAAATTGGTAAAACACTTTAGTTCACAGAGCACTAGATCCCAAAGTCTAGTGCCAAAGCAGGACACTCATTCATCCCGCAAGAGTTAGGGAAGACGTTACGTTTTAGCGATAAGGAACCGAGGTCCAGAGAGACTGTGATTAAAGTCCTAAGCACCTGAGGTTCGCTCCCAGCTCCCTGGAGGCAGGAGAAGGGAAACGGTCAGAAGGGTAAACTCGCGGGGCCTGACCCCACACACGGTCCCAGGCAGCCCTCTAACCTCGGACCTCCTCCCGCCAGCCAGACCCTGAGTTAGTACAGCAGGCTAGGGGACGACTTCCCAGCGTCCCCCGCGCTCAGGAAGTCCCTCCCCCCACGTGATTCCCGGCCTTCAGGCGCCCGGGGAAACGCCGGCCCTCCTCGCCGGGCCTTCACTCACCCAGGGCGGCGCCGGGGTCCCTCACCGTCACCGTGCTGCGGCTCCCTGCCTTGGGGATCTTCACGCGGTTCCACGGCTCCGCGCCCGGCCACACTGCAGCAGCCATCTTGCGCAGCAGGGGAGGACCCGGCGTAGGCGGGGCTCGGCGAGACCAAGTGGAGCGGCCGAAGGAGGGGTGATGAGGCGGATTCAAGAGAGGTGACAAGGGGCTGGAGCGGGGCCGGGGCGGGGCCAGGGCGGCGCCGACGGGCCCAGCGAGACGGGGTGGAGCGGGCCGGGAAGGGGCGGGGCCGGGAGGCGGCCCGCAGGCGGCGTGGTGTGGGGCGCGAATCCGAACCAGACACCGCGGACTGGGAAGACCCACACAGTAATGGCGCCCCGCGTAAGCAAAACCTGGCGGAGGGGTTCTTGGCGAGGGCGACTGGACCTGGTACTACATCAGAACCTCTGTGACTGGGGGGAGGAATCAGTATTTTAAGGCCCCGTCCCCCAGACAAGGTATTGAGGCCCAACTAAGTTTTGAACTACTTCAAAGCGTCTGACAGATGTGAAAACTGAGACCCAATCCCCAACTCTGCCTCAGAGAATGGGAGAAAAGCAAGAAGTGAGGTTTAAAGGATTGATTGTTCAAGGTGCGCCGTTTGTAACGAAAAAGGGATTTAGTTTGAGTCGTCAAAAATCTCCTTCATACCCTAGATAACTGCAGAATCTCGATCGCATCAAAGAAATCGAGAGGTCATCTAACTATTCATCACTCCCATCTTCTCTCCATCAGTGTCCAAGACAAGATGACATTCCAAGTTATCGCATTAATACCTTTCTGATAATTCATTTAACCTGAGCCGCACTGATGTCCCCTTGGTTAATGCCCCCACCATAATGTGGAGCGGAGAAGCTTGTGGGTTTAGGAGATAGCCACAATTCTTTTTTTTTTTTAATTGTATTTTACTAGTACATTTTAGATACACATAGTGGTAATATGCATCATAGGATATTTGTACCTGTACGTGATATATCTTGCTGTTTCTTTTTTTCCCGTTCCCTTCTAGCTGTGCCATTTATTAGCTCTGTGATCTGTGGAAAGTTATTCCAGACCTCAGTATTCCTGTGGGGAAAATGAGGATGATAATAATAATATCTACTTAACGGAATTGTAGTGTGATTTAGAACAGTGCCTGACATACAAACATTTACTCTTACTATAATTAGTATTATTTAATCTAAATAGTCTTGCCTTGAATCTCAGTCTCTCTCAGTCTCTCTCAATCTGTCTCTCGCTCTCTGTGTCTCTGTCTCTCTCTCACTCACTCTCTCTCTGCCTTTACAGATACTGCTTCTTCTACCTGAACCATCTCTACAAAACAATCTCCCTTTCTCAGCCCTAGGGTCGTCATCTTTGCTAATTCTTCTTGAACACCTCATCCTCTCTCTATATCTTTATATAGAGACTCCTTTAATGTATCACACTCTGCCATGCACTCTTGGCCTGTGTAAGTACTGTTAGTTTCCTGTTGTGGCTGTAATGAATTACCACAAACATAATGGCTTGAAACAACAGTTGTGTTTGTGGAGGTCAGAAGTTCAAAATTAAATTTACTGGACTGAAGTTGATGGGGCTGATTCCTTCTAAAGGTCTAGATAGGGTCTAGGGAAGAATTTGTTTCCTTGTTTTTTTGGTTTTAGTTTTGTTTTTGGTGTTTTTCAGTTACTGAGGTTTGAACCCTGGGCCTTGGCACTGAGCTACATCCCCAGCCATATATATATATATATATATATATATATATATATATATATATATATATATATATAGTAACTTTGAGATAAGGTCTCCCCGAGTCACTAAATGGCCTGAGTTACTAAATTGCTGTGCTTGAACTTGCAGTCCCCCTGCCTCAGCCTCCCAGAATGCTGGAATTACAGCATGCAGTGTGTTTGTTTGCTTTTTCCAGCTTTTGGCAACTGCGCTTGTTCCCTGGCTCATGTTCTCATCCTCTGTAGTAGTTGCCTCTCTAGAGTCAATGGTTTGCAAGAGAGCAGATTTAATACAGGACAAATAAAAGTTACAGTATTCACACACACAAGCCAAATACAGGCAGGTTGCAGAACGTCCGTCTATGCACTGGAGACCTGAAAGATCCAGTCAAGGGCTGGGAGCCCACAGCGATGTCCCATGTACAGCTGTGTCTGCACTAGAAGGCTGAAGAAATCTATACTGGAACCAGGATACGATGCCCACAACAGAGCTGAAGACCAGAGCTTCCCTGAAGCAAACAGCAGCCATCCCTAATGACAGCAAGGCCCAGAGCTCCTTCTGCAACAAGAACAGCTGAGTTCATGCAGGGAAACCAGTCACAATAGAGTTTCTCCTGGGAAATAGTCGGCTGCTCTCTTCTACTCCCGTTCTCCTTTATACTGTATTGGCAGTAACCTTCAGGTGGATCTTCTACACCCAGAACCACACCAACTCAGTTCAGCTGGGCATTTCTGTTCAAGTTGACCATATCAGTCCACCACATCCTCCATCTTCATAGTCAGTGGCGTAGCATCTGCCAGTCTCCTCTCCCACCCTTTCTCTTTTTCAGATATCACATACTAGCAAGGATGGAATCAAGTGCTTAGATGAAAGGGTTGACTTGAAGTTCAAAAAGCCTAAATTATCTGGGCCAGGAAAAAAATAGAGATAGCTATCAATGTGGATATGTTTGGGATGCAGTAATGAAAACAGATGAAGGAGCCCAAGAATGAGAGTTCTGTGTTCTCAGTGGAGGAGGGTTTAAGATGATTAGCAGGAGTGGAGGACAAGGAGGTGGAGTTCTGGATGAGCAAGGGATATTGAAGTCAGAGCTTCTTGAACTGGGAACTATGAAAGGAACACAGGGTGCATCATTAAGAAGTTAGGTTTTAGTACCATGCTTTAAAATTATTAGACTCAAAAAAAAAACCCGTCACAGACACAAATGACCATTAAATACATAGAACTTTGCCTACCTCATTAGTAACGTAAGAAATCTAAGTTAAAATAATTCGGAGGTAGGGGCTGGGGATTTAGCTCAGTGATTAGAATGCTTGCCTTGCAAGCCCAAGGGCCCGAGTTCGATCCCCGGCACCACAAAAAAAAAAAAAAAAAAAGACAAAAATAATTCGGAGGTACTATCAAATAAAGAGTATAAAGCACTATTTCTTGAGTTAGTAGGACAAAAGTTGCACAAAAATTTTCAGTACAAAGCTATTGTAGTCATGAAAATAGAAAAATGATACTGTATTCTTACTGTATCTACATCATATCTATTTTTCTCTAATATTTTGACAGCAGAATTCTTTTTCTCCTACAAAAATCTTTCACAGAAATCAAATATGTAAAACAAATATATAAAAACAATTACAGTGGTTATAGGTATATGGAGGCATGCAGGGTCCTTCCATTAAGGCCTCCTGCCCCAGCCCCTAGAGGTGGTTCACAATTTGAAACACTATCGTATGTGTTGGTATGACTTCTGGGGGGTGTTGTTTGTTTTTCATTAATGGGGATTGAACTCAGGTTCTTGCACTGACCTACACCCCTGCCTTATTTATGTATTTATTTATTTTATTTTGAGACAGGATCTCACTAAGTAGCCCAGGCTGACCTCAAACTTGCGATCCTCCTGCCTCAGCCTCTAAAGTAGTTAGAGTGATATGAGCAATTTTTGATGATATGTTAGTTTGCTGCTGTTGTTGCTTTTGTTGTTGTTGTTTTAAATACTTTATTGGGATTGTTTTGATAAAACCAGGTACTTGCAGAAAACAAGTGAACCCTATCTACTTAATACAAAAGTATTTTAAAAATTTTTTTTAAAGTATCTTAAACTTCTGAGCCAACTTCTTGCCCAGGAAGTTGACAGCTGTTGATATAGATTAATATAAGAACAATGTGAGCACCTAGGATCTGCCCAGCATCAGATAGATGACATCGTTTGTGTCAGCAAAATCCATAGCAACCAAGGAGAAGGGCTTGCTCTCCACTTGTCACAGCCTGATGATGTAATATCAGGAAACATTGCCTAAGATTCCTAGGTGCCCCAACAGTCTGGGAAGGGTAGATTCCAAACCTTAGATTTTCAGCCACGAGCTTAGTGCAGAATTCTGGTAAGGGGATCTGCCTTGGCTGGGATCCCAGAGCTTTTGTTGCTAGAAAGATGAAAATAGAACAACCTGTAAGAACAAGCAGTGTCGTGGCACTCCCAGAGACACCTCAGTATCCAGTTCTCTAAGTGAAAGATGGTTTTTTTTTTGTTGTTGTTGTTGTTGTTTTTGAGACAGGGTCTCACTTTGTAGGCCAGGCTGGCCTTGAACTCCCAGAGATCCTCCTGCCCCAGCCTCCTGAGTGCTAGGATTACATGCGTGCACCACCATGCCTGGCATGGGTTTTTATTTTTGAAGCAATTTAGGAAACTATGGTGTGATTCCATGAAAAAGTCAAGAAGGATCCTAACAAAGGTATTAACAATGGTCGTTTTTCAGCAGTAGAATAGATTTTTTTTCTTCTGTGATCTTATTTTTTTTTCTATTTACAAAGAAGTGTTGAGGATTTAGCTCAGTGGTAGAGCGCTTGCCTGGCAAGCACAAGACCCTTAGTCTGATCCCCAGCACCCCTCAAAAATAAATAAATAATAAGATAAAAAATAGAAGTAAGGGTTGTATTGTATTGAGAAAAAAATTCATTTTAGTACGAAAATATTGTGCACCAAAATCTTAAGATATGTGTGTATGTGTTGAGAGCATGTGCGCATATGTTGATATAGTCGTGCATGCTTTTTGGCCTACGCACTTATGACCTTTCAGCTCCAATACCATGCTTCTCTATTGTGGTGGGACTAGGACTCCACAAACTGCAGTACATCCTTTACCACCTGGTTGTTGCACTGACATGGGCCACTAGAGGGGGCTAGAAGGCAGGAGGTGAAGAGAAGTTACTCTCCTTTTATTCTGGACAGTGTTGCCCAGCAACAGCTCCAGATAAGGCCAGTTCCAGTCCCTGACTCTTTTTGACATTCCTTGGAATTACTTTCAAGAGACACTAGAAGTACCTGAATAGTATTATCCTCTCGGAGATCTGAGTCCCAATTCTGCAGGTCCCATCCTCTGAAAGTCTAAAGTCTGATAACTTCAATTATTTGCCGTTTCCCAAGCTCCAGGGGAGTAACTGCTTTCACAGTTATCTCTGTGTTATCTCAGTGTGGTTGTTTTGTATTTCAGTTCTTAAGTAGCCATTTAACCAATTCCCTGTATTCCTTAAATTCTCCATATCGCATGAAATGCATCCTATCTGTTCTGTTTTACTAAAGGTTTCTGACTGGTATGATATTTGGAACCAGAAGTGGTCCCAGGACAGTCTCCAAATATGGGATTCTACAGTTGATGTGACTATGTCCTTAGTTTTGAGATTGGTAATGATCTCTTCATCCAAGGGAATTAGGAGACATTCATAGTATGCGTATCATCATACTGTGACATATCATCATGCTTAATCACCCAGGGGTGATGTGATGAAAACACTTCCGAAGTCCACTGGGGACCAGGTGACCTTTGTTCTAGCAGTGATGCTTTTGAGTTTACTGGAGCGCCCACCAAAAATGGCAAGCTGGGTCTCTACCTCCTAGTTCTGGTCACAGAAGGTCAGACCGCTTCTATGGTAGCTGTAAAAGAATATTCGACATATAGTGTCAGAGCTGATCTTGACTGAAAACTCAAATTCTGTGGGTTGCAGAATCGCAAAATAAATGGAATTCACACTCTTAAATCTCATATATGAAACTTAGAGCATTTACTTGTAAGAAGTACTATAGGTCTTGGAATAGAGACCACCTAGTTGGACTCAGGAAAAACTAGGAATATTGCAGCGGCCTGCCTTTGTGTGCCTAAAGAGACTAGTACAAAGGCCTATAATCTTATGACCCAGCCAAAACACTTTTCATCATGCCTAGGACTATACCTAGAGTCAGGTCTCTGTTTGCCCCAGGGGACAAGTATGTAGTCTGACATGGAAGGAAATATTTTATACTCCAAAATAATTGCAAAACGTTGCTCACTTTTAGCAGCACAAATGAAGTAATTTTAGATTTTTGGGTTATTAGACCACAGGGGATGGCATATAAAACACTGAACTAGACCAGATGTGCTAATATGATGACAAACTGTGGGTCATCGTATGAGTTATTATAGAGTCTTGGAGCCACAAGTATAGCCATCTCTGTAGCTTACATTTAGTGAAGTTAAGATGTCAGAATTTTCCTGTCATAATGCAAAGGGAGGAAGCTAAAGGCTTGGGGAAACTGAGGTGTCAGAGTGGGGATACAGTGTGTGGTTTGCACGTTCAGCCCACCCCCAACAATCATGTCCTTTGAGAGGGCTCAGGAGTCATTCCTTTCACCAGCACACTGAGAAGTACCTTAAGGAGAGGCTGCCAATGTCTCTTCACAGTAACCTCAATGATAGTTGTTTTCTGTGGGTTAAAGTGATGGTGTAAGGTGCTGCCATTGAAATGGGCTCCCTGATTTCAGTGGAGGTGATGCAATCCCACAATGACAAAGACCAACTGGCAGTGATTAACTAGAAGAGGCAAAGTTAGTGCATTTACTGAGTTAATCAGGCAAAGTTAGTGCATTTACTAAGCAATAGGAACAAGATGACAACCAGTTTTTTTGTTGTTGTTTGTTTTTTGCATAGCAAGGACCATTAGTGGTGTCTCATTGATTAGTATAACTGGAATTAAGTAGATTGCAGCCAACTAAAATACTACTTTATATTATAGGAACCATAAAATTGAGCACTAAAAAGTTGGTTATGGCCTCTTATTCAGTTTCCAGACTTAAACAAATTCAACAATTTAGAGTCCTTTGATGGATGGGGAACACAGGAGAAAGATGTGCGTCATTGTCATTTGTAGTAATAAAAATTGTTAAATTTATAAATGTAGTTGAAATCCAGGACATGCTATCCCAAAATAAGGCACTTTGGAAATTGAGAAAATCATGAAAGCAAGGAGATCATTCTCTGACCTTTTCCCACCTTTGTGTGAAAGCTAGCTATGAAATATTTCTCTGACTGTTCCCCTGAAAGTTGGTCATAAGATGTTCGTGTGACATGTCTCTACATGGAAGGAGGGAATAAAGACATGGAGACACAGAGAAGAATCTGAACAAACATGCCTTGCTTGCTAAGTTCCTCCCATTTTTTTAATCAGGGTCCATACCCCTTTTGTCCACAACTATAATGAGTAGTCAAAAACTACTATGAATGTTTAAATTTGAAAATTTTATTACAGTAAAAGACACATTGCAATTAATTCCCCTCAAAATATGCCCCCTCACTTTGAACACACATCTCATAATTCTTATCACTTTCTGAAGCAGTTCTGGAAGCCCTTTTTAGTGAGTGTCTTCATGATGTATGATCAAAAAATACAGCGGCTGCTGCTGCTGAGTTCTATCCAGTGGAAAGACAGTCTTGTAAAAACATTACAGTATGTCCTCATTCATCTTATTCACCAGATCTGGTACCATGCAACTTCTGGCTCTTCCTCAAAGTCAAAATGACCATAAAAGATAAACCTTTTGAACTGATTCAGGACATCAAGGCAACCATGACAGTGCAACTAAAGACATTCATACCTACTTCTTTCAACCAACTTTGTATAACATATACAATTTTCCCTTATTATTTGAGTCAGCATTTTTTAAGTCTCCTATATCACATAAAACTTTGGTTAAATAAATTTGTTGTGCTTTTCTCTTGTTAATCTGTCTTTTATTATGGGGGTGTCAACCATGAACCTTAGAATAGGCAAGGAAATTTTTCTCCCTACAATATCCACATGTCCATTATCTATTACTGGTTACAATCAATAACACAGTGGCTTAAGACAATCATTTTGATGCTTACCATTCTGTGGGTATATTAGATTTCCTGTTTCGGGGACAAATTACCTCACATCCACAAGTGGTCAGCTGGATCCAAGGCAGGAACATCATGACTGAAGAGCAGGGTAACAGAACTGCTAGTTCATGGCTACTGGCTAGAGGGAACAGTGCTAGAGAGAAAGGAGCCATGCACCATATATATTATCCAAAGTCATGCCTCCATAGCCCACCCAGAAGTGTGCTTTACTAACTTGTGTGGTTCCCAAGCCAATCAAGTTGACACAAGTAAGGCTACCCACCACTTTCCACCTCTTGTCAATCTGACACTCAAACACTTCCTTTTTTTTTTTTTTTTTTTTTGGTGAGTAAAAGAAGACAGTTTATTTGAAGATGGGAAAGAGGGAGAGATGACAGCTACTTGGAATGGGTAGGGAGAATTCGAAAGTGAATTGCTCCACCTCTCCTTAAACAGTACTTAGTCTCCAAATAAACACAAGATCCTAATTCCACTCAACATGTGTACAACTGAAACACAATAATCCCTTCCCCATGGGGTCTTAACAGTCCCAAGAATTGTAAAAATGTCTGAGTCAAAAGTCTCCTTTGACACTCAAGGGAAAACTCTTAGCTATGAACCCCTGTTTAGGAAAAAAAAAAGTTACATAATGCCAAGGTACAATGGCACAGAGTGAACAATCTCATTCCAAAAACAAGGAATAGGGAGGCAGAAAAAAATAAGACCAAAGCAAGGCTGAAACCCAGCAGGACAAGCATTAAATTCTGTAGCTCCATATCTGGAATCGGTGGCATGAGGTAGTGAGACATGGGTTCCAGAGTACATGGGTGGTCCCACCCCTATGGCCTTGCCATTGTAGCCAACACAGCCTCTCTACTGGTCTAGTTCCCCTCAGAGCCTGCAGCTTTCCTCAGCAGGCGTTCCACATTCCTGGCCTGCCTGACTTCCTAGAGTCTCCACTACACCTTTGGATTCATTCCCACAGCTTTGTGCATCACCCTCTTGGGGCCTCCTTGCCTGGCTTCCCAGGCCTTTCTTTGAAATCTGGGTGGAAGCCTTCCTGATCCCACAACTCTTGCTTTCTGCATGCCAGTAAAACCAGGATACATGAACAGTGTCAAGGTCTGCTTTCAGGGAAAGCAGTAGCCAGGCCACCTTGGACCAAAGCTGTAGTGGCTTCTGAGTAGCTGAATGGCTAGGGCACAGTGAAATAATTTCTGGGTAATCAATTCCCTAGCAGGCCCTTCTCAAGCAGGGGTCCCAGGGACTCTTTTCTCTTTTGTGCCATTTAAGCCAACTTACAGGAAGAGAGGCTAATTTGTTTCATGGTTTCAGAGGATTTGGTCGATGTTTTTCTAGCTCTGAGGCAGGAACATCATCATTGAAGGGCACGGTAACAAAGCTACACATTCATGGCAGCCAGGAAGTAGAGCAGGGAAACAGTGCTAGAGAGGAAGGGGTCAGGGAGCATATATAGTACCCAAAGTCTCCATGACCTACCCAGACATACCCAGAAGTGTGCTTTCCTTATCTCTTAGATGGCTCCCACACCAAGCAAGTTGACATAATTCATCTCAACTACCACATTGGGTTAGGAATTTGGGCAAGGCTCTGCAAAGATGGCTTGTCTTTCCTCCACATGGTGGTGTTGGCCTGGGTGGCGTGAGTACTTCTAGAGGATCCAAGATGGCTTCCTTTCACACCTCTGTTATCCCTCCTCAGATGGCTCCAGTGGCTAAAGGTAGGTTAGGATGGCGGGATCTCTCTTTTTTATGATATTAGCTGGTTTCATACCTGTGTCTGGGGCCTTAGTTCACTCCCATGTGATCCTCTCTTCTATGTAACATCTCATTTTCTAGGATATTTTCCCACATAAATCCTTTCTTTCAATAGGATAACCTGTATAGTGTCTCATTATTTAGGACCTACCTCAACACAGGCTTTTTCTTCCAATAGGATAAACCAGATTTTTTAAATGCAGTACCTGGGATCCACCCTGTGCAAAAGCTGATGCTACAAGGCCTCTTGGCATCTGGGCCCAAGAATGCTCAGGTGCCGTTTCCATCACCTCCCACTGATCATAACAAGTCATAAAGGAGCTCAGATACAAGCATTAGGAATGTAGACTCTAGCCTTGTCAGGGAGAAAAGTGAAGACACATGGCAAAGAGGCATGGACATAGGGAGATGTGATTCACTCACTTGAGGCCATTTTTAACCATCACTACACTGCAACAGGAAACATTTCTCTTTAAAATTGTAGTATGCCCATGGAATGAGAAATAATTATGGTAGGTAAAATAGCTATAACTCATACAAAAATAGATGGTTTATGCTCATCCACATAGTGTTAACGATTATTCAAAAATATAGGCTCCTTCTGTTCCTTTGGAATCCCGTAGGGCCTTGTCATCATGTGCATCTACCTATATGAAGAAGAATGAATATTACAGAGAAGACACACTTGCCTCCTAACAGCAATGACCCAAGAATGGCACTCATCACATTCATTCAAAGCCACTGAGTGCACCAAATTGCAAAGGGGCCTGGTAATGTAGTCTAGCTGCATGCCCAAGAAGAGAATAGATTTTGTTGAACAGCTAGAAGATTCTGCCACATTTTTAAAAATCTGTAATGAATGGTACAGACGAATGTTTATATTTTATTAAATGAATACAAGAGATTATAGAACTGTGTCTTAGTTACTTTTCTCTCATTGCTGAGACAAAATACCCCACACCCAAAATTAGGAGAACACAGGTTTATTTGGCTCAGAGTTCATAGAGGTTTCAGTTCACAATCGGCTGGATCCAAGGCAAGGTGGCATGAAAGACAGTTAGAAGGCAGCAAGGTAAGCAAGGGATGCAAGTAGCGGGGCTAAGGAAGCCTCTTTCTGTCCCTTATGTTTTATCCAGGCTACTTGGCTTTTGGGTGAGTAGCACTCCCACCCTTAATCCTAATACCCTTAATCCTAGCATCATATCCTTGATCCCAGCAGAACCATGCCAAACCAATCAGTAGACTAATTTAGTAATAACACAATCTAGATCCAGCCACACTTATGACCACATGAGGCATCAGGGGGACATCTAGACACAAACCATAACAAACTGTATGTACAGTAGTACTCCAACTGGCAAAAGAGGCAAAGAGATTGGGAGACTTGTGTGGGAGACTTGGCCAAGCAGTGATTGGTTAAACTGTGGGACAAATGCACATAAGCTCTATGAGGAGTGAATGGTTAAAATGTGGGGCAAACGCACACAATTAAACCATGCGGCAAAAGCACACAGGCTCTGTGAGGAGTGAATGGTTCACTTATGTAGCAAATCATACAGGCTGTGTGAGAATTGAATGGTTAAACAACAAGAAGTTTAGATTAGTGAAGCATGTTGTGTCTGGCTGTTGTCCTTCCCCCTTCTCCAAGAAAAAATACTTAGCCACATTGAGACAGCTCCTTGCCCAAACTGCTTTTCTCCAGCTTTTTTCTCTCACACTGATATTCTAAATAAAAGCCAAAGAGTTCTCAGCTTCAGGGCTTTTTTTCTCATGAGGGTCTCCCAAATGCTGGGCACTCTCAGGTCACTGAATTAAATCTCATCTCCAGGTAATCTTTTTCATCCTCTGTGCCACCCACAATCACTTACTATGAAAATGATGCCAAGATATTGCTAAGTTATTTCTCATTAGTGACAATAGAGAAGAGCTTAAATTTCTCAATTTTTATTTTCTGAATTGTATTCAGTGAACACAAATTGCCTCTAAAATTGCCTTTAATGTTAAAATATCTTATTATAAAACAGCATCCTTTAGTAAGAATAATTGCTGACAATCCATGTTCTATCTCAACTCCTAGAACTTCATAGACATATAAAGAAAAAAAAAATACCCACTGAAAACACTGTGTTCTGAGGGATTTAGAGACCAGCATGCAATTTTAATACAGATGATCCCTAATATTAAAAAGCCATTTCTAAGTCCGTCATTTGAAACTGAATGCACCCTCCCATAAAATTAGCAAAGGACAGTGGTTAGGATTCAGAGCCTGCCCACCAAAGCCACTCTATAACCAGCCATTCACAACATTCCCACCTATGAATCTCACGATTGCTACAGAAAAGTGCTTTTCACAACCAAGATTAAAATAGCAGGCGCAGATCTTTCCTGAGTCCCCTTTGACCTCCAGCAGACCTTGGCAGGCAGCACAGGAATGCCTGTGGCCTGCTACTTCCCCAGAACCAATTTATCACCATGAAGAGAGTAGGAGCTAGGACGGCATCAGCAGTGAGCCCCCGAAACGGTGAAAGCAAGCAGGTGGGTGGATCCAGGCCTGAAACAGGAGTTCCCATAGACCTGGAATCCTAAGGGAGACAGTGGTGGAGTTACATTAAGATGAGGAAGATGCTAGGGAAAAGTCATTTGCCTCATTCATCTTCATTTTCATAGAAATAATGGTTTATAGCTCCTTTCCATCCCAGGTTCTCTCTCATCCCAATCATTTCTCATTACTCTCTTCTTTTTGTGTGTGTGCTGGGGATCGAACTCAGGGCCTTGTGCTTTCAAGGCAGACACTCTGACCACTGAGCTAAATCCCCAGCCCCACTCTCTTCTCAGGTAACCTTCATATCTACTTCATTTCAATCATGCCATTCTCAAGTCATGGCCCAAATCTTGTCAAGCAGCATTGTTTCAGCTCTGAAATCACTAGTTCAGACATTTCCATCTGACAACAGGTTCCTATTTTTCAACTTCCCTACTCAAGATATTCTATATAAATTGGACTCAAGTTTTCCTCTTATTCCTGAGGACACAGCTTACATATTTTTCTCAACCTCTCTTGGATTGTGGTGAAATCACTGATGATGCCATTTTCAGACCAGTGCTTTTAGGAAACAGTAGAGCCTCTTGCACACTTTCCCCTTCAGCAGTGAGAGCAAAACCCTAAGGCAGGACAAAATCACAGGCTGAGATTAGTGACTGGAGGAAGGCCGGGGCAGAGGAGGAACCCCTGCACAGATCTGCAGGTGAGCTAGGCATATATTTCTATCCAAAACTGAGGTGCAACGAGGTTAAGTCATTGAATGGCAATGTATTGCCATGCTTAACTGAGGTTAAGCTCAAGGTTGTATGGCAAGTATTCAGTGGAGTCAACATTTGACTGCCTCACACTGGGCCAGATGGCTGCACACCAGAGGACAGATTATTCACCTTTGTGATGTTCTGTTTTGTTATACATTGAGGATTTTTTCTTTTTATATACTCTTGTTATACATTAAGTGTTTTTGTCATTGATATTGTTTTATTTGGGGCAAATCTGGGGATCAAACCTAGGGCCTCAGACACACTAATCAAACACTAGATCACTTAGCTACATCCCCAACCTGAGTTTTACTCTAGTGCTTAGTCAAGTGTTGCCAGCCAGTAAAAGTTTCTTTTTCATTTTTAAGAAAAAGGATCATGTGTGTTTGCTACTTTTGCCTTCTGGTGCTTAGCAAAGTAAGTGGCATATAAATATTTATCAAATTCTGTGCCCTGAATTTTGTGACCTCTAAAATTCCTATGTTGAAAACCTAACCCACTAGGTGACATTAGGAAGTGGGGCCTTTTGGGAGCCAATTAGGTCATGAGGTTAGGAGCCCTCGTGAATAAGGTTAGTGCCCTTCTACAGAAGGCCCAAGGGAGCTCATTTTCCCCTTTTGCCTCATGAGGCCACAATGAGAATCTATAAACCATGAAATGGGACACCCTCCCCCACCACACACACACACACAGAATTTGCGGTTACCTTGATCTTGATCTTGGACTTGTAGCCTCCAGGACTGTGAGAAGTAAATGTTTGTTGTTTATAAGCCACTCAGTTTATGACATTGTCATTATAAACAACTGAATGGAGTAGGACAGCAAATGAATCTTATTGGTGGCTAAAGGAAAAATAGGGACAAAGTCAACAAAATGGTATTTCTCTCTTGTTTAACTGCTTTGGGGTGAGGGAGATATGAGTATTTTGAGGAAAAGAGTGCAAATCTTTTCGTGTGTAAAGGGCAGAGGTCAATCAAGAATTGACTATAGCTTTTGCGGGGGGGGGGGTTGCTGGGGGTCAAACTCAGAGCCTTGCACTTCCTAGGCAAGCACTCTATCACTTAAGAGAAATCCCCATCCCCAAGAACTGACTGTATCTGAGCTATCCTTGATGTTCAAATTTCAAAAGTACTTGAATGGGAGAAATTATTTATATGGCACTTAAAAGCTGCTTCTTATTTATTTTCCTGAGAAAAAGTTATTCCTTAGGAAGAAATTACCAAATTTTTATGCCCAAGTCCTACTCATCCTTTAAATCCTAGTTCAAAAAATTAATTCTATTTTGAAAAGAAAATAAATCCTAGTTGAGAGGCCCTTGTCTTACCTACCCCAAAAGCTGAACCCCCATCTCACCTTACCTCGTCCTCTCGTGATTCTGCCCAGTCTGCTTTGTCCTGGAGGAATGCTGAGTTCTGAAAGCAGGCAGGTGCAGCTCTCTCCCATGTGCTGGCAAGTGGTGCTCAATAAATACTTGTTGAATAGATATTCAGTGGCTTAGTCGACTCCTCCATAAAGAGGCCTTCTCATAGATACCAAGTACAGTACTGGCACTAATAATTTCTTATTAAAAACACCACAATAACATTAGATGTCACTGAAACACATTTGAAAAGCTTATCATACACTGATACATATTGTGTTTATATCCCATACACTAGGCTCCTAACTTTTCCTTGCTTCTAAAAATTCTCCTTCCTGTAGATTTTAATTAAAATGCTTCTTTCTACCTTGATGTTTGAGAATTTTGTCACTTTTGTGACCTTAAAAAATTCTCTTTTAAAATGTAATTTGCACTTGAAGTCTTAAGGAGAGAGCCTGTCTCTTTATTAAGGATCAGGGTGTATAGGACTAACATGTTTCATTTGAATTCCTGAAGTGAATTTTGGTTTGGAATTTGATCTGAACGCATAGGTGTAAGTCCTAGTTTAAGACCTGGAATATATAAGATACATTTCCTGGGCCACGTACTAACATAAATGTTGAAAACTAACCCCTTTAGAAGAGTCTTATAATTATCCTCAAATATATGACACGTTTGTTGAAGGAAAGGAAGAGTTTGGAAAAATAAATGAGAAGTTCCCAGTAAACAAAGTCTAACTAGGTGATATTAAAACTCCCATAGCTGAGAAATGAGACTCTTATAGTACAACGGCTCAAACATCAATTATTTAGTATATCTTTTGTTTATAGCATTTGGATTCATATTTCAGTGTAGCTGAATAGCTTTAAAGGTAATTATTACCCATGGCTTGTTCAATACCCATCTTTTCCATCAGAGGGCAGCAAGAGTCTGTACCGAGATTACCTTCTCCCAGTTGGTCTTCTCCACTATACTTAGAAGGAAACTAATAATCCCAGCTGCACAAACCTCAGACAGAATGGAGACGAATCGATTTATCCTTGGCAGAGGAGATTCAGATAATCAAATGTCTCACAGGCAAAGTGGAAACATGATTTCAAAGCTTGGCCCCTGAAAAGCAAAGTCATGTGCCTTGAAGGCCTGGTTTGGGATGAGGGTGTTGTAGCCTAAATTTATTTATGTGATTCTGGAAATGGCTAGACTTTAAAAAAAAAAAAAATTGATAGTCAGGTAATTGGATGTATTTTTTCTACATTAAAGACTAAATGCTCAAGAATTGGACTTTGAGAAATAGAATCATTATTTCTAGAAATTCACAGCCTAGAGGCAAAATTTCCAAGTCAAATTTATAAGGTGTATAGGGACATGGTTGCTTGTTTTGCTTTATTCTCTCTTGCCAGTTACCTCCAGAGAGCTTGGCATGGATCAGTAAGATCCCTCCACTGCAGTTGCCAGCAAGTCTGTGCCTGATTTGGCAAGTTTCTGAAAAGGTACCATGGCCTCCACCCACCAGGGCCACTAATGGAACATAACACCCGAGAACTATACCAGGGGCAGAACCAAGCCACATTTCAGTGTCTGCTGCTGAACCCAGAAACCATCTTTTCTGCTGGTAGAAACAGTTGGTACTGGGATCCTTAAAGTACTTGCTTTAGAAAGTGAGACATCTAAGTATTTTCTTACTTAAATGGTAGAGAAAGCTAATCTCTGTACAACCAACATTTCCAAAACCCTCATTATCTATACACTCACAAAACACATGTACACATGCAAAAAAACAAATTTCTCAAGAGAGTCTTCTTCTTAAAAGCTTTATCCTCTGTATTTATTGCTATCCTCATAAAATCTACATGGAAGATACTGGCAGAGTATGCCTCACAAGTATATGAGAAAACATGAGGAGGGCAATAAGGTATATGCAAATCATGGCAAGGCACTTTAATGTGATAAAGTGAATACATGGAGCCACAGCTAAACCAGGTCAACTCTGGGATAAAAATTAATGATATTAAAATTAGCAGTGAAAATCTCCCCCTGAAAACCTCCGACTGCGAGAAGGAAAATTTGGTTCCTTTTTCTATCTCAAATGGCTGGGACATTTCAGATGCTCAGTTAATATTTGTTAAATGAAAAAAATACTTAAATGTCTCACATCAAAGACCCACATACTACCCATTAGTAAGTCCATTTTCAATGGTCTTTGTCTCCCTGCAGCCTTAAAATAGACTATGGTTTCCTCTTTCAACGCTGGCTGATGTTGTTGCTTGTATGTAGAGGCCAGGTTGTGTGCCTGTTATCAACACTCAGGTCCAGAGCAGCAAAACACCCTACAGAAGCTCATGGGCACCGATACTGACTGAACAAGTGGAAAGTTCCCATCTCATATTCTCTCGTAGTCTCTCTGGAATAGAGTTGCCAAACTGAGCAAATAAAAATACAGAGTGTTTAGTTAATTTGAATTTCAGATCAATGAATTTAGCATGAGACAAGCTTACCCTGAAAAAGTATTCATTATGTATCTGAAATTCAAAACTAACTGCACATCCTGTATTTTTACTGGCAACCCTCCTAAGGGATATAGCCTTTCTAAGCTTAAGGGTAGGGAGATTATCTACCTTTTTAAATTGTGATCTCTCTTTTCTTCCTGGCCAGAGGGGTTGTATTTTTTTAACCTCCCTGTCTGAATGTCATTATCTTATGACAGTAACAATGAATTCCATTGAATTTCTTTAAATGTACCTTTAAATACTCTAGTAATTGAAAATGTTCCCTGAGCTCAAAGTTTTTGTTTTATTTGTGTGTGTGTGTTTGCTTCCAGGAGCGTGAACCTACTGTATTTACTTTAAGGGCTCATCTGGTTCAGTGCCAGGTGCTGCTATTCTGGATGGTTCCCTAGTTTCTTGGCCCTCAGAGGCTACGCCCAGGCTGCTGGGTGAGAGCACAGCCTCTGTGGAATATCCTGCCTCCTGTCTCCTGAGGCATCGGGGACCTTGGCAATGCTCAAGGCTGGCTCCTCCTTCTCTACTTGTGCATACTCAGGCTCCCATAGCCAACTTCAGCTGGGAAACTCTCAAGGGGGATGGCCACTGAACAACCACAATGTCTGCTCTTTCCTAAAAGACAGATTCTTAGAGTGGAGTAGAATTGTGGATCCCAAGTTGACTAGTGTACCTGCCATGATGCCTTTGTCTTGACGATGCCCTCAATTAGGAATTTTCAAGACCATGTGGCTGGATCCCAGAAAAGGAGGCAGCACCAGAGCGACAAGTGGGGATGAGTTCTGTAGCCAATGTGCTGTTAGTCAATTTGTGGAAGTTCTGGGCCTTCCAGAGCCTTTGGTGGGAGATACTGGTGGGGTTGTATGTCTGTGAGTGCAGATCTACCCAGGGTGGGGTCTGGAAGAGAGGAGCTGGTAGCCTCCTCAAAGGCTTGTGAGCACCAAACTTTTTCTGGAGAATATCAGGAACTTCTATTCTTGGAGGTCCCAAGATGATGTCTGTTGATAAGGCTGGAGCCACCAGGCTCCTGGCTCCTGGAGCCCCTGAGCAAGAAGATATCCTCTTCTCTACCCTCGCCTTCTCTGAGTGGGTGTGGGCAGTGCAGACTCTGACCCACTTCAGGATTGCATGAGTTCAAAGTTTTAAGAACCATAAATTACAGCCTTAGTGTGCCCTAAAACAGACATGGTACTACTACACTCCTATAATTCCAGCTACTTGGGAAGCTGAAGCAGGAGTATCACAACTTCGAAGCCAGCCTGGACAACTCCAATACCAAAAATAAAATTTTTTAAGGTGTGCCCTATAATCTTCTTTAGCATATCTCCACAGATATCTTTGTTTAGAACATGAAAATAGGCTGAGAAGGCCTCATGTTTCTTAAGTAACCTCTGGTCAATTATTGGTCTCTTCACAGAGTGGATCTAACACCCAGTGCTGGCATGGACAGGAGTTGGTAGTGGAAAAGTATGAATAAAAGGACTGCATTAAGTGATGTTTAGAAGAACCTAGTTTTTACAACAGGGCTCAAATATGATCCTCAAACTTCTGCTCATGAACATCTAGAATTACTCCCAGATGACAGCCAGTCTTTCAGAGCATCCACACCTAGCCGTGACTGTACACAAGTGATCAGCTCCAGGTTATACTCTCTTTAAGGACTGGTCCACCTTGACCCTGAGCTCAGCCCTGAAACCTCAGTGGACAGATGACCTGGTGCTTGGGAAGAGGAGTGACCAGGGTCAGAGGATTCTAGCCAGGAACCAGCAAACAGATGCCTTTCCATTAGAAAATCTCTGTTCAAATGATCTCAATGTTAAATTAGAAGAATCTTAAAGAAAATGCTCCTTTATAACATAAGTATCATCACTCTTTATTGAGTTATGCAATAAATGAGTATGTATCATTGAATCAAATGAGACCAGTCAATAAACACAAATTCCTATCTTTCTAGAAACCTCCATGATATTGTATGACTTTTAAAACCTTTTGCCTTCTTACCTGTTTCTTCTTTCTAAAACTATAACTCTCTACTCCAGGGTTTCTGAACCTTGGTACTTTTGACATTTTGAATGGAATCATTTTGTGTTCTAGGAGGCTGTCCTGTACACCATAGAACATGTAGCAGTATCTATGGCCTCTACCCACTAGGTTCTAGCAGCATGCCTCCTCCCACTCTGAAGTCACCACAATTTAAAAATGGAGAAATTGCCAAATGTCCCCTGGGGTAAAAATCACTCCAAGAAAAAGCCACCAAGGAGCAATACCACTCTCATTGAGAACTTCTCTTGCCTGTAAGACAACATTTCCTTCTATAAACAGATTTTCACATGCCTTCCCCCCAACACACACGCGCACGCACACACAAACACACACACACACACACACACACACAAAGAACCCTTTCTTTCTGTTCCGTTTACTTGAAACACTCTGCTTTCACCCTTTCCATTGACAAAATCATGCTTATTCTTTAAAGCCTAAATAAAATGCTATCCTATGTGGCTTTCCATGCCAACTTAATTTCCTGCACATACCTTTATTTGTAATAATAGTGTTCACCATGTGAAATTGCAATTGCTTACTCACCCTTCCTTCCTTCTCCTAGGAGGCTGTAAATTCCTTAAGAGCAAGGTCTACATATCCACACTGCCCAGAATGGTCTCCTATGCTCGAGCATGTGACTTTGGTGTGTGTATCTGTGTGTGTGCTTGTGTGTGTGTGTGCGTGTGTGTGTGTGAGAGAAAGAGAAAGACAGAGAGAGAGAGACCTGACAAATATACACAATACTCAAGTAGATTTTTTGAAGCATAAGCCAAAACTTTAAGGTGTGCCATTGACTACATTTTTTAGAGGAATATATGGTTTTTAGAAGCCATCAAGTAGATTAATTTTAGTTATTCTAGATCCCACTGGATTGCTATCTGCAGCAAATCTAGATTACTGAGTATTTTTATGAATATACACAGTACCTGACCATCTCTACAGCATTGTACATCATTGCAGAAATAGTTGCCTTCACCTGGAAAGTTCTACTCTCGTTTCTCCCTACTAAAATCCTCAAACGCCACCTCTACTATTCACAACCCTAGACACAATACACACAATACAAACATCACACAGATGTGTGCATGCATATGATCTCTCTCCGTTTTGAAAGCATCATTGCCTTCTTCCCTCCTTTTCTAGCTCTCCTCATTCTCTGTCTGATGCCCAGTGGTCCTCTCTTAAAGATGGCTCTACTGATAGAAGGAAAATATTTTATGTTCCTCTTTTTACTTCTGTGGCTCCTTGTAAAGTAACTCACACATCTCAAACACTGAATATGAATTCTTTGAATTGAGTAGGAAATCAGTTACTGTCTTAAAAATGCTGAGTTAGTATTCAGAGACAAATATAGGTCAATATAGAAAGGCAAGGACCATGACACCATCAGAGAGAAGATGGGTTCATGTAGCATAGGAAAAAATTAAGATGCACTCTGAGGCATTCACAGTAGTCCATGTGTAATGAAAATATCACTTTTATGGTAACAAAGATCACAGCAACCATATCAGACTAGCCCCACACAGGTTTTGATACCTAACTGGAAATTGGGCAAGAATGAGAGTGGAGTAAAGAATAAATAATAACATCGGATCCCAAGCCTGGGTGCTAGGATGATGATGTATCACTCACCAAAATACAAAGGCGGGGGTGGGAATGACTTCAGCATTTGGGATGCCAGTGATCTAACTTAGTGAAAAGATCACAGAAACAGTTGGAGATGGGTTTGTGAAGAGCCCAGACACAGGCTTGAGAGTCTTTAGCTGAGGCTAAGAGAAAAGATGGATGACTGAGAACTGAGATCTGTGATAAGAGACAATTAGAGGGACTGGTGAAGAAGGCAAGCAGAGGGAAGAGGAGAGCTGAGGGCCACAGTGCTATGGAAGCCAAGAAGGAATCTCAGTTCAAGCATTGTAACATTTCCAGGATATAAATGATGCAGAAGGTGGTGTGAATGAAGCCCAGAGATGGGCCAGTGGGTGTGTTGATCTGGAAGTTGGTTAACTTTTAGGAGATAGAAGTCGGAGAGAGGAGGGGCTGGAAGAGTCTGAAGGAAAAGAGCCAAGGAGTAGGGAGAATGTAATGATGAGAAGAGACCACTTTCCTCCCCAAGTGGATCATAGAGGAAGGCAGTCTGTCCCTTAGTAGCCTAAGGATATGGCAGGGTTCAAAAAGGTTCTGTTTGGGTTTTGGCTGTGCAAGAGTGGAACTTGTTTGTTGACAGAGGGAAAGGAACTGGAAAGCAGAAGGTTTTGAAGTTATAAGATAGAAAATTTAATAAGCAGTCTTGTGAGGAGGTGGGATGGGCTGGGGCTCTCTGAGGAAGGGCTACCTTTGGAAGGAGTAAGAGCATCTTCCTCTAAGTGAGAAGAGGAGAGAGAAGAAAGTTCACCTCTAGGCATTCTTGCCCTTGAGCAAGAGGCTAGACTGTGAGCTGAGGTCCGCAGGGTTTGTGGAACTGGAGTTTCATCCAGATGATCCTGAGACAAAGGTTCCAGGGATTGATCAGAGATGATTTAAAGGATTGCAAAACAACACTTAGGTCCCCAGAGTCCTTTCAGATGGACATATCTTTTTACGAGAAAAAAAAAATTCTACTTATCTTTCAACACTCAGCTCAAATGTTCCCTTCTCTGACTCATGGAGGTGGAAACTAAACCATGGGAGTCACTCTTCCCCACCTCCACAGTCTTTATAAAAATATTTACCTCATTGTATTTGAAATTTTCTGTTTCCTTATTTGTCTCCTCTCCTAGCTCCTAAGCATCTCTAGGGTCACAATTCATCTGTGAACTCTCAGCATCCTGTACTATGCCTAGCACATATTATGTGCTCAAATAGTGACATGTGAGTGAGTGATATTTACCCCACTGGTGGAAGCCAGCTTTGCATATAGCACCATTGACTATAGCAGAAAGTCGCCTGGAAAGGCTGGGCCTCTTCTTCAGCTGCAGAAGATCTGAAAAAAGCCACACATGTAGGTGCATGTGAATAAAAGTGAATGAGAACAATCATAGCCACAAACTGAATATGAAATGCAAGTGGTTTTCTGTGGATCCTTATGCAGTCCTGAATGGCAGGAGGAAGGAGTAGGATGGAGACTGAGTGAAAAAAGCAACAGGCCAAGAGATAATTTTCAGTTGGGAATGGCCTGACTTCCTAAATGGTAGAGTGTGTGGTCCAGAAGCAGAGCACTGCAGATGCACTTACTGTAAAAAACAACCCTTGTGATTTTTTTTTTTTTTTTTGGAAAAAAGAAAATCTGTTTTGAATCTGTCTATCTCTCTAGCATAACCTTAACTTAAAGAGCCACAGCTCCATGAAATTCTGCTTCAGATGGAGTCCAGTGAATTCAATGAGCATGCACGGTACCCAGCAACACCAGTAATGTTATTTCCTGTACTCCTACTACATGTTCGTGTGTCTATCTTTATATCCCCCTACCTTCCTGCTAGATAGATGTGAGTATCCCTGTTTTGCATGTGTGGAAATTGAGGCTGAAGCCAAGAGGCGAAAAACCCCAAGTTAAGGATTAAATCTTTCTGACTGCAAAACCTATGCCCTTCCTACTCTGTTAAGTAGGTGCTTTACCACGAGTGATCAGAGAGAGACAGTGGTGGGACGCACTGAATCGAGGCCAGTTTCATGGGCAGCGCCCCAACTGGTAAGGCAAATGGGGGCCCACATTTAGAATTGCCAGGTGATTGGTTTAATGTTCTGCTCTTGCTGTCTTGAAATTCTTAATGATTTTCTGACAAGGAATCCCACATTTTCATTTTATACTCTGTTCTACAAATTATGTAAATGGTCCTTTATAGAATCGTAGCATGGTAGACTGGAAGGGCTTCGAGAGGTCATTTGTTCCATGCCCATCTACCTTAGAAATGAGGAAAGTGAGGCACAGAGAAGGAAAGTGGCCCCCTTTGGTCACACAGCTTATGAGTGGCACAGTAGCCATAGAACCCAGGAACCCCAGGGTTCTTCTCCTCTTACCACCCTGTCGCCTTGACAGCCTTGACAGTTTGAGATGAGAATTTTCCCCTTCACTCCAGGAGCTTATCTCTAGCCAAAATATCATTTGTAGTTGAGCTAGGTCAACTCATTTCACTCCTGGACGAATGGCCATGGCTTTTTTATACAACCAAATGCACATAAACCTGAATGTGATTCCAGAAAACCACAGTGTCTACTCTGTGGTATGAGAAACCCTTAGCTAAGTGTCTCACCAAACACCTCCCTCTGCTGCCCAACCCTCCCTGACATGTGCTTCTCATGCCGGGGGGCACTGGCTCAGCTAGGGTCAGGCAGGGACCATTGCTGGAGCAGCCAGGGGGAGGGCAGGCCAAGGCTGAGCTCCTCCCAAAGCTGACCCAGATGGAAGGGAACGTTGGCCCAGGGGATAGATATTTCACATCTACTAAATTGATACCTCATCCAGCCCCATCAGAAGGGCCTTTTAGAACCAGATCAGGTTGCTAAAACAGGTAACCAGGTATTTGTGGAAGTTTCTTCTCACCTCTTCTGTGCCCACATACTTGGAACTTACAAAAATGAGGACATAGTGGTCTGGTTTCCAGTGCAGAAAACATGCATTCACCTCAAACACACCCAAATGAGTAGGTGGCTCTACTCAGTGGAGAGACAGCATTGAGATGTACTGGATAGTTCTGAAGACCACATGGATCTACCACAGTCCAAAAGGCAGGATTGGCATGTACAGGTGACAAGGAACTCTGCTCATTCTTTAAAAGCATTTGTCTGGGTTGCCTGGGATTGGGGAAAGGTTTTACAGGTGGGAAGAGTATAAACAGCTCCCATTTTAACTTTGCAAGATAAGACAGACACACATAGTCACCACCTAACACAAAAGAACCACAGAGCAGGGGAACTAACCCCTTTGGTTCACTGATATGACCCACCAACCTAAAGAGAGCCTGGCACACAGTAAGTACTTGTCCTGCAAATGAGTGCTACTGTGACTTTAAGTGTTATTACTTAATGTTAAGGATATCTTTGAAACACTTTTAAACTAGGAGAAAATTACATGAAGTATATTCCTCTTATATGCATAGATACATAGATATATGCATAGATGGATATGTATATAAACACATATACATAAATATACATATATATGTAGATATGTATTTATATGTGTTTATAAAACTTATTTATAAATATATTTATAATTTATAATTTTTTATTTGTTGACGTGTGTGTGTGTGTGTGTGTGTGTGTGTGTGTGTAGAGAGAGAAAGAGAGAATCAAATTCATATATGTAATCTTTATTCTGACATCATTACCACCATCACTAAAGATTTCTACACACTCCTGCATCACTTCACTGCAGGGCACCTTCTGAGAAACTCATCTTTAGGTGATTTCATCATTGTGCAGACATCAGAAATGTCACTAGGCAAAAGGAATTTTTCAGCTCTTTTTTTTTAAACCCCAGTACTGGGGAATGAACTCAGAGCTTTCACACTGAGCTACATGCTGAGCCCTTTTTTATTGTTTTAAATTTGAGACATGGTCTTATTGTCACTAAGCTCCACATGCTGGAATTGAACTTGCGATCCTCCTGCCCCAGCCTCCCAGAGTGCTGGTATTACTGGTATGTGCCACTATGCCTAGCTAAGGTTTGGTTAGGTTTGGGTTTGGGTTGTGTGTGGCACTCAGGACCTTTCATATGGTAGGAAGGGCTCTACCACTGAGCTACACCCCCAAGCCTTAGCTCTGTCATATACATATACACACACACACACACACACACACACACATATACATATAAAACAAGATATTGTTATATATAAATAACAAGATATATATATATACATATAAAGCAAGATATTGTTATATAAAAATAACAAGATATATATATATATCTTGTCCTTGCCTGAAAAGTTGTTATGTGGCTCATGACTGTAAATTCTCCCCCAAAAGCAGCATGCCCTTCTATGGTGCCATCACACCACTTCCCAGGCTGAAAAGCAGCATCAAAACAGTTTTCCAAGCTACAGCTTCCAGATGCACGTTACCCCATCCATGCCAATACCACCTCTTCTCCCCTGCTCCTCTCCAAGAGCACCACTGTCTCACTGATCCCCTTTGTTCTTGAGTGTTTTCTCCTCCCTTCTCTGGCTCTGGTTCTGTGTCTCTGACAATCTTAAGGAGCACAGACTTGGATTCATTAGATGTTTCCTCAGACTCCAGCTTTGCATTCATGGCAGAAAAGCTGGAGAAACGATGCTGTACTTTCTGTGAGCATCACACCAGGAGGCAGTACTTTACCAAACTGCCCCATGACTAGAAGTGTTTACCTTCATCACATGCCCCAATTCGTGTCTGCCAAATTGTCCCCTGTGAAATCACCTTTTATACTTCACATATCAATAGCACTTGGGGGAGATATTCCAAGATTATCCCTATATACTAATCATCATAAAACCTCCACCCACTAGCTTACTACTTGTTCATAACTCCTGCTTTTACCAACTACCACTGCGTTGACTGTCAAATGGAGATTATTTATTGCCATCATTTAGTAGCTGACATCCTATTGTAAGAAAGAAATTTTCTTCTTCATTTGCTTATACTTTCATTATTTATCTCAGTGTGATCTCATGAATTCTTATTTTAGTCATCAAATTTCAATCTAATATTTTCATTATTTATTTTGATACTTTAGTTGTCCTAATTTTGGCCAGTGGTAGCTCTTCCAAATTGACTTATACTTCCTTTTGACATGGTCCTATCATTCTTTATTTTCTGTTAAGATAAAATTCAGGCTCATCTTGTTCTTTCCTCACTCCAGCCTTACAAACAGCCAAGGAGAACTGACTCATCCTATTGGATATATTTAAAAGCCAAAATCTGGATACTGGTTGTGTTTATTGCTACATGCATCTATATATAAAACGTGTGTGTGTGTTTTGAAATTCATAAGTTCATACCAATACTTTCAACTTTAATCCAACCCCTTAGGATATTTCTAGCTTTTCCTATTTCCATCTTTGTAAACCTTACCTCAGATAATAAGAAATACGGATCTGACTATCCTCAGTACATCTAGCTATTTGCTCAATTGACTTGCTGAATATAACCAGTCACCAAACTTCTAGCTGCTGCTTCTCCCTGCCACCATGGCATCTTCCACACTTTTGTCCCCAGCCATCAGGCTACCTCTCATATGTCATGATCACAGCACTCTCCTCCTTGCTGTCTTTGTATAAAGGTGAGAAGGGAAAAGAAGGGATCTGTATTTTAAAGGGTTTTCCAAATGAATATAAGCATGCAGGCGGATTTGCACATCACTGGATCAGAGGAGCAACAGAAAGACAGTATTTTCTCTAAACATAAGGACCAAACCATCAAACTCGCCATATGACATTGTCCCAGAAGCATATTTTTTCTAAAGGAGATGATGCCTCACGGTTAAGAATGGAGAGAGAAGGCCCCTGAAAATGGTGGGAAGTCATATCTAAGTCAGTTCAGACTGCTAAAATAGATTACCATAGACCGGGAGGCTTAAAGAATACACATTTATTCCTGGAGGCTGGAACACCCAAGATCAAGCAAGGTGCTAGCAGATACAGTATCTGGTGAAGACCTGCTGCCTGGCTTGCAGATGGACATCTTCTTGTTGCACCCCCCTTTCAATACCATCGTATTGGAGATTAAGACTTCAACCTATGAATTTGGTAAAGAGATAAACATTAAATCCATAATAGATGATAGAATAGCAAAAGTAGCTGATGCCAAGGAAAACATAATTTTGCTTCCAGCTGGCCCTGACTGTGCCCTCTCAGTACTCTCATATGCCCCTTTGGGTGTGTGCATATGAGTCACTGCTCCCTAATCTAACTTTGACTCCTGAGGTCTATGAAGAATGTGACTGATGTTAATTTATCGAAGGCTTCCCTTCATTTCTAGAGGTGTTGTGCTTTTCTACAGAGGGACAGGACTGTACTCTGGGGAATGAGTGTAAGCAGTAGATGTGCAGCTTTGTCCTGAGCTCATCTCTGCCAGTGCTTCAGCTTTGACCTAAAAGGTCTGCTCTCAGCTGTCCCAACCTTAGACCCCTACTCAGCAACCTCACTGCTGTCTTTGTTTATTCTTTCCCATATGGCCTGGTAGGAATCATAAACCCAAGAGCACTAAACTCTACAGGCTAGAACTGCCAAGGCAGAACAGTATTAATCCACCTAAGCCAAAATTACTGCATTTCCTCCAGCTCCACACGAATGAAGAAACTTGCCAAATATTTATTCTGGAAAAGAAATTAAAATCAAGTTAATAGGAAAGGAGGATGAATGATTGAATTCTGTTATTGCCTTTCCTGGCTCCCTATGTTGCTGCAGAAAGCCGTAAAAACCTTATTTGTGCTATTCATTTTCATATTTCCATACTTACATTACAGCTGAAAGAAAAGTCAGGGCTGGCTCCAAATGAAATATTTCTGCCTGGAAAAGGAACACTTTGTCCCAGAACTATAACTGGCACAGCCCTGCAAAGAAAACTTACACAATAAAGTCAAGGAGAAAGTTAAACAAGAACTGAAAAGAGAAAAAGCCCAACAGATGGAGACTCTTTAATCTATTAAAGCTTTGAGAAAAGTCCATAGAAGTATCTGGTTTGCCAGTAACAGCAGGTTGGTCTCTGAGATCTTCCCGCAACCTGTCAATTTCCAGAGATCATCATGCAGGGACTTGCAGGAGAAGTCCTTGAGTAAGTCACAGATGGATGTGGACACCAAGAAGACTCCAGTGTGAGGTGGAATTAGAGTCTACCTCTAGAAGCACCTTTTCTTTTCTAAAATAGAAGTGGAGAACCACAGATGTTATTTTGTTTCCATGCATGTGTCTGTACATTAAAAAATCAAAGTACCCAGAGAACAAAAGAGTAGAACAAACCAGACTAATTGGTGACCTGAAAAGAATACCACAATAAATGAGAAAAAAATGGAATTTGGGGCCAACACTGAGCTGGAAAATTATTACAGTTCATTTCCATAGGAAAGATCATGAAGGTAAAAAAGACTGTACTTGTCAGCACATGAAGAAGCTCGATCAAGAGCTTCACTTGTGTTCCCACTATGCACACTGCATTTGGTTGACAGCACAGCCTAATAAGGGAAGTAGAGCTCTGGTTCTGATATAAAATTCGTGCCAGGCCAACAGTGTGCTGGAATTAGCTCAGACTGGTTTGTGAGAGCAGATTTTTACATAGAAACTTCTCGAGCAGGTTGTTAAGGTATTGTTAGCTTGAAATTGACAACAAAAGGAATATTTAAACCATGAAAATGGACAAATGCTACAAATAGTAACTTTTTTTCAGATAGCCAGTTTAACCAGTGTCCCACTAACAGCATACAGACACCCTCAAGCTTGGCAGTGAGGCACACAGGACCTGCGTGAGAAAGAACATTGTGAGCCAGTCGCCAGAAAGGGGCAAAGCCATTTGGTGTCATGAGAGCATTAGAGGCTCCTGTGGGAAAGCAGCACTTAAGGAAAGGGAAGGAAGGAAATAGCTGTGCTCTACCCTAGCCACACATAACCACCGTCACGCTCCTCCCCAGCCAGGGCTGACCCTCTAGCCTGTGACGTTTCTAGCAAGAGGCAGAGAAGAATACAGAAGGACAAGGAGGGGATGGTAGAAAAGCTACTGACACATAGAATTCACTGGCTCTTGAGGAAAGAAACGTCTCGAAGATTATTCAGCACAACCCCCTTACTTGTAAAGAAATAAAATGAAACCAAAGTCATATAGCTAGTTAAGTGACACCAACAGGACCAGAAACCTGGTCTCTCTCACCCATTATACCTACTGTGTTCTAGAGGCTTTGTTGGTTCTTTTTTTTTTAATTTTTATTTATTTTAAACCAAGAACATGTATTGGTACATTTTACATACAATGGTCACATTCATTACATTTATTTTGGACCTATACATAATGCATCTTGGTTCCCCCCCTTCCCTGCCCCTCTCCTCTGCTCCCTCCCTCCCTATTTACAGCAGGTTCATTCATCATTTTCCATATTTTCCCTTTCCCTTTTCTTTCCTTTGTTGCCTTTCTGGTTTTCCCCTTCTTTCTTTCTAGCACTCCTCTCCTTTGTATATTATCTTCCTTTTATATAATATCTATTACACCTCTTTGTCCTTATTTACAGTTATGGTTTCTCATATCAGAGAAACAGTTTGATGTGTACTCATGAGTGTCTGATTTATTTCACTTAAAAGTATGTTCTCAAGAAACATCCATTTATATACGAATGACTCTAGTTTATCCTTTTTTATGGCAGTGTAGTACTCCATTGTGTAGAAAAACCACATTTTCTTTAGCCATTCGTTGGTTGTTGGGCCTAAGCAACAGGGGAAAAGCAGGGGGCATCACAGTCCCCGACATAAAACTATACTATAGAGCTACAGTATTAAAAACAGCATGGTACTGGCAAAAAGACAGACCTGAGGATCAATGGAATAGATTGGAGGATACAGAAACAACCCCAAACACACTCAAATACCTCATCTTTGACAAAGAACCCAAACACCCTCACTGGAAGAAGGATAGCCTATTTAACAAATGGTGCTGGGAAAATTGGCTAACCACATGTTGAAAATTAAAACTAGATATATGTCTCTCACCATGTACTAAACTCAAATCAAAGTGGATCAAAGATCTAAACATTAAAACAGAAACATTAAATTTACTGGAGAATAGAATAGGAAGAACCCTCGAAGACATAAGGGTAGGAAAAAAATTTATGAACAGAACCCAGACTGCACGGGAAACAATACAAAGAATCAGTGCTTGGGACCACATGCTATTAAAAAGCTTTTGCACCACAAAAGAAATCACCAG